>JAVJIX010000124.1:2220000-2662500 GCA_036785185.1 Paratrypauchen microcephalus | reverse complement strand
GGGTGGTCTGCTCCTTGTTCCCTAAAGACAAAAATATTATTCTATTGCGACTAGTAATACTTGGAATTGGGACATGGCCAATGTTCCCCCTAATTTTTAATGTGTCTGAGCAAACACACACTAACTCCACATCCGAAATCCCCCCCCCCCCGCGCGGCTCGCACTTTGCAGATATAAAAAAAAAAAGACCCCACGGCTGAATAAAAAGCGGAGATCCGCTAAAAGCTCTTTCATCCCTGATTTACAGTGCGCTGCATAAGTTTTCTTGTGCGCTGAGAATGTGCGAGCAGTGCGCAGCTTAGAGTAAACGTTGGACATGGCGACACTGTAGAATATCCAGCATTACAACAGCAAAGGAAATATAGAAGTGTAAGGGAAAAAGCATGTGAACGGTAATACAGGTGCCGTGATCTATGCCGTTACGGCTACATCACACATGTTTAGCGTAGTTTATGAAGAGTTTCATGTAGCATAGTTGTAGGTGAGGTGAACCAGTACGTATATTTTATAGTGACGTCACAACTGTCACATGTGGATGTCGCTGGCGAGTTGGTCTTTGTAGTCATATATCAGGGCAAGTTTTGAGCGGGGTCATGCGTGAGACTGTAATTTCCGAGGACGGGGGGGTGCGAGTGAACAATTTTTCCCGAGGAGGGGGGGGGTGCTTGAATTGCGTGAGAAATGCCGTGTGAGCGTGTGAACACGTCTAATTGCTTGTTGAGAGCCCTGTTTGTCTGAAGAGCAAACTTAAACTACAAAGCAACTAATGAGAGTTATATAAATGAAGTTATTACCTGATGGTTCTCAGTTTGTTTTATCATCACCGCACTTTGTCAGTGCGCGCTGAGAGGGGCGGGGAGGAGGGAGCGGGGCGGGGGGGAGCGGGACATTTTTAACGGATTCATGTAAGAGTCTGGTTAATGCACCGGGCCCGCGTCTCACCGCGTCTCACTGCGTCTCACCGCGTCTCACCGCGTCTCACCGCGTCTCACCGCGTCTCACCATGGGCAGTTCGGCTCTGGGCCGCGCGTATTCCGCGCGTAAGCCGTCGGGGGGGACACACGTTACGCACAGACGGAGACACCGGGACCGGAGTCGGTGCGTCTCAGAGGAGACGTGGCACCGGGACTGAGGCTCAGGACGTGCCCGGGAAACGGCGCGTCTGCTCCGGCCTCCGCTCGGACCGTGCGCCCGGAGCAGGGGGAGTTTTTTTCGCTGAAAATGCGTGGAGCCTGCATAAACTAAGCCACACAGACTGATTTTCTGGGCAAAAAAAGAAATCAGGGTGAAAAATGCCATGTGTGGCGTGTGAGCGTGTGAACACGTCGAATTGCGTGTGTCACACTCTCAAAGCGTGAGACTTGAGAGCCCTGTACTACTACTACTACTACAACTACTGCTATTACTACAGCTACTGCTACTACTACTACTACTACTACTGCTACTACTACAGCTACTGCTACTACTACTACTACTACTACTACTACTACTACTACTGCTACTGCTACTACTGCTACTACAACTGCTACTACTACTACTACTACTACTATTACTACTACTGCTACTGCTACTGCTACTACTACTACTACTACTACTCCTACTACTATATATGTGATATGTTATGTTAACCAGACTGGTTTTAAGTGTTTTGAGATAGACTCTACATAAATAAGTAAATAAATGCATCAATAAATAAGACATAAAAATATTATAAAAAATATAAATAAAAATATATAAATAAATACATCAATAAGTAAATAAATAAATAAGACATTAAGAGGGAGTCTAAAAACTTTTTGAGGTGACTGTAGAAGCTTGTCAGAGATGTTGGTCATAAAAAAAAAGTGTTTGTTAGGTTGTTAACTTCACATGGATTGATGTTTTGATTGATGGATTGATGTTACAGCATTATGAATAAAAATAAAATTAAAAAACGTAAATGCTAAGGTGTTCATTTACCTCCAAATAGAAAAAAATATAATAATAATAATAATAATAATAATAATAATAATAATAATAATAATAATAATAATAATAATAATAATAATAATTTAGATACACTTTTTTCTTCAGGTCCCAGGAGGATATGGCATTTTTAATAATTGAAGGCAAAATAATAAATAGAACGTTATACTAATGTTACATAACTCCTAAACAATGGCCGCATTTAGTCCACTTTTACCCCCCTAACTTTTAAAAAATCCTCTTATGACGAAAAATGTCAGAGGGCGGAACCTTTCGTCAGTCTAAAACCCTTGTTCCCCGCTCTCTCGTCAGTCTCCATTGACTCTCCGCCCGGACACATTTGACAGCGACACCCCATGCAGAATGTGGTTGACGGAGATTTTGGTTCCGCTGCTTCGGCTCTACCTCTGCGGCATGAAAGTTCTCTGGTACCAGATGTTCCACAGGTCCTTCACGATGCCAGGTGAGTCTTCCACTATTCAGCTATTTATGCTGAAAATTTGAACCGTAAATATGTTTGTTTGTTTTGCTACGTTTTGTGCTAAAAACAGACGCGATCGATGTTGCAATACGAAGCAATAAACGCTAACAGAACCATGTCTGGGCATTATAAGCGCATTTTCTTATTAATTTAAGGTAATAAAATGCAGAAAAACGGTCTAGAATTGTTTTATTGTACTGACAGCTAAAATAAATGCATAAGCAGCGATTTGCACTGTGAAATTGTTTCATTTTCATACAAAATTAACACAATAACAATGATGGAAATAAACATGACACCACAGGTTTAGATTAATTAATTATTTTGGAGATGTCATAACCTAATGGTAAAATATATTCTATTGTACTAATAGAATTAAAAGCAAAAGAAATCATTGCAATATAAGGCAGTTAAATTAGGTTGATGGTATTTAGAAATCGACTGATATGGTTGCCAGTAACGCCTGCCAATATTTTTTTTTATCATTTTCTACAAATTCTGTTATTAAAATCACCCACAGTCCCCTTTTTAATCACAAACCTTTAATAGAGCTGTGTAGTGTTTGTGCAGCTATTTCTTTATATTCAAGTGTTAATATAAAGCTGTATGTGTGTTTTTAGGCAGCAGGTCAGGCTAAACTAAATACAATTGCACTAATAATAAAAAGAGCAAAAATCGGTCCAATATATCGGGTTATCTATAACGATATTGACATAGCATTGAATTGGCGTCTTTAATCTTGATTTATTTTTGAAAATGAGAATTAATAAGATTGATTTTTGGTACAAAGTTCTGGTACAAGGTCCACCACCTGCTTAACTGCATGGAGATGTTTTGTTTTGTTTTTTTTTTCCCTGGAATGTTCTACAGTAGTGCATTAAATTGACCTCCAAGGATAAAAGCAGGAAGGGCAAATGACATGTCAGGTCTGTGGAGAGGCGAGACAGCCCACTGGAAGAAAGCATGTTTTTCAAAGTGCTTTTGAGCAATGAATATCTGTACTTAACTGAATACAGTGGTACCTCACCTTACGAAATTAATTCGTTCCAGAAGTGGTTTCGTAACGTGAATTTTTCGTAAGTTGAGTAGCTATTTCAATGGAAAAGGCCTGATCCGTTCCAAGGTTTTTTTTTATAGTGTAACATTTTTTTTTAATAGTGTAACATTTGTGTTCTGCGTCCTCATTGGCTAAGAGACTGTAGACCCAGGACTAAACGTGGAATAAACCAGGTCTAGACCAGAACTAAACCAGGTCTAGACCAGGTCTAAACCTGGACTGGACCTGGACTAAACCAGGATTATTCCGGGACATGGCAGTGCCGTTGAATGAGCGCGTTGCTCGTGTCTTCGCGCTCCTTGCGCGTTCCGTGCTAGAGCTGAGAGGCCAAGAAAGACGCTCTTTCAGCGGGAATAAAAGCGGGGCGGGGCGGGCTCTGGTTCTATCTGACCTCCAGAGCCGGGGGGCTGACACTGTGAGCTAACAGGCCGAGAAAGGTGCTCTATCGGCGGGCAAGACCGCGGGGTCTCTCTCAGGGCGGGCTCTGGTTCTATGTGACTTCCAGGTCTAGACCAGAACTAAACCAGGTCTAGACCAGGTCTAAACCAGGACCGGACCAGGTCCAGCCCAGACCAAACCGGGACCAGACCAGGATTAAATCACCCCGTGCTCGCCCGCGCGTGCCCGGCCCCAAGGGGGAGGCACGGCCCGGGCGCCGCGGCTCCATCCCGCGCCCGCAGCCCCTGTGTACGCACGGCCTTGCGCCGTGTCGACGTCGCTTTTTGATCCTTCGATGTCGGCTCTTCCTATCATTGTGAAGCAGAATTCACCAAGCGTTGAATTGTTCACTCACTAATAGGGAACGCGAGCGGGGCTTAGACCGTGAGGTTAGTTTTACCCTGCTGATGATGTGTTTGTTGCGATAGTAATCCTGTGTCTCTGCTCTCCTCGCAGGTTCGGCTCTATATTTGAGCCGTGTCTCCCCCCACGCTTCACTATCAACACATTCCGTTGAAAATCTATGAAAGTTCGAGTGTTCAAACGAGAGAGAAATGCGAGAAAAGCCCAACTCCAGTCTGAGAAAAGCGTAGAATGTGTGTGGTGAGGCATTTACAGCCCTAAAACATGTAGAACAATTACAAAGGTGTGGACCTCTCCCACCGCGGGCCACCTCTGGAACCTAACCCCGTGTGTGTTGATAAAGTGTATTTATGTTTCGGGGCGTGCATCTGAGCGCGCATTAATTGAATTTTTGAGATTTCATGTTTCGTAACTTGAATTTTCTTTCGTATCTAGAGACCAAATTTAACGTGAAGGCGTTTCGTAACTTGGTTTGTAGAGTCTTTCGTAAGGTGAGGTACCACTGTACTAGATAGATGAGCTAAATGTTATTCTCTTTAACATTGCAGGTACATTTTAATAATCTCCATAGGAACAAGTATATAGCCCTCTTACCAAAAAATTACATGGCGCATCTTTAAACAAATACAAACGATGAATATGTCTATGTAAAGAGCTACAGTAGAGATGAAACTTTAATTGTAATATTGAAGTAATTAAAATTGGTACTTGGTCCACAATGCAGTTTTTGGATAGTGTTTTTGGTTCAGTGTTATTAGTTCTGCAGCGTGACTCATACCGCTTTGAAAAATAGTGTGTTTTTAAAGGGAAAAACACATGGAACAATCAGGGCTTTGTTGAGATGAGATTCGTTGTAATCTGTCCAAGAATGTGAGTGATTTAAACTTAAATAAGGAGATTTCAGACATACCGTTTGGAATACATTTCACAGAAGAAAAAAAAAAAAAAAAAACACTTTGCAATTCTAGACAAACAAATCAAAAGGGAAATTAAATGATTAACTGTAGTAATAATGTAGAAATCTTACAATGTAGTAATCTTACAAAACACGTCAGGCGACACTCAGACCTCCAGGGGGTAATAAACTTTGATTTACAGCAGGAATAATTTCAACAACTTCTCTTTTTTCTGGGCTCAAATATAGCTGTACTGTGAGTCTGTATAAAACAGTATCATTATTTACAAAACTAGGTCAGCAGTTCTATTTTGGTATTTAATTTATGCTTTTACAAATGCTATTGAGACCTGGAGAGTACAGAGTCCATACATCGCTTTTAGTCTTGATTAAATGTGTTGACTAAAGAACTACAGCCCTAATAAAATTGTAAGTTGGACGATTGAAAAGAATGTCACGTAGAATAAAGTTGACCGTGGTAAACCAATGTTTTTATTATGAGCCTTTTAGCATTTTAGCATGTTCAAATCTGTATACCAACATCTATCTCACTATTCCTGTCAGGTATTCACTAACAGAAGTGGATTTCTAACACAACCAGAATTCAAAGCCAAGATCTGAGTCAAAACATAAACCAAGATCAAGATCGAAACCAGGATTTTAAAAAGACAGTAAGAACTAGGATCAAACTAGGATTTCAGCCTAAATCAAGACTCGAGAGTCTACAGACCAGGCCCAGCCCCCAAACCCCATCAGACGATGATCTAAACCAGGACTTGGGGAAAAAAATTAGTAATTAGTAGGATCTCAACCAACAAGAAAAAGACCAAGGTCCAGACCAAGATCTAAACCAAGATTCAAAAACAGACCAAGACCAGATCTTGGACCTAAACGTCATCATGGAGGGCAAGTCCGGACCTTCTGGCTCTGGTTTAAACCTTGTGGCTCATCCTCGCGCCAAAAGCAAAGTTTGGAAATACTTTGGATTCGACACGGACGCCGATGGATGCATTTTACACTGGAAAAGGATCTACTGCAGGGTTTGCATGACGCAGATCGCATACTCTGGAAATACGTCAAATCTCGCTTATCATTTAGAGAAAAACCATCCTGTAGAATACGGAGAACTACTTAAAAGTAACACCGACCAAATGCGGGAAGCTTTTGTCACTGCTTATACGAAAATCAAAACTGAACCGCTAATTCTCCAAGTTGCACAGCCTTATAATCAAAACATGCAACAAAATCTTTCTAACAATTGCAGACATAATGACTTAAGCTTGGCTATTCTCAACTTTATTTGCGAAGGCTTGTATCCAGTCTCAATCGTGGAAGAACCGACGTTTAAATCGCTAATGACGACTCTCGATTCCAGCTTTACCTTACCTAACAAATCCGACTTGGCGCTAAAAATGGTGCCTCAAATGTACTGCCGAATTCGTAATGAAGTTTTCTCCGAGCTAGCTAACATTGTTTATTGCGGAATCTCGACGGATCTGTGGCAAAGTTTGACACAAAACCGAACATACATTTCCTTATCGATTCATGCTGTAAATTGCAATACTGGCAGTGGATTTTCAATGGTGAACAAATGTCTCAAAACATTTGAAGTGCAAGAAGACAACACCGCCGAGAATATTACGAGAGAAATGTATGAAACTTTTGTTGAATGGGGTATAACGCACAAAGTTAGCGGCGCAACTACGAACGGATCAGTAGATATCATAAAAGCGTGCTCACTTTTAGAGATGTCCGTCGAAATGCCTTGTCTTGGTCATACTTTAAACCGTGCTATGGATGAAGCGTTCCAGCTACCTAGCGTAGATAGCTTTCTGGGATGTTGCCGTAAGCTAGTAGACCATTTCAAAGAACCAGTTTTGTATACTTTACGTGAAAAGCAACAGATGTACGGGCTACCTTTAGCAACGCTAGTCTCCGATAAAGGCGGGACTTGGTTAGCGACATTAGCAATGCTACAGATGCTAAAAGATCAACAAATGGCTATCAACGCAGTGATTATGCACGAGGATAGTGGACATCCATTCAGTTTTACACGCTCAAACTGGTCGCTTTTGGAAGGACTGATTGACGTACTCCAACCGTTCAAAGTTGTCGCCAATATGTTTACGGTTTGCAAATTTCCTACAATTAGCATGGTTAAACCAGTGCTACATATGCTACTAAACAACAACCTGAAAACCAAAGATGGAGAATTGAAGGAAGTCCGTCTCATTAAAGAAGTGGTCGCCAAGGTTTTGACCAATACCTATTCGGAAAACTCACAACAGGAAATCGCGATGTTTCTAAATATCGCTACCTTTCTTGACCCAAGGTACAAAAAGTTGCCATTTTTGTCAAATAAAGACCGGGCAAAAGTTGAGTCGAACCTGATTGACGAAGCTAAAGTGATTCTCGAAAAGCAAAATGCCTGTCTTGAAGATTTCTCCTTCGAAACCGATGAACCGCCAAACAAAAAGCAAGCTACGTTAACGCATGATAATCCTTTGGCTGCCATCTTTTGCCAATCTGAGTCCGACCAAGGCCAAGAAGAGCTGAATTCTCAAGTTTTGGAAGAAATCGGTAACTACAAATCACAACGCGTGCTTGGTTTAAACGAAGATCCTTTATTATGGTGGTCAAGTCATGCTACGCTGTTTCCGACTCTGCCCAAATTACTGCAGAAATACTGGTGCGTTCCTGCCACTAGCGCCCCCTGCCATAGACTGTTCAGCTCCTCCGGTACTGTTCTGTGCGGTAAAAGAAATCGTATCAACCCTTCGTTGGTCAATCAACAAGTTTTCCTCTACGAAAACTCAAGAGGGTACTACGAACCAGAGCCATGTGAGGAGGATTTGGACATCTGGGAGGCCAATTCTTCTCTGGGACAGCCACTGTAATAAAACGGCAAAATACAAACCAATAAAAACTATCAATCACATAAACTTTTTATAATACGGATGCCATTTTGAGGACTTCTGACCATTCAAGAGATGGAATATTGTTGTTTTGAGTTGTTGTTATAGCAACTGTATACATTTTTTTTCATTCTGAAATCCATAGGTATTGTACATTTTGAAATGAACTTTTAAAAGAAATTCTGCAAAGTTGAATTCTTAGCTTAACTTTTAGCTTATCTGTAATTTTTGGTTGTCTTCTTCTAATACACACAAGCCGTGTCTCAATTCGCAGTGTGCACAGTTCGGAGTGTGGTTTTAAGGTTACTCAGACTGCACTCAAGGCTGTGCATACTTGCACAGTCCGTGGACCGCATAGGAGTCGGTGAAATGCGACAGGTCTCGCAACTACCAGATTCAGCTGCCGACTCCATTTTCTCCCGTAGAAGAAGTAGGGCGCGGTGCATGCTGGGGTATGACTGCGCGAAGTGTGCTTTTTCACGCAGTTCGTCCACGCTCCGATTTCCATGGAAACGACTGCGGTCTTCAGACCGCATTTTAACTGCTCATGGGACAAAAACGAAATGGGACAGCAGTTGTCGCGCCGGAAGTGACGTACATGCCCTTAAAACCACGCTCTGAACTGTGCACTCTGAGAATTGAGACACGGCTACATTTACATATCTGTATCCATAATGACAACGCCATTTTGAGGACCTTTGACCCTTGGAAAAAAAACAACAATAATTACAGCGAATGTGCCCCAGTGGATCCTTCTGTTTTATGCACCTTAAAGACTTAATATTTATATTTGAGAGTTGATGTATTTGGTTTTGTTTATGTTCTAGTTACACGTCTGCCTATAACACTACTGCTATGGGAAAGCCATTATGGAATTATTTAAATAAGACATCTGTAAAAACAAACTCCCAGAATGTTTGACTTGAATGTAGAAATTTCTAATACTTTTCTCTTCAAAACGTGCAGAGGTGATTTGATTTATTGCTGTACATTTGAAAGCCGTGACCGTTGCCGTCTCCATGTCACCTCCTGTACCCCGTAAACAAAAACTGGGAGTAAAGATTGAATGAAACCATCTTTGTGTGTTTATTTTCACTTTGTTATGCTTGACTTGTCTCCTGTCTTGGAGTTTAGACCTTTTTAGTGCTTCTTGCAGTGATGCAAAGAATGTATTTATTTACAGAATACTGAATGTATTTTGTAACATATTCTGATACATGGTCCAATCAGAGTACTGTGTTCTGAATACTTTTACATCAAGCTGCATTTAAATTATAGTATAAACACGCAACATATGAATAAAAACGGCTTTATTTTATTTGTTTCACTGTTTTTAAACCATTTCCTATCACTCATTAGAGAAGGAAAGTTCACACATCACACAACAGATTTTTTTGTTGTTGTTGCTAATTCTGCGCAGTTTGAAGCCTAAATTACATGATCAAATACCAACATTTGATTTTTAGATGTTCTGAACACCACCAAATCAAAAAGTAACTGTAGGCTGAGTCAAATGTAGAGCACAGAATTCATTTAGGGGATAATAAATTGTAGTTTTCTGAGTATTTGACCCGTTACATAAACCCCGTGCAGTGAGCCTGATGCAGTGACTCTCTCTCCAGCCTTACCGTCTCAGAGCGGACGAGTCGCCATCGTTACCGGGGCAACCAGAGGAATGGGCCTGGAGACCGCCCGGCAACTGCACCAGCTGGGCATGCATGTCATCATAGGTACGAACGGGCCAATGAGAGAACAGGAGAACTAAGATCTGACCAATCACAGAGAAGAACGATTTAAACTGACCAGTCACAGGGCAGAACGATTTAAACTGACCAATCACAGGGCAGAACGGTTTAAACTGGCCAATCACAGGGCAGAATGATTTAAACTGACCTATCACAGGGCAGAACGATTTAAACTGACCAATCACAGGGCAGAACGATTTAAACTGACCAATCGCAGGGCAGAACGGTTTAAACTGACCAATCACAGGGCAGAACGATTTAAACTGACCAATCACAGAGAAGAACGATTTAAACTGACCAATCACAGGGCAGAACGATTTAAACTGACCAATCACAGAGAAGAACGATTTAAACTGACCAATCACAGGGCAGAACGGTTTAAACTGACCAATCACAGGGCAGAACGGTTTAAACTGACCAATCACAGGGCAGAATGATTTAAACTGGCCAATCACAGGGCAGAACGATTTAAACTGACCAGTCAGGGAGAAAGTCGAATTAAAACTAACCAACCAGAAAATAGAAAAAGTTGTGGTATATTCAGGTTACATTTTGATGGTTTGGTATTCAAATGGTGACAAGTGAAATTTTGGGCAAATTGTTAAAAATTTCTAATGTAAATTTGTGATTTAAGGTACACAATATGTAACTTTTTGGAGGTGGGGCCTACATTTCCCTGGAAATGTAAGTTAAGTTAAAAGGTACATCATTATACACCATACTCCAGGTAGAGGTTTTATTCCATACTGTAAAAAATTATAGCCAAAGGAATAACCTTTCCATGGAAACCAGGCAGAGCCGGGTGTGTGGAGATGCAAGCCTGTTTGTGAATGCAATAAACAACCAAACAAGCTTTTAATTTACTCTGTTTCTCTTTTTTTCTGGTTAAAAGTTAAATACTGTCGTTTTAAAGAAATTGTCATTTATTTCACATGCAAGGATATTTTAAGCTTTTAGTTTTTAATGTGAAACTAAATCACAACTGTAGCTCAAACCTTTAAAAACTGTTTTTAATTTTGCTTCTAGAAATTTCACTTGCACCGTTCTCATTCAGAGCCCTCAATTTATAATTATGTTTTTATTTTTATTATTGTTATTATTTTTTTTGCTATTTTAGTTTTTTGTGTTGGTTTGGTGAGATAGTACCTGTGGTCAATATTTATCACAGTTTTACATCTGTGAAGTGACAGTTTGTGGAGAAAACCTAAAAAGAAAAGTACAAAAATAACAAGTAGTGCTGAGTTATAAAACAGAATTCCTCTGCCTCTGTCATCCAAAATGCAGAGATAATTTACACACAAGAAGACGGTTTAAACCTTTATTTTACAAAATAAAGCTGTTGACATTTATTTATATTATATATTATATTATAATATAGTCTAATTAGAGTTCTTATTTAATTTAGACAGATTTTGGCCCTTGTTTACGTTACAGTTGATAGGTAACAGTTGTATTGTTGCTGAAATCTGAAGCTGATTTTGACAGTTGGGAATGAGAGAGAAGAGGGACAAGAGGCCGTGAAGAAACTCAACGCCGAGAATCACGAAGGAGGAAAAGGTGAGACTGAAACATGTAGGAAAATGACACAACAATTAATTTAAACTGTAATTTCTTTATATTTCTCCCTTTGATTGGAAAATGAATACGGACATCTTTTGCACTGATTAAACACTTTAAAAATAAAAGTGTGACATTGGTGTATAAATATTTCCTTTTGTCTGTGTAACAATAATGGTCTTTGGACGCCATCTAGTGGAGGAAAATCAGAAGTACAAGTGTTACATTTTCACTTTAGGTTTGGCTCTGTGGTTTGGAAAGGGTCATTTCTACAGACATGTAAAAGGGCTTTATTTAATTGTTTAAAAGTCATTTTCAAACAAAGTAGTAAAATAATTTAATATTTGTGTTTTTAGCCGAGTTTATTTTCTTGGATCTGACGTCGCTGAAGTCGATTCGACAGTTTGCCCAAAACTTTAAACAGAGACGCCTCCCCCTGCACGTGCTCGTCAACAACGGTAAAGACCAGACCAGGTTTAGTCCTGGTTTAGTCTTGGTTTAGTCCTGGTTTAGTCCTGGTTTAGT
Organism: Paratrypauchen microcephalus; assembly: GCA_036785185.1. Lineage (NCBI taxonomy): Eukaryota > Metazoa > Chordata > Actinopteri > Gobiiformes > Gobiidae > Paratrypauchen > Paratrypauchen microcephalus. The sequence goes on along the minus strand of JAVJIX010000124.1, from coordinate 2,650,559 downwards.
CCTGGTTTAGTCTTGGTTTAGTCCTGGTTTAGTCCTGATTTAGAGCTGGTTTAGTCCTGATTTAGACCTGATTTAGACCTGGTTTAGTCCTGATTTAGACCTGGTTTAGACCTGGTTTAGTCCTGCTTTAGACCTGATTTTAGTCTTGCTTTTATTCTTAACTTTATTCTTGGTTTCAGTCTTGGTTTAAATCCTGGTTTACTTGTAGATTTAGTCTATGATGGTGACTAAATCACGACTAATTTCACACTGGTTTAGCTTAGTTTTAGTCTTTGTTTAGTCCGGGTTTAGTCTTGGTTTTGAAGTGGCTCTGCTCTTAGAATACACTTTCTGGGAGAATTTAGTCATTTATTTTAAACCAGGGTCACACTAGGCCTAGTTTAGGACCAAACCAAGACTAAACCAGGACTTAATCTGGACTAAATCTGTACCAGTATACGAGGACTGTACCAGGACTATATCAGAACTAAACCAGACCCACTCTTCATCCTTTGCTTTCTTAAACACCTGTCCTCCTCTCTTCTCTTTTCCTCTCTCCTCTCCCCCTTCTTTTCTCCCCCTCTCTCCTCCTCTCTCTCTCCCCTCCTCCTCTCTCTCCTCTTTTTCCTCTCCTCCTCTCTACTCCTCTCCTTCTTTCTCCTCTCCTCCTCTCTGTCCTCCCTCTCTCCTCCTCCTCTCCTCTCTTCTCTCTCTTCCTCTCCTCATCTTGTCTCCTCCCTCTCTTCTCTCTCCTCCCTCTCTTCTTTCCTCCTCTTTTTCCTCTCTCCTCCTCCTCTCATCTCTTTCCTCTCTTCTCTCTGCCCCTCCCTCCTCGTCCTTTGTCTCCTCCCTCTCTTCTTGTAGCTGGTACGATGCTCGTCCCTGAGCGACAGACGGACGATGGGTTTGAGTTTCACTTTGGTTTGAATTATCTGAGTCACTTCCTGTTGACGAACCTGCTCCTGGACATCCTGAAGGATTCTGGGAAATCGGGACAGTGTGCACGAATCGTGAACATGTCGTCAGCGACACACTACAGCGGCTTCATCCACATGGACGATCTCAACAGGAGGTACAACCAGAGTCTAGTCCTGGTCTAAAGTAGACCTGGTTTAGTCCTGCTTTAGTCCTGATTTGAGTCCTTGTTTAGTCCTGCTTTACTCCTGGTTTAGTCCCTGGTTAAGTCCTGTTTCAGTCTTGCTTTAATCCTGGTTTAGTCCTGTTTTAGTCTTGGTTTAGTCCTTGGTTTAGTCCTGCTTTAGTCCTTGGTTTAGTCCCTGTTTCAGTCCTTGGTATAGTCCTGTTTTAGTCTTGGTTTAGTCCTGCTGTAGTCCTTGGTTTAGTCCTGCTTTAGTCCTTGGTTTAGTCCTGGTTTAGTCCTTGGTTTAATCCCTGTTTTAGTCTTGGTTTAGTCCTGCTGTAGTCCTTGGTTTAGTCCTGCTTTAGTCCTTGGTTTAGTCCTGCTGTAGTCCTTGGTTTAGTCCTGCTGTAGTCCTTGGTTTAGTCCTGCTTTAGTCCTTGGTTTAGTCCTGCTGTAGTCCTTGGTTTAGTCCTGCTTTAGTCCTTGGTTTAGTCCTGCTGTAGTCCTTGGTTTAGTCCTGCTTTAGTCCTTGGTTTAGTCCTGCTTTAGTCCTTGGTTTAGTCCTGCTGTAGTCCTTGGTTTAGTCCTGCTGTAGTCCTTGGTTTAGTCCTGCTTTAGTCCTTGGTTTAGTCCCTGTTTCAGTCCTTGGTATAGTCCTGTTTTAGTCTTGGTTTAGTCTTGCTTTAGTCGTTGGTTTAGTCCTGCTTTAGTCCTTAGTTTAGTCCTGCTTTAGTCCTTGGTTTAATCCCTGTTTTAGTCTTGGTTTAGTCCTGCTGTAGTCCTTGGTTTAGTCCTGCTTTAGTCCTTGGTTTAGTCCTGCTGTAGTCCTTGGTTTAGTCCTGCTTTAGTCCTTGGTTTAGTCCTGCTGTAGTCCTTGGTTTAGTCCTGCTGTAGTCCTTGGTTTAGTCCTGCTTTAGTCCTTGGTTTAGTCCCTGTTTCAGTCCTTGGTATAGTCCTGTTTTAGTCTTGGTTTAGTCTTGCTTTAGTCGTTGGTTTAGTCCTGCTTTAGTCCTTAGTTTAGTCCTGCTTTAGTCCTTGGTTTAATCCCTGTTTTAGTCTTGGTTTAGTCCTGCTGTAGTCCTTGGTTTAGTCCTGCTGTAGTCCTTGGTTTAGTCCTGCTGTAGTCCTTGGTTTAGTCCTGCTGTAGTCCTTGGTTTAGTCCTGCTTTAGTCCTTGGTTTAGTCCTGCTTTAGTCCTTGGTTTAGTCCTGCTGTAGTCCTTGGTTTAGTCCTGCTTTAGTCCTTGGTTTAGTCCTGCTGTAGTCCTTGGTTTAGTCCTGCTTTAGTCCTTGGTTTAGTCCTGCTGTAGTCCTTGGTTTAGTCCTGCTTTAGTCCTTGGTTTAGTCCTGCTGTAGTCCTTGGTTTAGTCCTGCTTTAGTCCTTGGTTTAGTCCTGCTGTAGTCCTTGGTTTAGTCCTGCTGTAGTCCTTGGTTTAGTCCTGCTGTAGTCCTTGGTTTAGTCCTGCTTTAGTCCTTGGTTTAGTCCCTGTTTCAGTCCTTGGTATAGTCCTGTTTTAGTCTTGGTTTAGTCTTGCTTTAGTCGTTGGTTTAGTCCTGCTTTAGTCCTTAGTTTAGTCCTGCTTTAGTCCTTGGTTTAATCCCTGTTTTAGTCTTGGTTTAGTCCTGCTGTAGTCCTTGGTTTAGTCCTGCTTTAGTCCTTGGTTTAGTCCTGCTGTAGTCCTTGGTTTAGTCCTGCTGTAGTCCTTGGTTTAGTCCTGCTTTAGTCCTTGGTTTAGTCCTGCTGTAGTCCTTGGTTTAGTCCTGCTGTAGTCCTTGGTTTAGTCCTGCTGTAGTCCTTGGTTTAGTCCTGCTTTAGTCCTTGGTTTAGTCCTGCTTTAGTCCTTGGTTTAGTCCTGCTGTAGTCCTTGGTTTAGTCCTGCTGTAGTCCTTGGTTTAGTCCTGCTTTAGTCCTTGGTTTAGTCCTGCTGTAGTCCTTGGTTTAGTCCTGCTTTAGTCCTTAGATTAGTCCTGTTTCAGTCCTAACCCCCCTCTCTCTCTCAGGTCTTGTTACAGTTCTCATGGAGCGTACTCTCAGTCCAAACTGGCCCTGGTCCTGTTCACGTACTTCCTCCAGGAGCAGCTCAGCTCTGGACGCTCTCATGTCACAGTGAACGCTGTGGACCCGGGGATGGTGGACACGGCGCTATACGATAACCTGTGGACTTTAGCGCAAATGCTAAAGAAGCCTGTGGCCAAACTGCTGTTCAGAGTAAGGATCCAGACTATGGGGGTTTTAGACCTCATGTAGTCCTGGTTTTAGACTTGGTCCTCTTTTCAGTCCCTGTATGTTAGTGAAGTGAAGACTCTAAAATGCTCAGATCCATAAATTTGCTCAAGCTCATTTAAAACTGTCATTCCTGCAGACACCAGCAGAGGGCGCCTCCACCACTGTATTCGCCGCGGTCTCGTCTCAGATGGAGGGAGTGGGCGGGGTTTATCTTTACAACGGCGAGAAAACGCGATCGTCCGAAATCTCGTACGACTCCGATCTCCAGGTCCGACTGTGGAAGAGGAGCTGCAAACTGGTGGGACTAAAGTGAAGATACTGCAGTCAAAATATGAAAAGTACTTTTTATGGTACTACTACATGTAGTACTAAATACTGCAGTGATTTCAGTCTAAAACATGAACATTTCCAAATCACCTGTGATCTGTAGAGGTGAACCGTCCGCTCGGAGCTTTTATACTTTTTCCACTGTTGATTTTGTTAGAATTCGTTTGTATTTTAGTGAAACAAGAGCAAGAACCCAATTTGTGCCTGAAGCTACAGCCTTGATTAGATTTTGTTTAGCGGTTCTCATTCTGACCTGGTTTAGTCCTGGTTTAGTCCTGGTTTAGACCTGGTTTAGACCTGGTTTAGACCTGGTTTAGTCTTGGTTTAGTCCTGTTTTAGTCTTGGTTTAGTCCTGCTTTAGTCTTGGTTTAGTCCTGTTTTAGTCTTGGTTTAGTCCTGGTTTAGTACTGGTTTAGTCCTGTTTTAGTCTTGGTTTAGTCCTGGTTTAGTCTTGGTTTAGTCCTGTTTTAGTCCTGGTTTAGTCCTGGTTTAGTCTTGGTTTAGTCCTGCTTTAGTCTTGGTTTAGTCCTGTTTTAGTCTTGGTTTAGTACTGGTTTAGTCCTGGTTTAGTCCTGGTTTAGTCTTGGTTTACTTGCAGCTCAGACGACACATTTCTTACAGACACTGGATTGTCAAAAAAACAAGTGCTAAAATAATTTTAAATTTTCAAATGTGAAAACTTTGTAAACATTTAAAATGAGTGCCTTATTTCTTTTAATGACAGAACGGTATTAAGATGTTTTAATCTCTATCTCTGTTTTACTTTTGTACGTTTGTTTCCGTCCAGTTTCTCTGACTGAATCAATATAAACGACAATAATGTGAAAGAATCGAGGTTTGTATAAATTTAAGCTTTTATCATTTTTATTCCTGTACTGTACTATGATGAGAGTTAAAGATGCACTATGGAACTTTTAGGGCGGTTGGTCAATCAAAGCCTTTATACCACCACTACTGTACTACTACTACTACTACTACTACTGCTGCTACTACATTTACTACTGCAGAAATGTAACGTAACTCGTAAACGTAACTTAAATTCTGTAAACATATTTTCCTGAGTCGTTCTTGAACTGTCGTCTTTGACGTCGTGGAACTGTGGAGTCTCCAGTGTCTCTTTTGGAAAAAACCTTCAAGATTTCAACCAAAACAATAAAACTCAAATACAAACCTTTAGTGTTTCTTTATTACATTAAAATCCTGATTGTATTCTGACTGCCACAGGGCTGCCTCTCCACAGACCTCACCTGTAACCTGCCCGTCTCCATAGAAGTGTCCGTTTGGTCAACTGTTGTATTCTCACATTTCACCACTAGATGTCGACCTCCAGCAGCAGCTTTAATGCCCTGTGTGCTACAGTTTTGAGTTTGTCAGAGGAGGAAATGTGTTAGATTCATGTTTTCATGTCACATTGGAAGAGTTTTGTGAAGTTCTCTGTGGCTCAGGAGGTGGAGCGCTCGGCTGGAGAAGTCTCCTGTGGTCCAGAGGTTCCTGGTTCAATTCCTTCTTCATAATGTTCAACCATGATCTTTAAATATTCATCAGAATATGAGTAATTATAAAGTCTGGGATTAGAGCCCACACCCTCAGGTCAGGGGAGTTTGCTCTGTGACTGTATCTTAACCCCTGGACCACACAGACCTGCAGGTCAGAGTCATGTTTAGAGACTTTGAGTTTTTACAGTTGAAGTTTCTAATGTGAAGTATTTCTGATGCATGTGAAGGTTCCTTCACATTCTTCAGATTTTTGTGGCTCAGGAGGTAGAGTGCTTGACTGATAAAGTCTCAGGTCTGGTTCAGAGGTTCCAAGATCGGTTCTTGCTGAAGTCTAATCTAAAATCTTTAAGTGTAGAAGAGTTTGACATAAAGAAGACACAAATGGAGCTCTGGAGGGGAATGGGACAGCAGGGTTACAACAGAGACACACTGGGACCTGGAGATGAGGGATCAGAGTCTTGAGAATATTTCACATTAAAACTTCTTTCTTTTTTAAATAACATTACATCACAGAGATTTGAACTTACAACCTGTTTTTAACATTTCTGGTCTTAACCTCAGGACCACAGAGACACACAGACTTTTGATTCATATATTATTTTAGAGTTGGATTAGTGGGGTATTGGGTCAGATTGTTTTTTTCTCCCCCACATTTGAAGCCTGTTAGTCAGTTTGTTGTGGCTCAGAAGGCAGAACACTCGGTTGGTGAAGTTTTGGGTCTTTGGTCCAGAGATTTCAGATTCGAATCCTCCTTTAACACTGAGTTCCCAGTTTCTGAAGTAAACACATGGAGAACACTTTTTTTTTTTTTTTTTTCAATTATAACTGTATTCACAAAATAGTCTTTACTTCACATTTTTGAAAACATAAAGTCTGGTATTTGAACTCACAACCTCAGAACAGAACTGTTTAAATCTCTTATTCTTTTATTCTAAACTCCAGGCAGAGGTGAGAACTGAGGCCCCCTGGTGGACATTGAGCAGAAGACACAACAGGAAAAGTGTCAGCCCAAAGAGCAGGAGCCTCTGATAAAAACTATTACTTCTTTGTCATTCATTTAAGTTTAAGATTTTTTTTCCCTACTACTTGTGCTCCCATTAGTAGTTTCAAAATGAATATATCTTTAATTACACGCACAGCTGCAGTTTTGAAGTTACTTGAATATACTGTATAGTGTGAACAGGGTAAGTTAAAGTTGTACTATGTACCTTTTATGGTAGAGTCCACCACCTGTTTGTCTCCATGGAGATATTACTTTGCCTGGGATTTGCATTTATCCAATTTTGTTTGTTTTACTGAAAAAGTCTCTTCTCTTGTATAAATAAAGACGCACAGACTTTGAACACTTAAAATCAAATATATGTTTTTAAAAATCAACATAACAAAAAGAACAACGTCTCATTTTCAAGTTGTCATTTGCAGATTTCATTTACACAGGACTTAAAATTTTCCACTTTGGTTCGAATCGACCCCACGCCACCACGGCCGTCTCAAAATCAGCTCAAATATTCACGATTTCCTGACGAAGTTTTACCAACAAACCCTTGTTGGCAGCAGGAACATGGGACGATCCACCGCAAAAACATTTTAAAAGACTTGAGATTCATGATTTGAGCAGTTTTGACTTTTCTTTTACATCTTTTTTAACTACTGACTCTGGGTTAAACCTGAACCTGACCTGGAGGTTTACGCTCTGTACTGTGCGTGTTTTGGGTCAATGAGAGGAAAAATATGAAAACTCCACACAGAAAGATTTTTTGAGAATTGAACCAGGGACCAAACCAAATGTACGTCTTCTATAATGTCAATGAACGTCATTACCAAATCACAAAGTCTGTCATTTTAAAAGCAGACATATCACGCTTTAGTTATAATTTATGACACCCGGGGATCATTCTGTTAGAATTTTGATATTTTAAATCACAATATTCATCTAAAACGACGCAATAACAGAAAAAAGTCTGTTGATTGTTTTACAGGTTAAGAGAATAAAGCTGTGGTGTCCAGTGAGAGCTGACGTCACCGTAAACGTCATGACAAAGCGCCGCAGGTTGTGGGCTCCTCCTGTGGACAGCCGCACATCACTAGAGCAGAGCGTTTTGATTCATTTGGACCAAAATAGCTACGCGACGCTGCTGAATCGTACACGTATCATGATGAAGAAAATAAAACTGAATGTAGAGTGGGAGTGCACCAAACGAGCGTCGATTACTCCAAATACAACTTGGGTCAATGAGAAGGAAAATACGAAAACACGGTTAAAAGATTTGAAAAGTTGATTTTGGAGAATATTTTTGCTTTAATACTGGTTTAAAGGTACACTGTGTAACTTTTTGGTTGGGGGTTTCTATGGATACGTCATTGCTCTGTTTAGAATGTTCCATAGTACGACATTAAACAGCTCTACTTCACATTTATTCAATTACAGGCGGTTTTATAGTGAAAAATACCTAGAAAAACAGGGATTCTGACTGTGAGTGGGGTTGCATCTCCACAGATCTGACCTGTAACTTGGCCCGAATGTTTAATATCATACTGTGAAACATTCCATACGAAATTATAACATCTCCACACTTTTAAAACGCCCACTTTGAACCGAATCTTCACTTGTATCCACCAGTAGAAGCTCTTTAGTCAAAACCCTCAGAATAGTTCACTCAAGTCTTTTTTGTAGATTTTTGCAGTTACCAAAGCGGATTTCACACTGAGCTCTTTTAGTTTCGTATTTTACATTGGCTCTGAACTTTTAAGACACCAGATAAACATACACAGGAGAGATCGCCCTCCGTCCGAAACAATACTCACTTTGTACAAACAACAGGAAAACAGTGGCTCTAAGGTTAGCACGTCCAGCCCTCCGATTGAAAAACACTACACGGGTTTACCAATCGCAAACAGCACCTCAAAGACACTTTAGACGCAAAAATGTACCGTTTGTGATCAAAGTGCTTATGAAAATCAGTTGGTTTCATGATGTAGTTGCTTTCAGAGTACAATCAGACCTAAAACAAGACTAAACCAGGTCTAAACCAAGTCTAGTCTAGACTAGTCTTGTCAAAAGCAAAACGATTTATTGTATTTTATTGATATAAGCAGTTACTAAAATACTTTATTCGTACATTCAGAACTGGACCAACACTAAATCCTGACAAGAAACAGGACTAAACCAGGACTAAAACCAGACCCGACTAGGACTGAGCCAGGTCTAAACCAAGGCTAGTCCCAAAGGTTGTCAACACTTGATATATTTCGCTTTCATAGTGAATATATTTCGCTTTCATAGCCAAACCAGGTCTTAACCAGGTCTAAAACCAGAAGTGAAGTCAGACTTAATGAGACTGATCCAGGACTCAACCTAAAACGCATTTGTATCATAATATTTAGCTTTCAACATACCATCAGAAGTAGAAGAATAAATCAGAACCAAATCAGGACTAAACCAGGTCAAAATCAGGTCTAAACCAGGTCTTAACCAAGTCTAAACCAGGTCCCAATAGTATAGTACTATGAATTTCTCCTTTTATCATCTCAATTTGTCAACTGGACAAAGTTTATTTAGTCAAAAACGTTTCGCAGCTCATCCGCGCTGCTTCATCAGTTCTGGTTAGAGTGCTGATGGAGACTGCTTATATCTAGCTGCAGGGAGGAGCTAACTATACTGAAAATGATTCCCTGCAGCTCGATATAAGCAGTGTCCATCAGCACTCTACCCAGAACTGACGAAGCAGCGCAGATGAGCTGCAAAACGTTTTTGACTAAATAAACTTTGTCCAGTTGACAAATTGAATTTCTCCTTTTATCATGGATTCTACCTGGACGACTGAGGGATTCTTCACACAGTACTATGAGATATGTAGCTTCCATACCATCAGAACTAGACCAAGACTGAACCAGGTCTAAAACCAGACTTGACCGGGACCTAAACTGGGTCTAAACCAGCACAAGTCCCTAAAGTGAAATTCATAGTAGTTTAGTGATAAAAGTAGCTACAATTTGGCTTTAAAAGTGTCAGGAGGACTAGACCAAGACTAAACCAGATCTAAACAAGGTCTAAACCAGATCTAAACCAGGTCTTAAACCACACTAGACTGGGACCTAAACTGGGTCTAAACCAGGACAAGTCCCTAAATTGGAATTAATTGTATTTTAGTGATTTAAGCTACTATTTGGCTTTCAAAGTGTCACGAGGACTAGACCAAGACTAAACCAGGTTTAAAACTGGTCTAAACCAGGACTTAATGATTCAACTGATATTTAAACACTCATTAAAAAACAAAGCAAATAAGAACCACTACTCACTGTACCCATTTCTACATTAGATTATCACGTTACTTCTGGGAGGGCATCTGACATAAAACACATCTATAAAACCACCACAGGCAGAGCAGAGGTAGATGAATCGCTGAAATACGAACATTTAAAAACAAAAGTACCACTGAAAACCATGTCAAAATGTAGTGTATTCAGATCGTCATTTCCAGTTTCTACTTGGAGCTGATTGCGACTGGTAAACCTTTTGATTATGATTTACTCCATTGTCCACCATCGAGTTAAACCGCGTGGAGCTCTTATCCTCCCCTTTACCTCCACGCGGCAATCTTTATTTTAATTTCCTTCATTTCGGTTCAGAGTTTTTTCCTCAGGAGCCATTTTGTGGTCTGGAAAAGGCATTGACGAGCCGCAGATGCTGTACACGTGTCCATTTTGTGCAAACCATCTTGTAAACAAAGCGAATGAAAACAGGGTACCACAGAACCAACGCAAAAACGTCTTAAAATGTGCTTTTCTTGGTTTTATTTTCCTATTTTTTTGCATTTCGCCACCACCGCCGCAGCTTCGCATTATGTGCTTCTCTTAAACTTCTCTCAGATTTGTCGCTGGAAGAAAAAATGACGAGGGGACAGTTGTACACATGCTTATATTGCCTTTTGCTGTTACGATCCTTCGAATTTCACGCTCAAATTAAAAAATACTTACAAAAATGTGTCTACGACTGCTTCTCTCCCTGCTTTTACGGCTATACGCACAACCATACTTATAATTATATATTGTTATGTATAATTTTTATCATATGTACAAGGATCGCCTCCAGGCCCGAGGAGTGGTCTCTTGTCGTGGTAAGAGTTTATCGTTTTCACTGGGTTTTTGCTCGGTTTTCCGTTGGAGTTGTTCGCTGTCGTTTGGTTGGGTGTAACACGGGGCCTCCGGGATTGAGGGGAGGGGGTCGGAGGTCAGTATACCCAGGAGACAGGCACCCATTGCGGGGTAGTGGAGACCAGGTCGACGGCCTCTTCCAGCAGGCGGATGGTCTCGTCGATTTCGTTGTTGATGATGGTTTGGTCGAAATAGTGGGCGTAGGTTTTCTGGAGCAACTCTGATTCTTTCTGGAGTCGCTGCAGAGAATCGTCCTGGAAAATAGAAATAAATAAATGTACAAAGTGAACAAATTCAGATTCTCCTGCGTTTAAAGATCATATATTATGCAAAACGGACTCTTGTGAGCTTTAAGTCGTGTTCTAATGTTTCCTCTTCAAAAACAGACCTGGTTCAATAGAGAGTGGCAGTTGTTTTCCTTTTGAGGGAAGAACTCAGTCTAAATCTACAGAGTTTGTGTAAGTGAAACAAAAACTCCAGGTCTGTTTGTGACGAGGAAACTACTTTATTTTTATTTTATTATAACATAGATCAGAACATAGCGGTACATAGACCTTTTAAAAAGCCCTGTACCTGATTTTTCTTCATGAATATGAGTAAAATGTATTGTTTAAGCAGCTTTTGAGGTCAAAATAAGTCCACTGTGTACTGTCTGCATCGAATTAGAACACCTCTAATTATTGACCTTATTTCAGTCCCGCTCACTTTTTCCGTAAATGTGACTAAACCGCACTTTCTTTGTCGTGGACCTAAGCGAGAAGCCTGTTTGTCTCAACTGAAGAATTTGGGACACAATCAGCATGCTTGTTGCTGTTGGAACACTCCGCTCTGGTCTCTGCGAGTTGTGAAAAGCGCTTAGAAACTCAATGTGGTGAATATTTAGGATGCTCTGAATGCAGAAGGTAAGTGAGGAAGAAATTTGGACCTCTACAAACACCACTGCAATGAACTAGATCTGTTTTTGTTTTTTTTTACATTTTTAAGACAGAAAAAAAATCAGGTACAGACTTTAAATGGAAAATATGGGGAAGAAAGCAGTAGAGGTACAAGAAAAAACAGTTGGGATTTGGTGAGGCTGGACAAAGGTACTAAATAAACAACAGCTTTGAGTTCGTACTTACAGGTAATTTTCGGCACCATCGCGGGATCTTTAGTTAAAATTAAGCATGCGATAAAAATAAACATGCAGGAGTAAGAAATAAGAGCGTGCAGAGTTAAATAAAACAGAAAAAGAGACGTAATTGTTTTGAAATGTACAAAAGCGAGTGAGTGAATGAGTGAATGAATAAAGTGTAAATGTCTCTGTACCTCGGTCATTCCTGGGGTGATGGTCGGCGCGGCGATGAAAATGACAAAAGGAGCGAACTCTGCTGTCCTCAAGATCTTTAGAGCCTGGAACAACAGACCTGGTTTAGTCCTGGTTTAATCTACATTTAGTCTAGGTTTAGTCCTGGTTTAGTCCTCCTACCTCTACCTCTACATCCAGTATACCACCATGCCCTTGATTAGTCCTGGTTTAGTCCCTGGTTTAGTCCTTGGTTTCATCCTGGTTCAGCCCTGGTTTAGTCCTGCTTTAGTCTCTGGTTTAGTCCCGGGTTTAGTCCTAGTTTAATAGTGGTTCAGTCCTGGTTTGGTCCTGGTTCAGTCCTCGTTTAGTCCTGGTGCAGCTCTTGTTCAGCCCTTGTTCAGTCCTCATTTAGTCCTTGTTTAGTTTTTATGTCATATAGTCTCCAGACTGGTCCCATACTTTAGTCCTGGTCTCGTCCTGGTCTAGTTCTTACCTGTGGCTCCACGTCGAGTATAGCGACCGTGCCCTGCCCGTGGATCTGGCGTATCGTCTCCAGTCTGGTCCCGTACATGGCGTCCTCGTGGCTACCGTACTCTAGGTAGTCGTTGTTGCTGATGTCCTGCATCATCTGATCGTGTGACACAAAGAAGTAGTTTTTCCCGTTTTCCTCATCTTTTTTCGGAGGTCGGGTGGTGTCTGGAGAGAAGAGGAGGAAATATGGTTAAATTAAAGTTGCACACGGTATCGAACGGCCCTCACTGCTCTGCTACTCCCTCAGGATCGCCGTGGCAACACAATAGAAAATATATTAGCCCCATAGACTTTTTTGACCGGGATGATCTAAAGAGTCACTGTGCAAAATTTCAGTTTTCCATGATACAGTATGTTGAATAAGAATCAGTCCCGTTAAAATAACATTGGCATGTTCAAGCATCACCATGGCAACACAGTGAAAAATGCCACAGGGTTTTTGTTGACTTTTGTGACCTGGATGACTAAAACTAATACTGGGTCCAATTCTGTGTATTTTTTAAATCTTTTAATACAAAATTCTCCCTGGTTTGGACATGGTTTATACCATACAGAGTCCTCGTCTTTACTTTTATTTGACATAGTTGACTGTTGTATGTCCTCTTTAAAGGGATAGTGCAGGTTTTTTTTATGTTAATCTGTATGGGTTTCCTTCTAAAAGTTACATGTGTTGACACTGGCTTACCTCTGACAGTTTCCGCTCAGCCCGATTCTGCTCGCGTTCTGGCGCCCACGTAACTAGGTCAGGTAACTTCCCCGGAACATAAAATAAAGCTTGTTTTTCTTCTCAAAACAAAACATTTGTCCGAAAGGTGATATATTTGCGTCCCAAACAGTTGTCCACGAAACATCCAGCAGCGTAGTTAGCATTCGCATATTGTCTCTCTCGATTCGTATCACTGCACCCACGTTATGTCTATCAGCCTGTTCACCTTTAGCGGAAGTGTACGTTGGATGCGGTCCGCCGCAAGCCAAAGTTTACAAGTGAACAGGCTGATAGACATAACATGGGCGTAGTGATACGAATCGAGAGAGACAATATGCGAATGCTAACTACGCTGCTGGATGTTTCGTGGACAACTGTTTGGGACGCAAATATATCACCTTTCGGACAAATGTTTTGTTTTGAGAAGATAAACAAGCTTTATTTCATGTTCCGGGGAAGTTACCGGACCTAGTTACGTGGGCTCTAGAACGGGATCCGAACCGGGATGAGCTGAGACTGTCGGAGTTAAGCCGGTGTCAACACACATAACTTTTAGAAGGAAACCCATACAGATTAACATACAAAAAAAAAAACCCGCACTATCCCTTTAAAATATCAAACACATATAATCTTGTTTATTATTTTATTTAGTGTTTTTCCTCACGGGGGATGGGGTAGGCGAAGCGGTCGGGGTGTTTGGCGATCAGCGTGTTCTTGATGTGCCTCCTGCCGACTCCATGAGCTCCTGGAAAACAAAAACAAAATCACACAAACAATTCAGAATTTCAACACTGACTCGTCTAGTCCTGGTCTAAAAACAGGAATAAACCAGAGCTAAACCAGAACTAAACCAGGACTAAAGAAGGGCTAGATCAGGATTAAAACAAGGACTAAAGTAGGACTAGACCAGGACTAAACCAGGACTAAAGAAGGGCTAGATCAGGACTAAACCAGGACTTAACCAGGACTTAAGCAGAGCTATAGTTGGCCTCAACCAGAACAAAACCAGAAGTAAACCAGGACTTAAGTGGAGCTACAGTAGGACTAAACCAAAACTAAACCAGGACTAAATAAAAAATAAAATCTTTACTCACCAAGTAGTACGAGAGTTTTTCTTTTGAAGGACGGCACTCGGACGACCTCCTCATACGTGACCAGGTCTAGTTGGTCAAACACTGAAGATACAGAAATAAAAAGATTACAACTCAACATTTTGATGATTTAAAACCAGACTATAATCATTTCTATTTAAATTTGTCAAATAAAAAGTGATAAAATGTCATTTATGTGTAAAAACAGCTTGCATACCAAATATATTACCCAAATCTTGCTCTAGACCTAATATAAAACTGAATTCATGCAGCGTCATTAAGCCCAGATTCATATATTTAAAAAGTTGTTTGGTAAAAATAAAGTGTATAAAAGGCTTGCATTCAAAAATATATAAAAAATACTAGATCTAATACTAAACTTCGTGCAATATTTTGTAAAGAACTAAAAAACACAAACATGATCAGGTTAATTAGTCCTGTACATGTGCCTGAAATCGATTAAAACAATTTAAAGACAAAAGGGAGCGTGAAGCAGAACTCAGAGAGACAATGGGGTTTGGATTTAACATGAGAAAATTACACATTCTACACTTTTGATTTTAGGAAATGGTTTATTGCCTTTAATTCTGCAGGTACTGAAGGTTTATTTTTTTTACGTGTGTTTTTGTTTGTGAATAAAATCAAAACTGCAATTAAGTGATAGCCCAATGAATTAAGAATGCTACTGAATATTTATTAATCAACGTTTTCAATCTTTTTTTCAATTGACAACATTCTTTTATATAAATCTGTTTTGGTTTAGTGCTTTTAAAAAGGTAGGTACATCATTTTGTATATTTTAACCTCCACGTCGTTAAATTTGAGCTTTAAAATATGGTTCAGAATTAATATTTCCGACCAAAAACATATCTAAGAAACCGGCAACCCAAATGAGAGTCAAATTATAATATAAAAAATGTTTGTAATTAAGATTTTTTTGTAATTAAGAATAAATCAGTATTACACTTTTTATCAGTCAAAGCTGTATTTGATTTGAACATGTTTAACTCATATCTGGAGACAGTTTGGTCAAGTTTATAACATTTAAAATCAAAATCTTACATGCAGCTCCTTTAACTGACCAATTAATTAAATGTTAAAATTTAAATTCTTAACTCTTCTTATTTACCTTTTCTTTTAAATATGAGGCTACTATGTTTTTGAATCCCGTGTAAATGTAACTGAACCTCTAAAAACTGCAAAATAAATACTAATTGCTGCCAAAAATTGTAAAATGTGGGCAAAACGTAAGAATGTATTGATGAGTTTTTCTCATATTAAATGGTATCTCGTTGCCTCGTGTTCAGTTTCAGACAGTTACTTACATGCAGCCAGTGGGTAAAGAAGCATGAGGGAGGGGCAGAGGGGACGGTTAGAATCACCACACCAAAAAAATCAAATCAAAATTAAAATACAATAAAACACTGTTAATTATTGTTAGTTTAAAGACAAAAAGTGAGACAGCGAGAGGAAGGCTTCAAAGGGAAAAGACATCATTACAAACAATTTATATCGACAACAGTTAGGGTTAAAAAGGAGAATTATTTTGGGTTAATTTGGGGATTTACAAGTAAGTAGGGCTGCACAGTAATAATTTAACATTTTAGAAGATTTAATTTTTCAGACTTTTTTGTGTAAATATATAAATGTAAGAGTACAATTAAATAAAATGTAAAAAAAAAAGGGCCATTTATTTCGTATTTATGAAAATGACGCCAATACAAAACTTATGAATGACTAAACAGACCTTTTGTGGTCAAACGTAAAGGAGCACTGTGGAACTTTTTGGCTGCTTGTTTCTATGGAGATGTCGTTGCTCTGCCTGGAATGTTCCACTGTATGAAATTAAACAGATCTTACATTTTACATTTATTTAGTTACAGTTTGTTTTACAGCTCAAAAAGATCTAGAAAAACACATTCCGAGTGTGAGCGGGGTCGCCTCTCCACAGATCTGACCTGTAACCTGGTCTGGTTTGGTCTCCATGAAGATAGAAAGGTTTAAAGCCATACTGTGGAACATTCTAGACAAAGTAATAACATCTCCATGGAGAAAATCTGACGGACACTCCACCAGAAAAGTTACACAATGCACCTTTAAGTAACTTTTTTTTGAGTGCTGCCAACTGCTCGTCTCCATGGAGAATGTTCCACAGTGACACTGAACTTTAAGCAGGTGATGCCACTGGGCCAAGTTACAAATCAGGTATGTGGAAAGGCGACTCCGTTCACAATAAGCAATAATGCAGGTTTTTCAATGTATCTGAGCAATAAAAACAGCTGTAATTAAATAAATGTGTAATAAAAAAGTTTAATGCTGCACTGTGGGACATTTAAGGGAAATAACAAAAGCAGGTGGCGGACAGCTCACAGAAAATTCTATCTTATTTGACACCAGTCCTTTATTTTCACTATTTATTTATAATTTAATACTACTTTTTTATGTGTGAGCTACTGTGTCCAAATAATTTCCCTTTCTGGATCAATAAAGTTACATAGTAGAGCTTTAAAATGATTGAAAGTCTATTATTCTTTTGTGCAGCCCTGATTTTAATGTAATACAATATTTTGAATAGTTTTACCTGCATTGTGCTTGGCCAGATACTTGTCCTTATATTGTTTCTTCTTTTTGCCAAACCAGGTGCAGCTGGCCTGCTGCTCCTGTTTGGTCTTCTCCATGGCGATACAAGCCACACGCCTGAAACAGGAAGTGATCGAGTTTAGAGTCAAAACTACAACTACGGCGGCTTCAGAGGGCCAAAAAAGTCAAGTTAAAGGTAAATAGGTCGACACTTTTTTCACTGGACTACTTTGATAGATACGGACAAGGACTAGACTAGAACCAGGACTAGAGCAGGACTAGAGCAGGAACTAGAGCAGGAACTAGAGCAGGAACTAGAGCAGGAACCAGACCAGGAACTAGACCAGGAACTAGAACCAGGACTAGAGCAGGAACTAGAGCAGGAACTAGAGCAGGACTAGAGCAGGACTAGAGCAGGAACTAGACCAGGAACTAGAGCAGGACTAGAGCAGGACTATGGCAGGAACTAGAGCAGGACTAGAGCAGGACTAGAGCAGGACTATGGCAGGAACTAGAGCAGGAACTAGAGCAGGACTAGAGCAGGAACTAGAGCAGGAACTAGAGCAGGACTAGAGCAGGACTATGGCAGGAACTAGAGCAGGACTAGAGCAGGACTAGAGCAGGACTAGAGCAGGAACTAGAGCAGGAACTAGAGCAGGACTAGATCAGGAACTAGACCAGGAACTAGACCAGGAACTAGACCAGGACTAGAGCAGGACTAGAGCAGGACTAGAGCAGGAACCAGACCAGGAACTAGACCAGGAACTAGACCAGGAACTAGACCAGGAACTAGACCAGGACTAGAGCAGGACTAGAGCAGGACTAGAGCAGGAACCAGACCAGGAACTAGACCAGGAACTAGAGCAGGAACTAGACCAGGGACTAGATCAGGGACTAGATCAGGGACTAGATCAGGGACTAGTGCAGAACTAGACCAGAACCAGACAAGGGCTAGACCAGGACTAGAGCAGGAATTAGACCAGGAACTAGACCAGGGACTAGACCAGGGACTAGACCAGGGACTCGACCAGGGACTAGACAAAGACATTTAGTCCCAATAGACTCCACAAAACCAGGACTAAACCAAGACTATTCCAGCCCCAATGAACAAGCACTAAACCAGGACTGAACCAAGGCTAAACCCAGGATAAATCAATACTAAACTTGGACTAAAACAGGATTAAACGAAAGCTACACAAACACTAAACCAAAAATTGGAATTTAAACAGGACTAAATCTGGACTGAACCAAGGTTTTTCAGTTGTATTGAGATTTAGGCTGGTTTAAACCTGGTTTAGTCCTGACGTAGACTTGGTTTGGTCCTGACCAAGTCTTGGCCCGGGTCTAGTCTAAACTTTGCTCTCTGAAAGTTGTGAAAAGCTCTTATACTGATGCTCTGAATGCATAAGGTAAGTGAGGAAAAACGTTGGACCACTGCAAACAGTTCTGCACATTTTAAGACAGGAAAAAACAGATACAGCATCTTTAATTAATTATATTTTATTAAACTCCAAATTCTTAAACCAAAACTCTCACCATTCTTGTAGTTCTGGTGATGGTATGAGCCCGGCGGTCCCATTTTTAGTGTTTTCTAGTTTTCCTTGCCACCAGTTGTGATCGTCTTTGGAAATGATTTGAATAATATCCCCCACTCTGAACCTCACTCCGGCCTCTTTACAGGGGATCAGGTCATCTTTAGACGGGTCGTACTCAAACTGGGCACGCACGTAGATCTGGAAAACAAAACAGGGAAAAAAAGTGTTTAAAAACGTTGGGAATTTGAGGAATTATACATTTAAAAAGTTAAAAAAGGAGAAAGTTAAAGATATAGGGGGGAATGATCAGGTCAAAGATGCTTGTTTAAAAGTTTGGCTGTAGCATGGATTAGAACCTTGACTATAATCTGAATTTAAAGCCACAGTGTGTAACTTTTTATCTGAAATGTAGACTTGAACAAAAGAAATTTTAAAAATGTAATTGGTTTTTTTTTCAGTGCAAAACAAACGTCCTTACTGTGAGTGGGCTTGCATCTCCACAAACCTGACTCTCTTTTGCTCGTTTCCATGGCAATGTGGTTCCTTTGTTATAATATTCCACAGTATGGCATAAAACATATCTATCTCCATGGAGAATGTTCCGAAGTATGGGTTTAATTTTCTGATTACATGGAATTAAACAGGTGCCACCGCCAGAAAGTTACACACTGTAGCTTTAACTATAAAAATATACAAGATCATATATGACAACTACATCAATGATTACTACTATTAGGGCTACCACTACTACTACTACTACTACTACTACTACACAAACTTCTAAATCTACTACATTTACTATTACTTGGGGTCTGTTGAACTGGTCTTACCTTAAAGTTCATATACAGGTTACAGTACTTTTTCACAGTTAATATAATTAAATTTAAGATATTACTACAAATTTGACCTAGATTTGAGGAGTTTTAAAATTCTGGGACTAGACCAGGGACTAGACCAGGGACTAGACCAGGGACTAGACCAGGGACTAGACCAGGGACTAGACCAGGGCTTAACAAAGACTCCACAAAAGCCGGACTAACCTGCCTACACCAGGACTAAACCAAGACTAAACCAGGACTAAACTAGGAGTTAACAGGACTAAACCAAGACTAAACCAGGACTAAATCAGGACTAAACTGAGCGCTCCAATTATCAGTTATATATTTTTTCTAAATCTTACATACAGTTAAGCAAAAACGATTAACATAATTCAATGTAAGATATTACTACAAATTTGACCTAGTTTTGTGGATTTTTTTTTCAATTCTAGTGAAGTTTATAATTTATTTCCGGTTTGGGCACGGACAACAGATGTGATGTACATAGAGGTAATTCCAAAATTGTTACCGAGCAACCGTAATGTAAATAAGGGTCAAAACTTGTCTAAATTACACAATAGTTCTGATTAGCCAAATAAATGACAACACTTTTATTTTGTTAAATGGTTTAAACCGAAATGATAAAAAATGATAAAGGCAGATGCAATTTACTTCCTGTTTGGGGTGGGACGAGACGAGACACGAGATTTGATCTATGAGAACGAGACAAGACGAGATTTTGACATTATTTAGGCTACAATAAACACATTTTGCATTTCGGTTCCCAGTTTTAGCCTCACCATTTTTGAGTTACTTTTTAAATATTTCTGCTGTCATTGTAGCTCTGCTTTTTGGGACTACGCATTCTCAAAAAAATTAACTCGTCAGTACTCGAGATCTTGTCCCATCCCTACTTCCTGTATTTTTTTACTTTTCTTTTCAACTTTTTTCCACAAACTTAACACTTCACTGACGTAAAACTAAGAACTGCTAATATCCACTAAAGTCAGAATTAGGAAAAACATGAAAACCTGTCATATGAACTTTAACTCATTGACTGCCGGTGACGAGTTTTCTCGTCATGTTGAATCCGAACGTTGAGTGCCGTGACGAATAAACTCGTCAAGGACGTTTTTCAGCGGGGGTTGCTAGGATACGACCTGGAGCAGCTTTGAAGGTGTAATTCACACTTCCCAACATGTAGGTGGCGATCTTGTATCATTATCTGCCGATAGGAGAGGCGGGAGAGGAGAGGAGTGTAGTGTGTGTGTACTGTGGAGTGCGAGTGGAGGCGAATGGAGTAAGATGGTGAGGCGAGTGAACCCGGAAAAGCAGATAACTGTTGATCAGCGCCTACGGAGCGGTTTGATCGCTTTTGGGACCCAAGATCCCGGATCAGAGGATCACAGAGACACGCAGCGATGTCGGGGCAGAGATCTGCTCTGGCTGAGGCAGGGGGCGTGTCCTGATCGCAGGGGGACTCCCTGCTCCCCGCAGCAGAGCAGGGAGAACTCTGCGCAGCAGAGCAGAGAGACAGTGCCAAAGAAGTTTACTGACTTGGATTCTGCTCTCCAAAGAGGCACGAGATGAGAAGAATTGAGTTTATATGTGTGTGTGTGTGCGTGCGTGCGTGTGTACGCGCGCGTGCGGCGCGCGCGCGTGTGTGTGTGCGTGTGTAGCTGTGTGTGTGTAAAGGTTTATGCATGGGCTTGTGTGTATGTACATATACGTATATATGTGTGTGTGTGTGTGTGTGTGTAGGTGCGTGCGTGTGTGTGTGTGTATATGAGTGTGTACTCTGAGCCTCAATATTGTTGTGAAGTGACAAAGTTCTATTTTATATGAAAAGAGATTATATCCTGTAAACATCTCTTGGCACAATTGAGTTGAAGGATTCACAGAGCCTTATATTCTTATATTTGTAAATAAAAAATGTACTTTGTCATCAAAAATCTCTTTCTCTGTTATTTTAGATGTTTGAGGTGTCACTAAATCGATAAATATTGATGTCAAAGTCACTGATCTGCTCGAAATCCTTCTCTGAACTAAACGGTCGTTTTCTCCATTTCTTGCTCAAAAACCAGTGTTTTGGCTGAAACTTCCCTATGTTCTACTATCAGTTATTTGAGAACCGAAAAGGTTAGAAACATAATTTTTTTTCCAGGTGAAAGAAGAGAGTCGACACTTTATTTTGATGTGTCCCATGTTTATATAGTCAAAGAACTCAGTATTCTGTGGGTCTTGGAAAATCAGTGAAATTCTACTGAAACCTGTGGCAGTCTGGGGTTGACATTCTGAAAACAGGCCGGCAGTGAATGAGTTAACAGTCAACTACTACTACTCATAATTATTACTACCAAAACTATGTACAGTATACTATTTCTACTACTACAATTACTACTACTTGGGTCTGTTGAGTTGTTCTTACCTTAACAGTCATTTTTTGCTCTGTGACTGGCGTTCTGGTGATCTATGGGTCAGATATCACACTTATAGAGAGGTCATGCAGAAGGTAATGCAAGAAATAAGGAGTTTAAACCAAATGGGAGATAATCTGTTAGAAATGAACTAAATGTGTTAATCTGGTTTGATAATGTGGTTAAAATATAAAGACAAGTTGGACAATATTAAACAGGGCTGCACAACAGAGCTTTGGTAGGTCAGGATTAGATCAGGACTAGACCAGGGACTAGACCGGGACTAGACTGGGATTAGATCAGGACAAGACCAAAGACTAAACCAGGACTAGACCAGGACTAGAGTAGGGATTAACAAAGACATTAAGTCCCTGAAGACCCCACAAAATCAGGACTAAACCAGGACAAGACCAGGGACTACACCAAGGCCTACAACATGGACTAGACCAAGGACTATAGAACTAGTCCCTGTAGACCCCACAAAACCAGGATTAACCTGCCTACACCAACACTAAACTAGGACAAAACCAAGACTAAACCAAAACTAAACCACGACTACAACAACCAGGATTAAAACCAAGCGCTCCAATTGTTCAGTAAAAGTTAAATATTTATTTTGAAAACTTACATACAGTTAAACAAAAAGGCTCAGTGACGTTGTATTTAGTAGCTCTATATTAAAAAGGATTAAATTAGATCTAAACAAAGCTAAAATATAACTGAAAAGATTCTGAAAATAATAACAAACTTTGAAACATTGTGCAGCCTTAATATTGAAGTGGGCCAACTTGTCCAAAATCACTATAAACTCCACGGATGAGATGGACGGTTTAATGACGTTAGCAAACACTGTCCCATGCAAATGAGTGAATTTTAGATCTGCTGTTACTGAGGGTTAGTCCAGCCTCACCTGACGCCCTTTCGGTTGAATAGTGGAGGGCAGATCCTGGATGCAAAAAGTTTAAGAATTACTCAGTGAATAAATGCATTTGATTGGACTCTGTAGTTAGTATATACATCAATGTCTAGG
This sequence comes from Paratrypauchen microcephalus, assembly GCA_036785185.1. Taxonomy (NCBI): domain Eukaryota; kingdom Metazoa; phylum Chordata; class Actinopteri; order Gobiiformes; family Gobiidae; genus Paratrypauchen; species Paratrypauchen microcephalus. The sequence goes on along the minus strand of JAVJIX010000124.1, from coordinate 2,628,301 downwards.
GGGCGCTATTATACAATGAAGTTATATTATACAGCGCTTGATTGTCTTGACTGAGAGCAGTAGAGAAACAGAAAGGTGAAACAGAAAGTAGCTGTAGATTTGAATGTAAAAGTGATGAGTGTAATTATAGTGGGTGTTACCAGTATGGAGCTGGTGACGCTGGCGTGGCCGTTTGCAGGAGACTGACGAGAAACATCCGGAGAGTCTTTCTGTAAAAATATAAAACAGTTCTGGTCAAAGTCACAGTATGTAACTTTTAAATCAAAAATAGACAAGAATAAAAGGATTTATCTAGGACTAAACCTGGACTAAACCTGAACTAAACCAGGACTAAACCTGAACTACACATGGACTAAACCTGGGCTATACCAGGACTAAACAAGGACTAAACCAGGACTAAACCTGAACTACACCAGGACTAAACAAGGATTAAACCGGGACTAAACCTGAACTAAACCAGGACTAAACCTGAACTACACATGGACTAAACCTGGGCTATACCAGGACTAAACAAGGACTAAACCAGGACTAAACCTGAACTACACCAGGACTAAACAAGGATTAAACCGGGACTAGGGATGCAAATTATCGGTTAATTCATTAACTGATAGTTGATTGACCTTATCGGTCGATTAACGATTAACTGATAAGCGGCGTTTTTCACCTGAATTTGAGTGTTTCAATAGGGTCTTTAAGAATATAAGCTATAGTAACATAACACTGAGTCATAAATATATCATAGTATTATTATATTGTATATTCCTCAATTAATTATTCCTTAGTAAAAAGCAGACAAATGTATTAATGCTGAATAACAAAATACAGTAATCCCTCGCTCTATCCAATTTTTTTTTTTATAGTGTAAAATTTTTTTTATAGAGTAACATTGTGTTCTGTCCTGATTGGCTAAGAGACTAGACCAGGACTAAACGTGGACTGGACCAGGTCTGAACCAGGTCTGGACCTGGACTGGACCTGGACTGGACCGGGACTCGACCGGGTCTAGACCTGGACTAGACCAGGATTAAACCACTGGGGCGCGTGCTGGTTTCGCCGCGCCCCGCGCTCCGAGCCGCAGGCCAGCCGCGCGGGGCTCGGGGCTCGGGGCTCGGGGCGCGGGCCGCGGCGAAACCAGCAGCGGCACGCATTCCGGGTTAGATCTCGCCTCGCGCTTACACCAGGGCTGCTGAGCAGTGCCGTTGGCGCCTGCGGTCGGCTGTGAGTCGATCTTGGCGCAGCGCGGTTGCCTTGTTTCATGACCACGCGGGTGCGCATGTCCGCGTGTCCGCGGTTAGCGGTTAATTACAATTAATGCATTTTGATCGACCAACGTCTTAATCGACAATTAACCGTTAATCGATTAATTGTTGACATCCCTAACCGGGACTAAACCTGAACTAAACCAGGACTAAACCTGAACTACACATGGACTAAACCTGGGCTATACCAGGACTAAACAAGGACTAAACCAGGACTAAACCTGAACTACACCAGGACTAAACAAGGATTAAACCTGGACTAAACCTGAACTAAACCAGGACTAAACCTGAACTACACATGGACTAAACCTGGGCTATACCAGGACTAAACCAGGACTAAACCTGAACTACACCAGGACTAAACAAGGATTAAACCTGGACTAAACCTGAACTAAACCAGGACTAAACCTGAACTACACATGGACTAAACCTGGACTATACCAGAACTAAACAAGGACTAAACCTGAACTACACATGAACTACACCCGGACTAAACCTAGACTAAACCTGAACTACACCTGGACTAAACCTGGATTAAACCTGAACTACACTTGAACTAAACTTGGGCTAGATCGGGACTAGACCAAGACTAGACCAGGACTAGGTCAGACAGGGACTAGACCAAGGACTAGACTAGACTAGACTAGAGTATGTAACTTTTAAACAAAAAAATAGACAAGATTAAAAAGATTAAACTAGGACTAAACCTGAACTAAACCTGACCAGGACTAGACCAGAACTAAACTAAACGGGCGCAAAACATTTGGCGACTCTTTCTGTAGAAATGTAAAACAATTCTGATTAAAGTCACAGTCTGTAACTTTTAAACCAAAACTGAATAAAAGCATGTTTTTTTTGGTTGTGTTCACTGCACTGGAAAACATGTTCTTACTTTGAGCAGGCTTGCATCTCCACAAACCTGACCCTCATTTGATCTAGAAGGGCCTCCTCCTGTTTGTTTCCATGGTAATGTTATTCCTTTGACTATAATATTCCACAGTATGGCATAAAGCAGAGGTCTTCAACAGGGGGGTCGCGACCCCTAGGGGGGTCACGGAGGTACTGCAGGGGGGTCGCGAAATCTTTTGATTTCACTTTAAAATAATATAATTTTATATTTTAATATTTTTAAAAACAATATATTTTTTCATTTTTCCCCAATCAATTTCTCCCTTGTCCCTCCACCCTATTTGATGTCTTAAAATGCACATTAATGTGTACATGGCGAATGGAGAAATAAAGGCAAACGCATCATGCTATGCCGTATATATAGTAGGGGGTCCCTGGCCCAGTTCGCTATCTGTTTGGGGGTTCCTGGCCTGAAAAACGTTGAAGACCCCTGGCATAAAGCTTATCTATCTCCATGGAGAATGATCCCGAGTTTGTTTTTTTCCATAGAAACAACAACGACAACAACACGGGTGACACGCCACTTCTAGGAAGCTACACACATGTTTTTCAAGATATTTTAAGCAATAAAAACAGCTGTATAAATAAGTTTAATACCACACGGTGCACCTCTAATCTCACAAAAAATTTACCTCGATGGACATGGACTGCGATCGGTAACTGGGGACAATCTTAAAGGTGATGCTTCCTCTCATCTCCCTCTGTCAAACACAAACACAGATTTATCAAGGCAATTCATATTTTAACAATAGAAACAAGTAATATAGAGACTATTTATTTACCAAGTATCTACTGCTGTTGGGAATCAGTCAATTTCAGATTTTAGATCAGAAAAAAATACAAACTTTAACTTGCAATAGCCAGTGTAGGTAGTATTAGTGTGTGGGGTTTGTTGCTCTGACAAAAAGCTTTTACTGGTCAGCTCATCTTTCTATATTCTAGATGCCAGCGCTCTCAAGTCTCACGCTTTGAGAGTGTGACACACGCAATTCGACGTCTTCACACACTCACACGCCACACATGGTATTTCTCACGCTTAACTGTGAAAATGGGTTAGTTAATGCAGGCACCGCACCGTTTTCAGCGAAAAAAAGTCCCCCCCCCCCGGAAAAAACGCAGTCACACGCACCACCACGCTCCCCGAATATAAATCTCACTCCTACCAAACTTCAAAACTTGAGAGCCCTGCATGCATTTAGGGGGCGGGACTTACCAGCATCTTCTGCAGCTGTTCTACCGTCTGATTGGCCACGCTGATTCCATTGATCTCTCTGATCTCGTCTCCTACATGAAGTGTCCCTGAAACATAACAGTAGAAAATCATTAACACTGTTTTTTTTTATTTTAAAACAATATAAAGTATAAATAATGTAAGGTGTCCAAAAGTGGCTTTGATAAATCATAAAAGTACAAATATTCTCACCCTGTCTGTGGATCATCCCTCCGTGCATGATACGTGCCACGATACAGTGGTTCAGCTCGTTCATTTTTAGAGTAATGCCCTTTAAAAACAACAACACAAGGCGGGGTTAGTCCTGGTTTAGTCTTGGCTTAATCCTGGGTTCCTATGTGCCCCCTAGTAGTTGTACTATTAGTAGTAGTCGTAGTAACATTAGTAGTAGTACAGTAGTAGTACGAGTTCTTGACTGACCATGGGTTCGTCAGTGTTCTTCTGGAACTGCACCAGTCTGACCCTGGTCACGTTCTCTAGGTCCATGTCGGCGGAGGTGGAGTCGGGTGAGTCTCCGTTCAGAAAGGGGGAGGAGGGAGGAGGGGTGACACGTAGAGCCTCGTCACTGTACACCTCATGAGCCACGACGTCATGAGTCTGTAACAGGGCCTGGAGAAGAGAGAAAAGAAAACGTCATGAGTCTGTAACAGGGCCTGGAGATGAGAGAAAAGAAAACGTCATGAGTCTGTAACAGGTCCTGGAGACGAGAGAGAGAAAAGTAACCGTGGTAATGGTAAATGAAAAGAAATTTCTTGGATTGGTTCTTGACCACCAATTAAAATTTGATAAACACATTAACAGAATATAACAATATAAAGAAACCTAAATTGCTTCAAACATTACATCCTCAAACAGACGGCCCTGCTGTTCATGCTACGACCTTTACATACTATGATTTTTTCCCATATATCAGCCACAAACATCATTGATTCTCTGTACAATCAAGTAATAACACATATGGATAGAAAACTAATCCACTTCCATCACTGTTGCACCCTTAAGAATTATAATTGTTTAAGTTTTAAAAGCTGCAGCAAGTTGTGTCTTCTCTCAAACTGAAAACACTCCAGCTTCCAGCTTCATGACATCTCAAGGTAGAACATGTGAGAATGAAACAAAAGACACCTCCGGGTCTGTTTTTTGGGAGGTAACAGTATTCTAACATGACTTAAAGCTCACAAGAGTCAACTTTGTGCCATATAGAACCTTTAAAAACATGTGAACGTTAAACAGAACCTGTAAAAAACCTGCTAAGTGAATAAATGTGACCCACATCTTTGTCAATATTATTTTTCAAATGTTTTCATAATTTGGTGGGAGCATTGCACAGAAGCACTGCACAGAAGCTAACTGTAAAAAGGGTTTGAATAGGGCCCGGGAGAGATCGCTAAATTACTCAAACATGCAGGGATGATATAAATCCTCTTCAGGCATGGTTCTGATGAGGAAAATTCATTCCCATGGTAGAATACAAAAAATAAATCAATAATACCCCCTCTGTAATACAATTTATGCCACGCTATGGAACATTCCAGACAAATCAATAACATCTCCATGGTGACAGACCCCTCCCCTCCTCCTACCTGACCAGAAAAATTACATATTGCACCTTTAACTTGTCTTCATCAATTCTACAATTTTGTTTTCTAGCTTTATGACCTACATTCACAGCACCGAATAAGAGAAAACAGCTCTCACACCTTCACAATCAAGATTAAAACAATTCAAAATATTACCTTTTTTAGCAATTAGTCCCATAGTTTTTCCAAATGTGTTCCCTTTATATTATACTTTGAATTGAACATCTCTGCAGCTAGTTTCATGTCTCGGCACCACTTCAAAGCTCAAAGCGTAAGAGGATTTAAATCAAGGTGTTAAGGACTGACAAAGCTCCCACTCCCAACACTAGGGGGCATAAGCTCATTAAAAAGAAACACTGGTCAGGAGGATGCAAAACTAGAGCTGGACTATTGATAAATATTGTATAAGTTTACAAGTTTGAACCTGTAAAGGAGTATTAACATTTGAGAGAAGACTGAAACCTGCACAGGATTAGAAACCAGGTCTAAACCAGATCTAAACCAGGTCTAAACCAGGTCTAAACTAGGTCTAACCAAGCTCTAAACCAGGTCTAAAGCAGGACTAAACCAGGTCTAACCTAAGCACTTAACCTGGTATAATAGAGGACTAACATAGAACTAAACCAGCACTTTTAAAACAGGTATACAAAATACTAAACTAGGCCAAGAATCCCATGTATTTTAGAACATGTTTGTAAAGGTTTAGACTACAAACAGCTTTTATACAGAATAAGACATTGAGACACGTCTTTCTGTTTTTCGTTCTTAAAGAGGACATTATATTAAAGGTAAAATATAAAATCCTGATTGTTTACCATAAAGTGAGGCTGGGTGAGGATTCGCCGTAGCTCCTTTGCCTCCATGTTTTCAGGGTAACATGAAATAGTTTCCAACACCTGAAAATGTAAAAACAAGAAATGTCAAAATATATCTCAAATACATGCTCTTCTTCTGACCACTTAAAATACAACATGTTCCACAATGTCCTACAGAGTTGACTGAGCAGTAGTGGCTGTATTTATAGTTTTTGTCTCACCTCTTTGGCCCTCTGGACTCCGTCACTGGGAGGATTTCTGATCTGAGGTGATGAACGAGTGTTGATTTTGTCATAAAGCTGAAAAAAAGATGATTTAATATTTGTATTAATCAATAACATTCACAAAGTTCATTAATAAAGTTCACAAACTCACAAATATTCATCTTATCTGGTCTGTCTACATCTCCAAAGCTCAAAATGCTCTTCCACCTTGTGATGTCATGAAGCAGTATTTTTCAAGTTTAACATCTCCTTTTAGTTAGTTTATTTTTCTTTGGTTAATTAACATAAGCATTAACCATATTACAATGATTTAACACAGAAATTTTGCACAGCACTAAAGTTATTCTACAGACCGAGGGGATTTGGGATGAAGTGTTAACACTGTTATTTTGCCTAATCCTATCAACATATAGAATAGGATAAAATATGACAGAACTATTTACAGAAAAAACTAACCTTTTACGAGTGCAGGAAAAAATACCTACTTAATTTACGTACTGTTTAGCCGAGATTGACAATTTCAAAGCTGAAAGGATCCAAATTATTCTAGTGAAGGTGTATGGAGTAAAAAAAAAAAAAAAAGAAAAGAAAGAACTAAATATGCAGGGTTTGTGTTAAACCTGTGTGCATGAAATAAAATACAAATCCAGGTATGTTTGTGATAAGGAAACTACATTATAACCAACCTAATTTGGGCCCTTTAATTGTTCTTCTGTCTAGTAGTGTGTGTAGATGTTATTACAGTTATTACAGATGTTATGATGTTATTAGTTATTACAGATATTATTACAGTATTTAAATGGTTATAATTACATCTAGTAGCGTGTGCAGATGTTGGTCTTGGAAGACGCTGTGTAGAAAGTCCATGTCCTTCTCACTGCAGTCGGTCAGAGCGTGGATCTCCTCCAGACTGTCTAGCACCTGAGACACTGCCCCTGGTGGACAAACACAGGAACTACAGTCACTAAATGCATACAATTATAATGGATTTAAGAGACAGTGCAGGATTTTGTAAAATGTCTACTAGAAAATAAAAATAAGTTTGGACTAATACTGGGTAATTATTTAGAAATAATACGAAAAGAGACCAGGACTAAACCAAAGCTAAATCCAGGTTTGGAACATACAAGAGCTAATGGGGACTTAACCAGGACTAAACCAGGTTTTAAACAAGACTAAGGGTGCATTCATACAAATCCTCATTGGGTCCTAGTTTGAGCCCAGTTTAGTTCTGATGTAGACTTGATTTGGTCCTGTTCTAGTCCTGGTTTAGTGGTGGTCTAGTCCAGGATTAGTTCCAAAATAAATTGGGACTAAACCAAAGCGACAATTAGGACTAAACCAAGACTAAAACCAGACTATATCCAAGTAAAATATTGATGTAAACAAGGGTCTTAATGAGGACTAAAATTCATACTATAGCTTCAGCTTCCGAATTCAAACTGCTATATGTTTAAAAGTCCTATATTACTCAAAATTTACTTTAAGTGATACAAAACAGAGTTGTGGAGTTGTGTTTCATTCACACTTTTAAGTAACCCTGGTCACAAGGTGGAGCAGAGTGTTTTCTGTTTGAAAGAAGAACTCGGCCTAAATCTGCATGATTTGTGTGTTAAACATGTGTGAATGAAACAAAACACAACTCCAGGTCTGTTTGTGATGAGGAAACTGCATTATAACAGCTCAGAAAATAGTGTAATATGGGCCCTTTAAAATCAAACAACTTTAGCAAAATGTTGAACTGTCCCATTTTACAGATAAAAAACAAACAAGCATTTCATCCAATCCAACATTCAAAAACACACAATAGATTTCACATATTTTAACCCTCTAACCAAACCAAAAAGCAGAAAACAGATAATACATTTATAGAAGAATTCACACAAAGCTGACAGATAAAAGCAGTGACGAGCATTCATAACTACCTGCTATTTTCCCAGACATGCAGCAAAACCAGAGAAACATGGCGTCAGAGAGAGTTTAGTTTAGTTTGTTTTGAATGGAGCCGTGATGGACAGCAGTAAGGAGATGAATGAATGACTGAATGAATGAATGTGATTGGGTTAATGGGTCAGTGCTGGAAACAGTGATGGTGGAGGTTAAAGTTTGCACAATACAGCAGGAGGTGTTTAAGGTTTGAGCTTAAACATAATATCGAAGAAATGCAGTAAATGACAATAAAAATGTGTTCTTTTTTTTTCAAATTTCAGTCACTGTATTTCAACTATGCATTTTTTTTTTCTTTTTCCTTAATTTTAAATTAAAATATATATTCTCTTAAAGCTACTGTCTGTACGCAAGCTGTAATATCTTCCGTAATAACATTTAAAACCACTAAAATACTGTAATAACATCTGTAATAACATCTGCATTAGACCTAAGAGCATTTATAGCCATTATTTCCATGTAAAATTAAAACATATATTCCCTTAAAGCCAATATCTGTAATTGCCCCTGACCTGCCCCTGTTGTATTCTCACATATCACCAGTAGATGCTGCCTATGTTACTGGTGTCTGACAGGTGAGGAGAGGGTGGAACAGGTTTCACAGGCGCCATCTACTGGTGAACAAATAAACTTGCCCATGGCAGCTTTAAGTCTTGTATATTTAAATATGTACTTTACTATATTTATATTTTTCAATCCCCTCAAATGTAAAATTTTAAACCAACAGACACTGCCAGTCAAAGGTTTGGACTAACCCTCTCATTCTATGTTTTATTTTATCTATACGTTTACCACTTTCAACATGTGATATACATAAAAAAAAAGTGAAGAACCTGCTAAATATTGTTTTTAACTCAACTCCTCTTTGTTCCATATTGTGCAGATCTGGAGGTGGAGCGGTGAATTGTAAGATGGGTATTTGTACTTGTGAAGGAGAGTGAATGGGAGATCATACATGACTATATGACTGTGGTTTTTGAGTATATTGGATAAAATGGATGAAACAGAGGCAATAAAATAAATAAAGCATAAAAACAGAAGCAAAACATGCACTTTTAATGGGTCGGTTTACAAGCATCATATTAACACTATTTTTTATTTCTTTTACTTAACCAACTGTATTATTGGTTATGACACATGAAAATAAAGTAACATTTAAATGGAAAATTTGATAACTAAATTTGGTATTTAGAATAGTTTATTTAACTGTTACCAATGACTATATGATGTATGTACACTGAAAATACACAGAATATGGTCATGAATTTGGATTGGAGCAAACAAGGCCAAGCAGTGAAACACAAAAAACTGAAAAGATATGAAACAAAAACACTCAAATTTGGGTGATGCTTTTGGTTTTTGATGATTAAAATGTAAAAAATGCCACAGCAAACACAAATGGGGATACGTACTTTCTGCAGCTAAAAGTCCTACAGAGACAGAACAGCAAAGAAAATGATTAAATGAAAGAGAAATATTACAGAAACGATATACAGGAAATACTGGGAAACTCTGAGCTGTACAAAATCATATTATAAGACAAGAAAGAGCAATTAACTAGTAATAAGTGTAACAAAGTTTAAAATATTTGAAGTTTAGTGAAGGGTTGTCATGGTAACTGCATTTTGCATTTTAATGTGGTTCCACGCACATGCCCAGTGTAATTTTAGTGTTTAGCCATGAACCAATTCATGTTTGCGCTGCTGTGGAGATGCTGGGGGTTTGTATCAGAGGATAGACAAGAAAAGCTGTGTTGATGCTAAAGCTAAAAACAGGAAGCGAGCACGGGGAGGCTTCCAGCTCCATGAATTCTGGCTCCAATTGACTTTACATTGAAAAACATCACCCGGTGTCTGTAACTAATGCCGTGAGCCTTGTCATTTTGGTATTAAAATGTTCGTATTAACCCGCTCTACATGATCCTGGTGTTTTTATTTCTTTTCCTAATATGGAACTCAGCTTCAAATTTGCTCCTATAACTGCTAGCCTCAGTGAGCTTCATTTGACTGGAGCCTAACGCTATGGGTGACATCACACTCCCTTAGTCCACTTCTTTATTCACCTTATTCTGCCCCGCTGACTTTTATTTCTATATGCTCCTAAACCGCACTTTCTTGGGGTGGCTTTCCGGTTAAACAGGGAGCCCAATAATGTAAAGTAAAGTAAACTAATGTAAAGTTTTGCAGCTAAAAAATGACATTAAGTCGATTAATTTGTGTAAAATGTTCAATGTTCATGTGCACCAACAAGTCACACTGCAACAATTCTCTGGGGAGCTTTAAAACGGGTTTATAGTCCATATTGAACTTATTTGCTGTTGGATTGGCCCCATACAAAATATTACAATCTAAATGATGACAGCGCCCACGGCAACTTCCTGAAAAAGGTGAATACTGTCAGATTTTAAGTGTTATTTACCGGAAAAGCAGCAAACTTTAATGAAAATCCACGCACAGGGCCAATAGTTTAGCATGAGTTTAGTTCAGTGAGGCCTGAACTAACCTCTCCTCTGAAACTACAGTAAGAGCATGTCTCGAACACATGACTGGCAACTGTTTTATAAGGTTATATTTTAAGTATGAGCCCAGTTTACATTTGTGACTGTGGGCAAACCGCGGTGCTAAGGTGTTAGGTTTAAAAAAAAAAGTCTTTAACAGCCCCGGTTTAGCGTTTAAATTTGGATCACTACGCACATTCAAATGTACATGCTACCACTATAGGGTCCAAGTGAAGCATATTTATTATTGCGTTTTTAAGTACACTATGTAACTTTTCGGTTGGGGGTCCATAACCGAATTGTTTCTATGGATATGTCGTTGCTTTGCTTCAAAAGTTCCACAGTATGACATTAAATAGCTCTACTTTACATTTATTCAATTACAGGTGGTTTTATAGCTCAAAAATAGCTATAAAAACAGGTATTCTGACTGTGAGCAGGTCGCCTCTCCACAGATCTGGCCTGTAACTTGGTCTAGTTTGGTCTCCATGAAGATAGAAAGGTTTAAGGCTACGCAATGCACCTTTAAGACAGTAAAAATCAGGTGCAGTGCCTTTAAGTGATTCGCAGTTGAGGTTTCATTGTCTTTTTGGAATTATTCTAAAATTACTGCAAATGTTTAAAAGTTTTTGCACAGCTCTGTAGTTCACTGTTGACAAAAATATACCGGAAAAGGTTTTAGAAAGAGGAAAAAGTCAAAAAGTCAAAGAGGAAGTTAAACGAAACAGAGCAGCGAAAATCAGGCTAAGAATAGAGCTCTATACGTCTGCAGCAAACACAGTTGTCATCAGAAACAAGAGACGGGAGCCGACTAACTCAGCTAAACTCTGCACCCGTCAAACTCTGTGTCTTCATCTTGGACTGTAATTAAAGCTCCACTGTGTAATTTTTCTGCTGCTGTGTCGGCCCGTGGAGATGTTATTGCTTTGTCAAGAACGTTCCACTGATCTGCTTTAAATTTATATCTTGCATTTATTTGATTAGAGATGAAATTGTGCAAAAACACTTAAAAATAATTCATAGTTGTGGCAATAACAAATGATGAGATTCCAATGCGTTTATTGCCATACTGTGGAACATTCCAGGTTAATTTATAGCATTTCCAAGATGACACAAAGGTGGTAAAAGCAAGGTAAAGCAAATGTATTTGTACAAATTGATTTGCAATTGATGTCATCAACATTCCCTGGGGGTGTGATGCTAAATGTAGGCTCTGCTCTGTCTGAAGCTTTGTTACGTTAAATTAGACTTTAATCTGACCAGAAAGAACTGACTGAGCTGGAACTACAACAAGTGAGCTGATATTTGCTATTAAAGATCCCATGACATGGTACTTCTTGATGCTTTTATATGGCTCCTTAATGGTTCCCTAATACTGTAAATGAATCCTTCTTCAAAATCAACACTCAGTGCATGAGAAACGGAGATAAGATGAGAAAGAGTCATAAATATCTCTCTCAAACTCTTTATTCTGGGCATTGTTGCTTGAATGCAAATGAGGAGAAAACAGATGGCCAATAGTAGAGGGTGGGGGCGTGGCCAAAATCTCCGCTCAGAGCTCAGAGCCGACAGCTGATCCATTTCCTTGTTTTTGCACGGGGGAGAGAGTTGAAGCGTTCCATTGAAAAATAAACACATTTCCACATAAAATAAAATGAAACCACTGCTGTTCAAAGGTCCAGAGGCTCAGATAAAGGACTTCCGAGCCTAGAAACACTCGGACGTGCCTCCAGGCAAATAAAAAAACACATTTTGCATTGCCTAGCGCATTCGCAGTCCAAACTCTCTGGGCGTGATTTACAGAGACGCTGAGTACAGACAGACGGGGGTGGAACTGCATTTGCATTTCTTTTTTCGATCTGACGTCAATAAGGTGCCTTGTTCAAACTCGCCCGTTTGAGCTCCGATATTTTTTGTAACGCAGAAAATGATCGCAAATGCTCAGTTTAGACATTTCACAACTTTCAACTATGGGGGGGGCTAAACAGGGTAGGGGAGCTCACATTAACGTTCAAAAACCTCAGAAAGTGAAAATTTCATGCCATGGGACCTTTAAACAAGTCTATATGATGTAAATGCAAAGTATCAGTAGCATAATTCATACACAAAGTAATTTGAAGTACAAACAACTACATGATTTAGATTTGTGAATATAATTATCATGTTTGATGGTTCTAAAGATTCAATTATACCAGCATAGAATCTGGTGTTTTATTGTTATTTGGAGCGACATCACGCTGGGGGTTGTTCTGAACTCTCAATAATACTGCACTAAACTACTTTTCATTATGCATAACATGTTTACTGCTGCTGCTCTATATGAATGTATCATGTTCTGTAAACTACTGTTACCTGTGCAATAATCTGTGCAATACCCACGTGCAATACTTATACTATGCTATGTGCAATACGAAATCCACATGCAACACTTATACTACACCATAATATGTGCAATTTGTGAAATACTCTACTTACACCTTATTTAATCCTACCTGTACCTTTGTACTTTGTGTTTTTATTACATTTTATTACATATTTTTATTATATTGTTTACTTCTTCCCCTGCATTTTTGCAACACTTTTTTACCATGTACTATTATTGCATGCTATTAGTACTTCTGACTATCTTAGCGAGTCAACAGTTCCTCTGATCCGAAGCATTTCATTGCATTGTTGACCTTGTATTGATACTGCATATGACAAATAAACAATCTTGAATCTTCTACATGTACGTGTATTGGCGGAATGTTCAGCAGTTACCATGGTGACACAATGCACACATTAGCAAACACGGTCAAAAAAGATTTAAGATGGTCTGAAAACTCAAGAAAAAATACAAAATGGATTTAAAGAGCACACTTTCAGGAGCGTTCATGGTCCTGTTTAGAAGTTTGTGAGAGGGACTGAAAAACTGTTGGCTAATGCTAGCTTCTGACTGTAATATTATGTGAGAGACTTGTTAAACAGCAAAAATCAGCTCATCTGTTGTAGTTCCAGCTAGGTCAGTTCTTTATGGTCAGACTGTGTTAGTGTAAAACTCAGATTAAAGTCTAATAAAGCCTCAGACAGAGCATACAGTTAGTGTCACACACCCAGGGAATGTTGAAGACATCAGCTGCCAAGTATCAATTGTAGGTGTGTTTAAGAGCCATTTATTCTTACCAACAGATTCATGTGTAAGTGGGTTCATTCAAGTTAAATTTGTGTAGAATTGCTGCAGATTTAGAGTATTGTAGATGTCGTGAAGAAGTGAAAGTTCCTCTCAGAGACAGGGAAGTACTGATGCAATTTAAGCAGCTTCACTTCAGACAATGAAGTAAGAGGCGAGTGGTAAATGAGGTAAAATTAGGCTCTATTGCTTTGTGTCAGATGCCCTCCCATGCTCGTACCTGAAGACGTTGGATCATCAGTGAAGTCGTGCAGTTCTTCAGGAGGGTCCCCGTAATAACAGTTAAACTTGTGGCTTGAAACTGCAGCCAGAACGGCACCCTGAAAGACAAATATTTTTTATTTAAATAAGGAAAATATTTCAGAATTTAAATGCAAATATTCAAAAATAAAATGTGAATTCACAATTTGTGATTTGTAATTAATAACATAAGAGGTAAAAAAGAGTAGGTTTTGCTGACATTGTTTGCGTGTTGGACTGTCAAGAACATCTCATACATCAAAATTGGGATTAAAATAGGACTGAACCAGGACAGAACCAGGACAGAACCAGGACAGAACCAGGACTAAACCAGGTCTAAACCAGAGACTAAACCAGGTCTAAACCGGGATGAGTGAGAAGATACTACTACATAAAGCTTATACATTTTGTGGATTACTGTAAGAAGGACAACATAAGACAACATAAATACTACTTTTACATAAACTGGAAAATGTGACGTTTAAATAAATGTTGTGTTTTATCTTAAATCTTTTTCGGCAGTATTTGCTAGAGGTGTGCAAAATAATCATCATGACAATGCATCGCGATACTAACTTTCACAATATACTGCATCGATTCTTGATGCCAAAAATCGATTATTATTAATTAATAATTTATTAATTAATTATTAATAAATAAATACATTTATTAATTCTTAGTTGTTGTTTTTTTTATAAATCCTATGCACTTTTTTCTTTGTGAAAGGGTATTGTTTGTTATGATGGTAGCTACCTCCAAAATGGCAAATGTTTGAACATCATTTTTTGTTTTAGAAAAAAATCCTATGCACTTTTTTTGTTATTGGTTTGGTTTATTTGTTTTTGTTATTCAATAAATTCAGTTATGAATTGAGTTGCTCAGAGTTATGTATCAATTGAAGACACTACCCAGATACACAGCCACTGATATTTAAGTTATCCTCTTTTTTTTGGGTACATTTTCACTGAAGTATGTCGAATATATTGCAATGCATCGCAATAATTCAAGTATCGTGATGCATCGTGATAGTATCGCATCGCGGCATATGAATCGTGATTCGAATTGAATCGTGACTTCTTTGCCAATACCCACCCCTAGTATTTGCATATCTTTGCATTGGATCACTACAGAAACTAATGAACATTCCACCATACAGATACATGTGGAACACCCCCAGTATCAATAATGTGTATCAATAATGTGTGCATTTAAATCAATATATCATACAATCTGGTTAAATAATGGCCTATTAAAGTTAAAGTTTAATATTTTTGAAGAATTATTAAAATGGCAGAGTTTCCACTTTACACACTTATATAAGAAATTGTATTAGTTTGAGCAGAATGAAACCACAAACAAACAAATGCTGATTTGAGGCAGGACTGCAAGGCTCTGAATGCACTCCTGCGGTGAAACAAAAACCACTTTACATTTCCTCACATACGGAGAGACCGAGGACAGAGCTGCTGCGGTGAGGCATGAAAATCTCTACCTACATCATGCACCAGCTGTAGAACGGTATTATATTATTTGTTATAATGTAGTTTCCTCATTGCAAACAGACCTGGAGTTGCGTGAATGCTGCATATTTAAGCTGAGTTCTTCTCTCAAACAGAAATCAGCTCTGCACACACACCTTCACTAGAATCTCTCCTGAACTAGAAGGTAAAAGGTAACTGTTAACTTGAAAACTACCATTACAATGTGGAACAGAGCGTTTTGATATTTGGATATGTAGACAAAATAATAATAAAAGATTACTCAAACATGTGTGAATGAAACAAAACTCCAGATAAAATAAGTGATTAAAGATTACTCAAACATGCACAAATCACTCCAAAAACTTGAGTTTAAATGAGAAGGAAACAACCATAACATGGTAAAAAGCTCTGAAAAATCTTTTGAAGAATAGGTCTGTTTTAATGCTAAAGATAATACTTCTAAAGCTCATTACGCTAGTACCTTTAGCTTCCTCCTGGCGTTGAATTTCCTCAGCTGCTCCACGGTCTCGGGCAGGTGGATCTTGTAGGCGTACCTGTCCCTCTCCTGCACAAAAACACAAACACCAAACATGAAATTAAATGAAATAAAATAATGAAGGTGCAATCAAAATTAAAAAATGTATGTAAATGAGAGATTTTGATTTGTGAGGTTGCTTTGACATGTTTTTGCGTATTATACCTACATTTAGTGACTTTTGTTGAGTGCTTTCTTATATTGAACTTAAGCCAATAAAAGATTATTTCCTATTTAAAATGCATGGTATGTGTTACTTTTTTATTAGACTTTTCGCCTCTCCGCAGATCTGACCTGTAACGTGGTCTGGTTTGGTCTCCATGCAGATAGAAACGTTAATGCCATACTGTGAAACATTCCAGACAAAGCAATAACATCTCCATGGCGAAAAGCATTTCACGGGCCCTCCACCAGAAAAGTTACACAATGCACCTTTAAGTAACTTTTTTTTTTTTTTTTTTTGCCGAGGGCCGCCAACTGCTCGTCTCCATGGAGAATGCTCCACAGTATGACCCTGGACCAAGTTACAAATCAGGTCAGTGGAGAGGTGACTACGTTCACTTTCCATGAAAAAAAGCATTTGACGGACTCTCCACCAGAAAAGTTACAAAGTGCAGCTTTAACTTTAAGAATCAGATTAATACAACATCGGAATACCATACTGTTGAATATTTTAGCCAAAGGAATTTGCATGTAGACTAACAGCCTCTCCTTTAGGCCAGGTAAGAGTCGGGTTTGTGGAGACAAGCACACATTTTTTAAAAAGTGTTAAAAACATCAGTAAAAAACATGCTTTCATTACAGTCCATTTTTGTGTTAAAAAGTTGCGCAATGGGGCTTTAAGTTTAAGCTGTTTCAAGCTTCTTTTTGCATTGTCAATTGTGCAAGTGTGCAAACCGGAGCCAAAGGATATGAAAGTTGATCAGTGGGTTTGAAAAAGAGGAAACATGACGTGGTAATGAGTTTAAGTGAAACAATGTGAATTACAAGAGAGGATAATGCGGAACATCCTTTATCAATTTGAGTAATTGTCACATGCTAAAATGACGACTAAAAATTCCATTAAAAGGTGTATTATGTAACTTTTTTGCTGGAGGGCCCGCCAAATGCTTTTCTTCATAGAGATGTTATTGCTTTGTCTGGTATGGCATTAAACCTTTCAATCGTCATGGAGACCGGACCAGACCAAGTTACAGATCTGTGGAGAGGCGACCCTGCTCACAGTCAGAATGTCTGTTTTTCTAGGTATTTCTGACCTATAAAAGCACCTTTATTTGAATAAATGTAAGGTCGATCTGTTTAATGTCATACTGTGGAACATTTCAGGCAGAGCAATGGCAAATCCATAAAAACAAGCAGGTGACAGACCCAAAACCAGAAAGATACATAGTGCACCTTCACTGGTTTGTCTAGAATGTTCCACACAGTATAGATTAAATCCGTCTATAACAAGGGAGACAAGCAGGTTACAGCACTAAGCTACATTACAGTTCAGATCTGTGGAGAGTCGCCCCATTCACAGAAGGAATGAATGTATTTTTGAGTGACTAAAACACCTGTAATGAATAAATTCTAGATGCATATGCTTAATGTCATACCATGAAACATTCCAGACAAAGCACTAACATCTCCACCAGAAAAGCTGGGCAGTGCACTTTTACATGTTGCTCAAAACAAAAGTGAAAATGAAACTTATAAAGAGCTGTGAAATGAGGTTTCTAACCCACAGCTGCCTTATACAGAGAGGAAGAGACAGGCTGACCACTCTGTCGCTGTACCTTGAGCCAGGGGTGGTTGAGAGCTTCGTACACAGTGATCCTCTCGGCCGGGTCCAGCATGAGCATCCGTCTGACCAGGTCTTTGGCGCTCTCTGAGATGTGGGCCCATTGACGAGGATTCATCTGGAGGAATATCAAGTATATAAGAAAACTGCAGAGTATCAAGGAAGCTATAAAAGTAACTATAGTGATGAAAAATAATGCTTAAATATTACGCAAAAATGACTAAGTCATGTTAAAATGCTGTTACCTCCTCTAAAACATACCTGGAGTTGTGTATTGTTTTTATTATTAGTCTGTCTACATCTCCAAAGCTCAAAATACTCTGGTCCACCTTGAAGTTGCACATGAAGTTGCAGCGTTAGCGAGCGCTGCTGTCTGCATTAAAACAGTTTATCGCCATGTGATAAAATAAGTTCTGACTAAATGGGGGTGATATCGTCATAATATCGTTATCGTTAAAATCCTACAAATATTGCAATTTTTTTTTTTTTGCCCATATCGTCCACCCCTAGTGTGAAAGAAACAAAATCCAACTCCAGGTCTGTTTGAAGAAGAAGAAGAAGTGACAATATTGATCTCACACAGGAGAAATTCTTCTCTGCATTTAACCCATCCTGTTATTAGGAGCAGTGGACAGCACATTACTGCACCCAGGGACCATCTCCATGATCTTCTTGCTTCAGTTTGGTCAGGACCTAAGCTGGAGGATTTTACCTATGGTGCATGCAAGGCCTGGGCAACCCGGGGATCGAACCCGGAACCTTCTTGCTGTGAAGCATGAGCACTAGCCACTCAGCCACCATGCCGCCGTGATGAGGAAATAACAAACAGATCAAAGACTAGCATAATATGGGGCCTCTAAGATCAACAGCTGATAAGCAAAAAAGTTCTATCTAACCCTGACCTTGTATTTCCCCTTGATGATGGCCTCAAACAGCCGCTCCTTGGTGCCGTAGAAGGGCAGACATCCAGACAGAAGAATAAACAGGATCACCCCACAGCCCCACACATCCACAGGTTTACCATAGGGCTCTCTTTTCACCACCTCAGGGGCCATGAAGTGAGGAGTACCCACACGACCTAGAGCCAGGAGAGAGGGGCCGTCAGAAACAGTACAGAACAGCACTGTGGGTACAATATGAACCTTTTATTTAGGGCGCAATTATTTAACACTTGGTTTGTTTAACTTTATGTACTCAGACTCACATTTGTGAAACTTGTGAAACAGACGGTAAAAAGGAGTGGACTAAAACAGTGTCATGTCATCTATAGCGTTCGTCTCCAGTCAAATGAAGCTCACAAGACAATAGGATAGACTTATAGGAGCGAATTTGGAGTAGAGTTCCATATAAGGAATAGGAATTTATTTACGGACGAAATAAAACGTAAATAAATTAACACCAGGATCACATAGAGTGGGTTATTACAAACATTTTAAGACCAAAATGAGGAGCCTTAGTGTAGCAGTTACAGAAAGAGGGGTGACAATTTTTCAGTTAAAAGATAACTGGAATTGATGGAGCCATGTTCACTTCCTATTTGGAACGCGGCAGCTAGTGAGTTAGCTATGTCCATTTATATAAACAGTTTGTGGTCTGCTCACATGGACTAACGTGCCAAAGCTTTAGGAGCGATTGGACATGTGTGAATGCTCTCTGAGAGTTTGGTACGATTCACGATATAAGAGTGAACTAAAATAGACTTTACCTCCAGCCACGAGTCCCGACTCTCCGAGCTGAATGGCCACTCCAAACCCCCCGAGCTTCACGGGAGCAGAGTTCTCTTTGGAGGCCAGCAGCACACAGTGAGGCTAAAGAGACAGACACAATAAAATGTTTACAGTGAGGCTGGAAACACACAAATAATACAGTGTTTACATCAGGGCCCGGTTTAGTTTTTTAGGTCTGGTTCAGTCCTGGTTTGTTTAGTCCATGTTTAGGTTATCTGGTTTAATTTAAAGGTGCACTGTGTAACGTTTTGGAGGGATGGTCAATCACCTGCTTGTATCCAAGTTATTGCTTTGCTTGAAATGTCCCACAGCATTACATTAAACTTATATTACTTGCATTTAATCAATTACAGGGGATTCGAATGCCTTGAAATGCCTAGTAGCATCATCTCCTTGACTCCATGGAGATAGACGCTTAATGTCGTACTATTGAACATTTCAGCATTAGCATTTCCCTGGAGATGGCCTTCCACCAGAAAAGTTACACAGTGCACCTCTAAGTCAAGTTCAAGTCTTGTTAAGTATTTCACAGAGTGAGATTTTCTCTTTTCAGACAAACCTAGTCAAAACCAGGACTAAACCAGAACTAAACCAGGACTATTGTGGCATTATATTCAGACTAAACTAGGTCTATATCAGGCTCAAACCAGGAAAAAAACGGGGCTAAACCACGACTGAACCAGAACTAAAAGAGGACTAGAGCAGTATTGTATCCAGACTAACCTAGATCTATATCAGGTTCAAACCAGGGCAAAAACAGGACTAAACCAGAACTAAACCAGGACTAATGTGTTATTACACTCAGACAAAGCCAGGTGTATATCAGGTTCAAACCAGGATTAACCAGAACTAAACCAGGACCAAACCAAGACAAAACTAGACTTTACTTAAACTATACCTAAAAACTGCCAAAAACAGCTAGTATAACACAATATAGCATCATTTTGCAGACAACTTCCAGGAATTTAGTTTTTTGTTCTTTTTTTGGTTTCTTGAGAAGCTGACATTTTGAGCCAAGACTCGTTTGTAGGTAAAGTTGTGCAGAATTGTGTGCAGATGAGATGAGATTAGGGTTTGTGTGCAAAGTGCATGGAGCCGAGGATCAAATGCACATGAAATTTGACGGTGGTTTCACAGTGAAGCTTCAATGCGAGAAACTGAGACCACAAAGTCAAAAAGCAGAGCGGGGGCTAGGTCTGTGTAAATGTCATAAATGTCACACTTTATTATTATTCAAAAACTTAGTCACTGTTTGTACTTTCATTTCAATTTGTTGTTTTTATAATTTACTGCAGTAGTAGTAGTAGTAGTAGTAGTAGTAGTAGTAGTAGAAGCAGCTAATAGTGCTTATTGCATGGATGCTACTTGCATCCATGAAGACCGTGCAAGAGGCTAGCTAAGAAGATGGACATTTGAGTTGCTACAAGGTTTTTTGTACACCATATGTGGCAGCAAATGTGGCAGAAGACCTTCAGAGGAAATACTTTGAGTGGATGAACACAAGGGACTGTTGGATTGTGTGAAATTAACTGTTTCTTTTTCTCGTATCAATGGAGAGCCTGCAAGAAGCTAGGCAAGGAGATATCTATGGACATTTGAGAAGCTACTGTTTTTTTTACACCATATGTGGCAGCAAATGTGGCAGAAGACCTTCCAGAGAAAACAGAAATACTTTGAGGGACCATTTAATCACCGACCAAAACACCAGAGTGGAGTAAGAACGAGGCCTTCCCTGTTGAATTTCCCTCGGGATTAATAAAGTCTCTCTGTCTCTCTCTGTCTCTCTCTCTCTGTCTCTCTCCATCTCACTGCAGTTGCCTAATGTCATTTGTGTAATGATGGAAGATGTTTGAAAAACACATCAAGCTACAGATAAAGAAAGAAGACAGAGAAAAGTGGAGGGAGAAAGAGAAGAGGGGGGGGGCAAAAAGGGAGAGAGAGAGAAGAGGGAGAGGTAGGGGAGACAGAAAGAGAAGAGAGAGGGGGGCAGAGAGGGAGAGAGAGAGAAAGAGGGAGAGGTAGGGGAGACAGAAAGAGAAGAGGGGGGGCAGAGAGGGAGAGAGAGAGAAGAGGGAGAGAGGGAGAGAGGGGGAGAGGGGCAGAGAGAGAGAGGGAGAGGTCAGTGAGAGAAAGAAAAGAGGTGGCAGAGAGGGAGTGAGAGAGAAGAGGGACGGGGGGCTGAGAGAAAGAGAAGAGAGAGGGGGGCAGAGAGGGAGAGAGAGAGAAGAGGGAGAGAGGGGGAGGGGGCAGAGAGAGAGGGAGAGGTCAGTGAGAGAAAGAAAAGAGGTGGCAGAGAGGGAGTGAGAGAGAAGAGGGACGGGGGGCCTGAGAGAAAGAGAAAGAGAGAGAGAGGGGGGCAGAGAGGGAGAGAGAGAGAGAGAGAGAGGGAGAGAGGGGGAGGGGGGCAGAGAGAGAGGGAGAGGTCAGTGAGAGAGAAAGAAAAGAGAGGAATCAAGAGACACACAGAGAGGGGGGTGAGGGGGAGAGAGAGAGAGAGAGAGAGAGGTAAGGGGAGAGGAACAGATGAAAAGACAGGAGAGGAGACTAGAGAGACAGAAAGAAGAAGGGGGGCGGGGAGAGAGAGAGGGAGAGGAGGAGGGCTAGAAGGAGAGAGAGGGGAGTAGAGAGGCAGATAAAGAAAGAGAGAGAGAGAGAAAGAAAAGGGGGAACTTGAGGGTCGAGTTAAAACCACCACAGCACAGCACATTCAGTCATACAACGACAGAGAGTGAGAGGAGATACAAAGATACAAGCACATATTGATCCTTTATAAAAAATGAGCGATCGATTTGCATGAAAAAAAAAGTGATTTGAAACGAAAGAGAGGACACGACTGGATTCCCTGACGACAAAAGGTGAGTTAAGAAAATATTGAGTAGATAATAATTCATAATTTTAAATCAGGTATATGTAACTTAATCTATATCAAAAATAAGCAACAGAATTTTAGTTTTCAGTGCTGGTGATGAAAATGTGTACGAAATGTAGGATGATTTTAAAGTGGCCATACTGTGCACTCATTTAAAGGTGCTGTACCTGATTTTTCTGTGTTAAAAACAGAACTAGTTCATTTGAAACAGTTTGCAGTGGTCCAACACTATTCCTCGGTTACCTTTTGCATTCAGTCCTAATTATTCGCCACAATGAGTTTATAAGAGCGAACAACTTTTAGCTAACAAAACTATTAAGCAAACAGTGCATTTTCTGATTCTCCAACAAAAACACTCTTAATTAGATACACAGCAGACTTATTTTAACTTCAAGAGCTGCCTATATGGTAAATCTGTACTGGGGAAAGACACATTTTAATCAAATACATGAGACTTTATGTCTCATATGAACAGTTCATATGGGGTTAAAATTGGGTCTAAAACAGGAACTAAACCAAAATGTGTCAAAATATTCAAATGTTAGTAGTATTTTTTTCCATTATAATTTGCCATTTAGCCAAGCAAGCTTTAGTTCAGTAGACATTGGCAATTCCAGGCCTGAAATTATCCAAATGATTCTATTCTAAAGGTGAAGGTGTATGGAGTTTAAAAACACAGTCTAACACTTTCAGAATCACCACATGACATCACAAGGGGGAACTGAGTGTTTGAGAGAAGAACTCAACCTAAATATGCAGGATTTGTGTGTTAAACATATGAATGAAAAACACAACTCCAGGCAGGTTTGTGAAAAGGAAACAACATTATAACATAGATCAGAAAATAGCGAAATATGAGCCCATTTTCAAGTTCTCAGCAAAATCTGCCCTAGAGGCATTTGAGTCATAAATAAATGGATCCTTCCTTTTTCTTGAAATGTTATCACTGAACTTCTTGTTTCTAAACACACAGCTGATTTTGACCACAACACCACACTTCAACACAAAAAGTTCACACAGAATATCCATTTTAATGCAATAAAATTTAACAGGAACTTCCACGGTGGTTAACCAGGTGCAGATCAAGACCTTTTAAATCCTGAGTCATTTATGAAAAAGCCGACATACAGAAAACTCATATTCTAAAAGGTTCTATACGGACTCTTGTGACCTTTAAGCCATGTCACAATGTTCTTGCGTCATTGAAAGCAGACATGGAGTTGTATTTTGTTTAATTTCATTTGAGTAACCCTTTATTATTATTCTGTCTACATCTCCAAAGCTCACTTCCTATATTACTACATGACATCACAAGGTGGAACAGAGTGTTTTCTGTTGTAAAGAACTCGGCCTAAATCTGCAGGATTTGTGTATTAAACGTGTGTGAATGAAACAAAACACAACTCCAGGTCTGTTAGTGACAAGGAAATGACATTAGACACAGATCAGAAACCCTTAATGGTGAAGCAGCGCGATACAACCACTGGTTTTGGAATTAAATGAGAAGAGATTTGCACCGTTGCCATAGCAATTAACAATTTAACATATTATATATTTTGAATGGGAAAAAGCAATACTGAATATCACAGAAAAGTATAGCAAAATAACACCAAGGCCACTCCTTCTGAATTCTACTGTTTATTTTTTTAAAAGCTGTACTATGTAACTTTTTGGGTATACTTGCCATCATGGAGATATACCTGCTTTGCTCTGAATGTTCCACAGTAGAGCATCGAACTTATCTGATCCGCAACTTACCTACTCACTGCGTAGAGATAGGAAAGAAAGAAAAGTGCCGTATTGTAGAACATTACAGGCAAAGCCTCCATGGAGACAAGCAGGTGGCAGACACGTCACTAGAAAAGTTACACAGCACACCTTTAAATGAACTACAAAATAAACAACAATAATAATGTTTCTTTTAAGTCATATTTAAGTCTATGTTATGCAATTATTTTAACACTTATTTTAACATTTTTTAATAACACATTTATCAATTACTCATTTCCTCTTTTTAACATTTCTTCTATTTGATCAAAGGAGAAGTTCAATTTGTCAACTGGACAAAGTTTGTTTGGTTGAAAACGTTTCGCCGCTCATCCGAGAGGCTTCGTCAGCTCTGGTTATTGTACTGGTTAGACCCTGCTTATATCTAGCTGCCGGGAGGCGTGTCTGACAATGACAAAAGCTCTGCAAACGATCCCCCTAATCTGTCTCTTTGTTTTTCAAATTACTCTGACGGCTGTTTCGACCCCCTATTCAACGTCTAACGACCCTCTCCACCCCTCTGCCCTGGCTCTGTTTGACTGGTCTAAGAATCCCATTATAAATGGGAGACAGGTTATATCTCACTCCCCCATTTCTGTTTAATGACGGATTCTCTTTTTTGACAAAAATAGCCTCTTTAACTCCCCTCTCAAACCAGTTCTTTTCCCTGGCTAAGATCTGAACCTCACTAGCGCTCACTGCAGTCTTCACTACACTGAGCTACATTGGGGAAACAAAACAGCCACTTCACAAGAGGATGTACCAACACAGACGGGCGTGCCAGAGTGGACCGGCTTCTGCGGTACATCTTCACCTAGAAGCCACGGGCCATTCTTTTGAGGACAGTGAGGTTCAGATCTTAGCCAGGGAAAAGAACTGGTTTGAGAGGGGAGTTAAAGAGGCTATTTTTGTCAAAAAAGAGAATCCGTCATTAAACAGAAATGGGGGAGTGAGATATAACCTGTCTCCCATTTATAATGGGATTCTTAGACCAGTCAAACAGAGCCAGGGCAGAGGGGTGGAGAGGGTCGTTAGACGTTGAATAGGGGGTCGAAACAGCCGTCAGAGTAATTTGAAAAACAAAGAGACAGATTAGGGGGATCGTTTGCAGAGCTTTTGTCATTGTCAGACACGCCTCCCGGCAGCTAGATATAAGCAGGGTCTAACCAGTACAATAACCAGAGCTGACGAAGCCTCTCGGATGAGCGGCGAAACGTTTTCAACCAAACAAACTTTGTCCAGTTGACAAATTGAACTTCTCCTTTGATCATGGATTCTACCTGGACGACTGAGGGACTTTTCACGCATTTCTTCTATTTATTCTTGGGTAATCTGTACAGAGGTGGAGATTTGCCCTTTTGCCAAAGGGTGATTTCCAGTTTAACCTCAACATAACCTTCAAGAGATTAGTCACCACATGTGAATCTTACCAACTTTAGTCTACTTTAGTTCACACCAGGGTTAGTCCTGATTTGAACCTGGTTTAGACCTGGTTTAGACCTGGTTTAGACCTGGTTTAGACCTGGTTTAGACCTGGTTTAGATCTGATTTAGATCTGATTTAGACCTGATTTAGACCTAGTTTAGACCTGGGTTAGACCTGGGTTAGACCTAATTAAGGCAGCCTTTAGTCCTGGTTAAGTTTTTGTTCAGATCTTGGGTTGAGTCCTGGTTGAGTCCTGCTTGAGTCCTGGTTTAGCACTTGCTAAACCCTGCTTTAGACATGTTTCAGACCTGCTTTAGACTGTGGTCAGTCCTTGTTCAGTCCTGGTTCAGACCTGGTTCAGACCTGGTTAAGACCTGTTTAAGACCTTGTTAAGACCTTGTTAAGACCTGGTTCAGATCTGGTTCAGATCTGGTTCTTAGTCTAGTCCTGGTTCAGTCCTAGTACTGACTTTTAAACTACAAAGGCACATTACATAATTTAAAATTGTGCCAAATGAAATTCTTTAGATTTTGTAATTTGATAAGCTACTGAACATTATGAATTGAAGAACAGCCGATAGATTTAACACTTTGCAAATAAGTCTGGTTTAGTTTTAGCAACACAAATCAAGCATGTATTGTTGAAGCCTATATTAAATGTGTGAATCTGCATTACTCAAAATATTGTTTCTGTTCCCCATTTTAGATCCCGTTGACAGCTCTGCAAAACTAGACGCCACCATGAATTTCACCTCAACTCACACCTTCAATTTTTCCATTTCTTGGATAATTTCTTCAACCACCAACACTGCTACAAATATCTTACTCACAGCCACCCCACCCCCCACCAACCGAACTGTTTGCAACCAGCAAAATGAGACTTTCAACTGGATTTTGGCAATTGTCTACTCGCTTTTTTTCATTTTTGGACTCTTTGGGAACCTCTTTGCATTGTGGGTGTTTATTTTCCTCCAAGCAAGTCGAAACTCAGTGCGGATCTTTCTTATAAACTGCGCCGTAGCTGATTTGGTCCTGCTAGCTTGCTTGCCTTTTCGCATTTTCTACCACACCAATGGAAATAAGTGGGTGCTTGGGTCGGTAGCATGCAAAGTAGTTGGCAACTTGTTTTATATGAATATGTATATTAGCATCGCGTTGTTGGGGTGCATAAGTCTGGACAGGTATTTGAGATTAAGGGGAAAAGGGAGGGCGAGGAGAGGCGTTCGGATTCGTTTGTGGGGTAGAAGCTGGCCTTGGAGTTGGATTGTCTGTACTTGTTTGTGGGCTTTTTCCATTTTAGCCCTCGTCCCCATGATCGCAACAGCAGAAGATAAAGAATTTGACAACAAGTGTTTTCACTATAAGCCACGCAACAAGGGAGGGAAAGGCAAAGCTTACTTCAATGGCGCTTTGGTGATAATGTTCTGGATAGTTTTTATAACTATGATGGTTTCTTATGCGAGAGTAGCTGCGCAGTTACTCAAAGTGTCAAGAGATAAACCGGATTTACCAAATGCACAAAGATACCAGCGAACAGCCAAAAAATCCTTCTTCGTTTTGTTTTTGTTTACAATATGTTTCGGACCGTACCACGCATTTCGCCCGATCTATATAGCATCGCAACTTAAAGACATTTCCTGTGACTATGTGCAACTAATGAACCAATCCAATGAAGTAATGTTGTTGTTTTCGGCGTTTAACAGCTGTCTCGATCCGATTATGTACTTTATACTGTCTGGATCGGTGAGGAAAACTGCATTCAAAACTATAGGACGTGGATTCAACACAAGACTAATGTCATCCAACAGCTCCACCATAGACTACAGGAGACAGTCTGTGCCATTCACTTTGCCCATAAACAACTCCACTCCTCGCAGCAGCAGGAGGACCAGTTTAGTGACAGCTCCCTCTTCTGGAAACAAATAAGAACTGCAACGAGTGGACAATTGCTAAGAGTGTACATCTAAACACCACAATATACTGTAAATAACTTGTGTGTAAAATAAATGTAATCAAAATTGTTGGGTAATTTTGTCCTAGTTTAATCCTGTTAAGTCCTGGTTAAAGGTCCTACATAACGCAATTTTGACTGTTGACTTGGACTCTTGTGAGCTTTAAGCCATGTTATAATGTTGTTCTCTCCTCAAAAACAGACTTGGAGTTGTTTTGTTTCATACACACGTTTGAGTAACACTTTATTATTAGTCTGTCTACATCTCCAAACCTCAAAATGCCTTGTTCCACTTTGTGATGTCATGAAGTGGTAGTTTTCATAGGTTGAAATTATCAAAGTTTTTCTAGTGAAGGTGTATGGAGTTTAAAAACACAGTGGAGCACTTCGTGTATTGCCACATGCCATAACAAGGTGGAATAGAGTGTTTTCAATTTGAGAAAACAACTCAGCCTAAATCTGCAGGTTTGTGTGTTAAACGTGTGAATGAAACAAAACACAACTCCAGGCCTGTTTGTGATGAGGAAACAACATTAGAACATCAGAAAATAGATCAGATCAAGTAGATCATAGATCAGAAATTAATGTAATATGGCCCTTTAAGTCCTGGTTTGCTCCTAATACATCCACACAAACTAAACGGCATTAGAACAAAGACCAGTTTAGTGGCAGCTAGTTTAGTGGACAACTACTTTGAAACTTCATATTGTATCTACTAATGTATATTTTTGTAAATACAAATTATTAAAAGCAGTTTATTACATGGATGTAAAATAAATAAAGTTACATTGAAAAAACAGTTTCCGCATTACTTATAATTGTGTTTGTGCATCTAATATTTTAAAAAGTGAATACAATTAACAAACAAATTTGGCTCAGTCCCTGGTTCAGTCCCTGATTTATTCCCTTGTTTATTCCCTTGTTTATTCCCTTATTTATTCCCTTGTTTATTCCCTGGTTTAGTCCCTGGTTTAGTCCCTAGTTTAGTCCCTGATTTATTCCCTGATTTAGTCCTTGGTTTAGTCCTGGTTTAGTCCTGGTTTAGTCCTGGTTTAGTCCTGGTTTAGTCCCTTTTTAGTGCCTGGTTTATTCCCTGGTTTAGTCCTTGGTTTAGTCCTTGGTTTAGTCCCTGGTTTAGTCCCTGGTTTAGTGCCTAGTTTAGTCCTTGGTTTAGTCCTGGTTTAGTCCTGGTTTAGTCCCTTTTTAGTGCCTGGTTTATTCCCTGGTTTAGTCCTTGGTTTAGTCCTTGGTTTAGTCCCTGGTTTAGTCCCTGGTTTAGTGCCTAGTTTAGTCCTTGGTTTAGTCCTGGTTTAGTCCCTGGTTTAGTCCCTGGTTTAGTCCCTGGTTTATTCCATGGTTTAGTCATGGTTTAGTCATGGTTTAGTCCTGGTTCAGTCTCTCACCTTAACGTCCCGGTGGATCACATTGTTGTCGTGGCAGTACCGTAGAGCCTCCAGGATCTGTCTCATGTAATGACTGTGGAAATAAGCAGATACAAAAGTGATTTACTGAATTAAACTGTATTAAATTAATGATAATTTTGAGATAAAGAACATTACCTGGCCACTGCTTCGCTGTACACAAACCCCGCATCTGCCCTCTTCACGATTTCAAAACACAAGTCTGCTCCATCCATACTGAGGAGAGAGGAGACGGCATTCAAAATCGTACAGATAGACACAGATACAGTTCTATTATAATGATCTGGAGTCTCACTTATAAAACTTTTAAAGGCCCATTACACTATTTTCTGATCTATATTATGTATTTATGTTGTTTCCTCATGACAAACAGACCTCAAGTTGTGTTTTGTTTCATTCAGGCACGTTTAACACACAAACCCTGTAGTTAGGCTGAGGGTGTTTTCACACTTGGTCCCTTTCAGCGTTTAAAGCGAACTCAGATCGCTAACTGAGCATTATAGGTTTATATGTGAACACTCTAAGCGCACTCAGACCCCTTTAAAACGAACTGAACTGAGACCATCTCGGGAGGTGGTCTCAGTACGGTTCACTAAAAGGTCCGCGGTACGGTTCGCCTAACCTGCGCAGTGTGTACACATAACGCTCCAGGTTCACTTCGCCTTTTGTGCAGTTTTATTACCTTCTAAGCTTCCCGTAGACAGCGACACGGGGAGGTAGTGACGAAAAATAACAATACAGGACTCTTTCGAGGCCCTCTAATTGGAATAAGTACACTTTAAATCCTTTAACGAGGATCCATTGGAGGGCAGGTCTGGTGCCAGCAGCCGCGGTAATTCCAGCTCCAATAGCGTATATTAAAGTTGCTGCAGTTAAAAAGCTCGTAGTTGGATCTCGGCTCCGAGCTGACGGCCCGCCGTGAGGCAGGCCCCCGTCTGTCCCACCCCCTGGCTCTTGGCGCCCCCTCGATGCTCTTGGCTGAGTGTCCCGCGGGGTCCGAAGCGTTTACTTTGAAAAAATTAGAGTGTTCAAGGCAGGCACGGTCGCCTGAATACTGCAGCTAGGAATAATGGAATAGGACCCCGCTTCTATTTTGTGGGTTTTCTCTGAACTGGGGCCATGATTAAGAGGGATGGCCGTCACAGAGAATGCCAAAGAGTGAAGGTCTCAGAGCTCTAGAGAAGCTGCAGTGTGAACAGAAAGAGGACTGAGGCTCCATCAGAGCTTAAGTGGACCAGAAAGAGAACTCTGTCTTCTTTCACAATGTGAACACAAACAGAACTGACTTTGTGTTCTCTTGGTCCCCTTGTTGGTCCACTTTTAGGGGACTGAGTTTGGTTCGCTTAAAGGGGACTATATGTGAAAACACCCTGAGTTTCTGATGGTATGCGGCAATACAGGAAGTGCTCCACTGTGTTTTTGTGTTTTTAAACTCCATACACCTTCACTAGAACCATTTGGAATTGCCAATCTCTACTGAACTAAAGGTAAAAAGTAGCTGTTAACCTGAAAACTAAGCGGAACAGAGCATTGTGAGTTGAGAAAATATAGACGTTCTAATAATCCAGGATTTCTCAAACGCGTGAATGAAAAAAAAACACCACTCCAGGTTTGTTTTTGAGGAAGTAACAGCATTATAACATGACTTTAAGCTCACAAGAGTGCATTTTGTGTAATATAGGACCTTTAATATTAAACAGTGATAATCTAAAACTCACAATTCAAAGACCATGTAGAGCATCCCATCGGAGCTGTACGTCTCCAACAGTTCCACAATGTGAGGGTGCTTCAGCATGTGGCAGATACTGGCTTCTCTCTTCAGATCTGGCAACACAGACACAGGGAAGTGTACAATTAGATTTAGTTCTGTAAGATTCATTTTTGAATGGAGAAATTATCAAATCGCAAAAGCTGTAATTTTTGAAGTTCCATAATTTCCTTTATAGAATTGCATAAACGCTGCCATCTCTGTAGTTTAGATCTGTACAAAAATGTGATTCTTGTATTAGTTTGTCAGTTCAGATTTCAGTTTTTATGTCAGCTCTTCTAGACGTGTTTAAAAAGTGAACTGAATCATATTATTAAAACATAAAATCACAAAAAAAGTACATTATCATAACGTAACGGTTCAGCTTTAGGACACAGCAGCAACCTAGAACTGTAATAGACGTCATTCCATATTTTTACCAGCAGGGGGAGGCAAAAGAACATTGTCTGCGTTACGATACAGTCTGGGGGGCGCAACAAGTGCAAAATTAGTACTATAGCCCAATTTTTTATTATCTATAATTTGCATAAAGTTTTTTTTTTTTTTTTTTTTTACTGGAATGAAGACAGTTAAGAGATTTGTTACATTCACACATTTTTTTAAAGGTCCAGTGTGTAGGATTCGTGGCGCATAAGTGGATAGTGGCTATGCACTTCCCGTTTTAGCTACGGCAAACCTCGAGGGTCACCCGGACGCGCCGTAGCGGAGAGCTCGCGTAACGCGCGCGCTCCCGTGCGCGCACCCGCCGCGCACCCGGCCGACAACAACGGTATTAATAAAACTCGGTCTCCCGTTCAGTTTTTTTTTTTCTTTTCGCATGAAAGCACACATTCCCGATCGTGAACCATGATAATCTACACATCAAATGAAACCTTACAGTCTCCTCTTTTTGACTATGCAATTCATTTCCCAGCACAACAATCACTCCCTGAGCACATGGGGCTTTTATACGAAAAGCACAAACCGGTTTGTTACTTAGCTTACCTTTGAAGGCTCTGCACAGGTCAAACTCTGTATTTCACCACAAGCTTGGTATCAATAGGTCCGTAAGGATCCAGCGAATAAAATCCAGTAAAACAATTTAGTCCAAAACATGTGTTAGATCCAATACAACGTGTCATACAGCAGCATGTTTACCCAAAAACCACGAGCCTCCCCCCACCCCACCCCTCTCCTTCTCTCCTTCTCTCTTGCGCAGCGCGCCGGAGCCGCCTGCTGCTTTGCCTCCGGTGCTACCACGAGCCTTGCTGAAGGCGAAGGCGGAGCCCAAATGTCCTTCTGCGGCTCTCGTATTCAAAATGGCTGCCTCTATATGGGGAAGATCCCCCTTTTATGTGACTATATCTAAGTCCAAAAGAATACTTTGATTTCATGATGGAAGTGAAAAGGCTTGAAAAACAATGTATTTTTGAATGGGTATCTTCAATTTCAGTAATTAACAGGTAAAAATCTTACACACTGTCCCTTTAAGAGTGTGGTAATTAGGGAAGTGCCCCACTGTGTTTTTACTCAAGATAAAAAGGATTACTTTGAAATGTATTTTATTTATTTAAAGTTATTTTAAAGTAGATCTGTGCAATATTACAAATAATTATTTTTTTCTCATATTGATCAAGCACAATTTTCTATTTTACTTTGTCCTATTATAAACAAGTAAAATGGCTTTCAAAATGAATTTCCTGAAAATAAACAAGACAAATTAAAAAACAGTCAAATTTCTTCCTCATAAAGGCCCTACACACTACAGGATTTTTCGGTCTAAAACAATTTTTAAACGTTTGACAAAAAGCGCAAACCACTGACACGAGGAGAATCTTATGAGACTTAAAATCTCAGATCGCAAAGACTGCAGCGGGATACGTCTGCAGACCATACACTATAAAGTTGTCAGCGCGATCGTGTCAGCCGTTTCCTGTCGAGAGTAAAACCACTCGCTTTGAGACTCTTAAGTGTTCAAAGATCAGAGCACTGCACTTCTGGTTTAGACACAAGTCAAAACTGTGTTATTATTATTTGTGATATGTGGTGCAATACTTCAGATACATGGTTTTTAAAGCATAAAAGATTGGCAATAAAGGACACAGGAAGTACAGTATCGCTAATCTGCAGCTTCACTCCGATCCATGCTCTGTGTGGATGTAACAGACACACGTAAGGAACTACTCTGGCCTTTTTACTTTCAAAGAACCCCTCAAACAGGATTCACAGTGCATTTTTTTATTTATTTTTTATTTTTTTGGAGGAGCGCAGCAGCTTCAAAATCGCACACAAAGACAAAAAGTCGGGTTATGCCTCCCTGAACTCGGGGAGACTCAAAATCGCAGCCAAAATCTGGCAAATTCTCCTGTCGTGTGTGGCAGCCTTGTGTCTGCCATCTGCTCCAAACCACATGCTTGTTTAATGAGATGTTTATGTATTGCACAACCAAATAAATGGTTCACCTCTTCACAGATCTGACCAGCAAGTTGCTCTTTTGGTGCCGTATGCTTGTCTGCATGGAGATAGACACGTTTAATGCCTTACTGTGGAAATATAAACAATAGTGTATCCGTGGAGAAAAGTAGGTAACGGGCCCTCCATCAAAAAGGTACTTAGAGCACATTTAAAAATACAACTACTACTGCGACTACTACTGCTGTTGCTACTTTTTACCCAAATGACCATCGAGTTACAGTTTCTAGCAGTTAGTTCAAACATAATACACAATACTTTTAGCGCTTATTAATCTTCTTCACATTTTCCAGTTTCCCATCTGTAGATTTGCTCGTCTCCGCCTCAAATCGTGACTGTTTTAGTTCTTACACAACACAAAGCACTGCTCCTCTCTCTGATGTCTTTCTCTCCTAATTCTCCCTCTCCACCCTGTCTCTCTCTTCTTTGTCTTTTTTTCTCTCCTTACCCTCTTTCTGTCTCTCTCCCCTCTACGCTTCCTCTCTCTCCTGTATCTCTCTTTCTATCTCTTTCTCACCTGTTTCTCTCTCTCCTGCCCCCTTCTTTACCCTGTCTCTCTGTCTCTTTCTCACCCCTGTTTCTCTCTCTCTTTACCCTCTTTCCTGTTTCCCTCACTCCCTTCTTTATGTTCTCTCCTACACTCTCTCCTGTCTCTTTCTCTTCCCTTTTTGTCTTTCTCTCCCCAACTCCATCACACTCTCTTCCCTCCCCTCGATTTTTCACTA
Organism: Paratrypauchen microcephalus; assembly: GCA_036785185.1. Lineage (NCBI taxonomy): Eukaryota > Metazoa > Chordata > Actinopteri > Gobiiformes > Gobiidae > Paratrypauchen > Paratrypauchen microcephalus. The sequence goes on along the minus strand of JAVJIX010000124.1, from coordinate 2,594,528 downwards.
GCTTCATCCTCTTTCCTCCTTGTTTCTCCTCTCTCTCTCCTTCTCTCTCTCCTCCATCCCAGGACCCCAGTATTCTGTTTGTTTCAACGTAACAATGAACTCCAGTGTCCGACAGAGGAGCAGAGAGAGGACTCTACTGAGCGCGCTCCAAAATTGCAAATTACGTAACTCGTACTATTTACTAAAAAACTACTGCAACTATTCTGCTACTGCTGCTGTTCTGCTACTGCCTCTTTAAAGCTGTGTTATGTAACTTTTTTGCAACACTGATCACAATTTAATCGCAATTTGAACAGATGCAGTTAGCAAATCTCAAAGGCTGCAATTAGTACCAAATCTTCCTCCACAAATAACAAATTCTCCTGTGTTATTCAGCATAATCCTGTATTTGTTTGTTATTATTTGTTATTACACTCTGTTTTTAACACATCGTTCAGCTCTAATTGTTACTGTGAGTGAGCTCGCCTCTCCACAGATCTGACCTGTACTTTTGTCCCCTGACAAACAAAATTTACATGGTGCACCCTTTAAAAAAGTCCAGTATTACCGGTGCATATTTGGTATATCTGGTCAGGCTAACCTACGAACTATATATAATTCTTCTTCTTCATACAGTCTACGGGCTAACCACTCTGCCACAGTCTTTATGATTCATTTCCGTTGACATCTTCCAACCTCAATGTGCTCTTTGTGAACCGACTCTCGGAAGAACTTTGACCTTTGGGGCTCAGGGCAAATACAAAGAGAGCTTTATCAGATTTGGGAAATGATGCGAGATTTTTTATTGGCCGTTATATTGCCTGACATCTCTCTACATTTTTATCAGTCCGTTCTAAACTCCCTCCATTGCACCCGCTGACTCTTTAAAGAAGGGGACTAAGGAAGTGTCAATCACAGTGTTCGGCTCCAGTCAAATGAAGCTCATCGAGGTCTGCAGTTACAGCAGCTAATCTGGGGCTGTATTTGGAAAGACAATCAGGAGTGAGGCTTTTGCCACCACATGACATCACAAGGTGGAATAGAGCCTCCTCGAGCCTCCTCCTCCCTCCTTTCTCTCAACTCCCACCCCTCCCTCCTTCTCTTCTCCATTTCTCTCCCTCCTCCCAGTTTTCTTCCTCCACTCACTTCCTTTCTCCTCTCATCTCTCTCTCCCTCTTCTCATCTCTCTCTCCCCCTCTTCTCACCTCTTTCTCCCCCTCTTCTCCTCTCACCTCTCTCTCCCCCTCTTTTCTCACCTCTCTCTCTCTCTTATCTCTCTCCCTCTTCTCCTCCCATCTCTCTTTCTTCTCTCATTTTTCTCCCTCTCTCTCCTTCTTCTCTCATCTCTCATCTCTCTCCCTCTTCTCCTCTCATCTCTCCCTCTTCTCCTCTCCCCCTCTTCTCCTCTCATTTCTCTCTCTCCCCCTCTTCTCCTCTCATCTCTCTCCTTCTCCTCTTCTCTCTCTCTTCTCTTTTCACTCTCTCCTTCCCTCTTATCCACTCCTCTATCCCTCTTCTCTCATCCTTCTCTCCCTCTTCTCCACTCACCCCCCCCCATCTCTTTCTCTTTTCCTCTCTCTCTTCTCTCTCTCTCTCTCTCTCTTCTCCCCTCTTTCACTCTCTCCTCCTCTCCCCTCCCTCTTTCCCTCTCCTGTTGTCGTTTCCATGTCCTGCTGCTCTTGGCTTCTGTTTCTGTCTCACTGTGGACCTACAGATGGTCCTAACAGAACCAGCCAGCTCCAGCTCAGAGACCACCATTTTACCTCAAGCAGCACCAGGGGAAAGGACCAAAATATCTGTAAATCACCGGCCTTAGAGACAGGAGGGAGTGAACACGCTTGAGTTTTCATTGGTTCACTTTGGAGCAGATCTGTTTGGTGTCCAGAGTTACGCGAAGCAAAGAACGCAAAAAGCAAATCAAAACATAAAATAACTTGACTCTTGAGATAAACTGCTGTATTTCCAGCAATTGCAATTTATATATTTGCGTTATTATGATACAAAAATTGCAAAGGAATAGACTCAAAAATATACTCTTTTTTTAGACAATAGAATGTAATTTTCAACATTATATCATAGTATTTTCTTCTCTTTTCCCAAGTGTCCTTATATCTGGGCAATCCTCAGTGGTCCAGGTCTGGTCCAGGTCTGGTCCAGGTCTGGTCCAGGTCTGGTCCAGGTCTGGTCCAGGTCTGGTCCAGGTCTAAAGCAGGTCCATGGGTGTATACTAGTCTATGTGCCTTTATACTTGTTCTGATTCAGCTCCAGATCGTTCTAAAGACATTCAGGAAAGCTTCATTTCTGTCCTGTCAATGGAACGTTTTTAGTATAGATACCTGCGAAAAATGAGGATCTAGTCTGATGCTACATTAAATGTAAATAAACCTGATAAATCTGTGTAATTGACCCTTTGCTCTCGTGTCCTGATTCGGTTAACTCCGCCTATCTGTGGTGCCAAATGTGACCAAAACAAACACACAGATTCGGCACAGTTCAAACCAGGACAGTGCGATACAAAAGGCTTAGCGCTAAAGGCTAATCAGCTAAAAACACAGGGCTCTTTACTCAGTAGACACATGAGAAATGTATGACTGACCCAATAAAAGCTACAGTTAAGCCTCGAGACACTGTTTGGGAAGGAATTCTAGTCTTTCTTTAGCCTGGCAAGTCCATACTGATATTTCTCTATATTTTTATACAGATTATTTCAGGGGTGCAAGTAAAATGAAAGAGCTCATGGGTTTTGAACATTTTGAACAAAATCTCCATTTCTCTCACCTCATATTAAGTTTAATGCTTTGGTCATTGATTCTGCAGAAATCCTCCATGATTTTCAGTCTCCGGTGTTTGTTTTTGCTCCTTTCTTTTTTCGTCATAAGCAGCCATTTTGTTTTGTAGCGTACCATGCTTGTCTCTGATTGGCTGATTCATCTATTCTGGATCCCTTTCTTACTTCTTTTGTGCATTTTTTTCCTCAACTGAAATCTAAATCTTTATTTTTTTACACACATTGCTTATGTCGATTGTATTTCCGTGTACCTTCTGTGCTGAGTCCAGGGCTGGAGGTAAAACTGGCCACATCCACGATCTTCACTGCAAACTGCTGCCCTGTGTCTCTGTTGATGCAGCGCCGCACCACACTGAACGGACCCCTAAAGACACAGAGGGTTGGGGAGGGAGTATAATACAACAAGGTCAAAACAATGTGTACTTTTATTATACGACTGCAGGGCTCAGAAATGTCAGTAGAAATAGCCTTTTTAGAAGATATTGACTTTTTTTGCAGTTTCGGTTCACATTTGTCCAGGGGCATTCACTTTAGAGAGAGACGGAAATCTGAGTTCTTAAACTAATCCAAAAAGCCTGTGTATTTCAGAACATGTTTGTAGAGGCCTGAACTACAGAGTTGTGTAGGTCTAAACCAGGAGTAAGCCAGGTGTAAACCAGGACCTAAACCAGGCACTAAACAGGTCTAAACTAGAACTAAACCAGAACTAATTCAGGACTAAACCAGGACTAAACCAGATCAGACCAAGTTTAGCTCATCTAGTTTAAAAGAGAAAGACTTTTGAAACAGGCTGTACTGTATTTCAGAACATGTTTGTAGAGGTTTAAACTACAGGGTTAGCAGCTTTTACACAGAATAAGACCCCATGGAGACACAAGGACTTAAAGAGGGCATTGTAATACCTAAATAATTGCAGGATGCTGTCTTGTCCAAAACAGGTTACGCAGACTTTTGAACACGGTATAATATGGAATACAATAATTATTTTTCTAACTGAGAATAATTGATAAAAAGGCTAGGTTAAAGAGGTGTAATATAAAACAAAACATGTATTCATTGACATAGTGCCACAGTCATACAGATTAAATGGAAGCAGAGAATTCATTTCCACAGTAATCTTATTCATGTGACTGGTGTTTCATACAGAGATCAATGAGGAGTTAGTAATTTAAACCAGAATCAATATGAAAACCAATACTGGGCCAAAACAACAGGAGAGGTCATTATGAAGCAGCCAGAGCACTGAACCAGGACTGAACCAGAACTGAACCAGAACTGAACCAGGACCGAAACAGAACTAAACCAGGGGCTAAAACAGAACCAGGGCTGAACCAGGCCTAAACCAGGGACTAAACCAGGACTATACCAGGGACTGAAACAGGCCTAAACCAGGGACTAAACCAGGCCTAAACCAGCAACTGAAACAGGCCTAAACCAGGGACTGAAACAGGCCTAAACCAAGGACTGAACCAGGCCTAAACCAGGGACTGGACCAGGCATGAACCATAATTAAAAAGTAATTAAACCAGGACTGAAACAGCACTGAACCAAGACTAAACAAGGGCAAAACCAGGACTAAGACAAGACTGAACGAGGACAATACCAGAACTGAACCAGGACTAAACCAGAACTGAACCCATCGACTGAACCAGGGAATAAAGCAGGACTGAACCAGACCTAAGAAGCTAAACCAGAACAGAACCAGGACTGAACCGTAATTAAATAAGAACTAAACCAGGACTGAAATAGGACTAAACCCGGACTAAACGGGGTCATTTACTGTGGACTGAAGTGCAGCCGGTTAAATTACAGAGTTCACTTGAGCCTGAAGACTAAACACAGACTGAACGGGCTGTTAAAGGGGAGAATGACGCAAAGAGGGACTAAAGCTGCTATTACACACAGTGAGCTAAAAGAGGTACAGATTTAGACAGATATTGACATGTACATGGATAATTATGGATATGGATAATTTGATCATTTTAAGTGTATCAACCATTGGCCTTAAGCCAATACAGTGGTACCTCACCTTACGAAATTAATTCGTTCCAGAAGTGGTTTCGTAACGTGAATTTTTCTTAAGTTGAGTAGCTATTTCAATGGAAAAGGCCTGATCCGTTCCAAGGTTTTTTTTTTATAGTGTAACTTTTTTTTATAGTGTAACATTTGTGTTCTGCGTCCTGATTGGAATAAACCAGGTCTAGACCAGAACTAAACCAGGTCTAAACCTGGACTGGACCTGGACTAAACCAGGATTATCCCGGGACATGGCAATGCCGTTGGAGGAGCGCGTTGCTCCGCGCTCCTTGCACGTTCCGCGCTAGAGCTCAGAGGCTGAGGCTACGTTTATACGGCGACGATCAAAACAGAAGACGCAAAAGTGGCGTCTCGTCTTCAATTTTTTATCCGCGTTTATACGAAGACGCAAAAGTGGACGCAAAAGCCAGCGAAGGGAGGCGCTGGACTGAAAAAAACAAAAACAAAAAACAAAACAAAAAACATCACAACAGCGTCAAGTTACATTTCTAACCACGACTGTACCGGCTGTGGGGTCTCCCCTTACACAAGTGTGGAAGTCTAACGCATGACATTAGCGGACTATGTAGCCCGCTTAAAGAGCTCGAACGATGGGCATACGTGACCCGCCATCTCAGGGCCCCTGTCTGGTTCTACCCACGTCAGACGGCTCCTGGGCACTGCGGGTCCGAGTGCTGGTAGCTCGGTGCGGCGCGGGCCGCTCGCGCTCGACCCCTCGGAGGTGAGACCGAGACGAACCGTATCCTCCCCAGTGGCCTTATCACGGAGCCCCTCCGCGGGGGTATGGCAGGCGACCGTACCCCTAATCCCACGGACCGAGCGGGGGCCGGCTATCGTCAGACACTATTTCTCAAAGCTGCCCGTAAGAGACTTCCCCCGCCCCGGGGTCTCGAACCAAGTATACCGGAGCCGGGCAACTTCCCCGTCCGGTCCGTGCGCGAGGCGCGGCGGCACGCAACTACCGGTGCTCACGACCCGCTGGAGCCGGTAGTGGTGGTCCACCGGTGCTCAGGACCCGCTGGAGCCGGGTAAGGGGCCGGTGGTCCTCCTCCGCTAATACCACCACCGGTGCTCAGGACCCGCTGGAGCCGGGATAAGGGGCCGGCTCCAGCGGGTCCTGGAGCCGCTGGAGCCGGGATAAGGGGCCGGCTCCTGCCCCTCGGTGCGGCGCGGGCCGGGATAAGGGGCCGGCTCCTGCCCCTTATCCCGGCTCCAGCGGCTCCAGGACCGCTGGAGCCGGCCCCTTATCCTGGCTCCAGCGGGTCCTGAGCACCGGTGGAGCCGCCGCTGGAGCCGGCCCCTTATCCCGGCTCCAGCGGGTCCTGAGCACCGGTGGAGCCGCTGGAGCCGGGATAAGGGGCCGGCTCCAGCGGCTCCACCGGTGCTCAGGACCGGTGGAGGCACCGGTGCGCTGGAGCCGGGATAAGGGGCCGGTGGTGGTCCTCCTCATTGTATTGCCGCATCTATGTGACGTAAACCTGTACTGACGTGAGCAGATCTGACCAGTTTTGCGTCTTGGGCACTTTACACGGAGACGCTACAGCGGAGCGTATTTAACTTTTCCACTCTGGAGGGTGGTTTCAGATTTTTGCGTTTTTAGGCCCCAAAAACGCCGTCACCGTCTAAACGAAAGGCACTTCCGATAAAATATTTTGTCGTTTTTACCCGTAAGCGTCCTCGTGTAAACGGGCCCTGAGAAAGACGCTCTTTCAGCGGGAATAAGAACGGGGCGGGGCGGGCTCTGGTTCTATGTGACTTCCAGAGCCGAGGGGCTAGCACTGTGAGCCTTGCAGGCGGGCCGTGCCCGCGCGGGCCCGCGGCCCCATCCCGCGCCGTGTCGCTTTTTGATCCTTTGATGTCGGCTCTTCCTATGGTGAAGCAGAATTCACCAAGCGTTGGATTGTTCACTCACTAAGGGAACGTGAGCGGGGTTTAGACCCTCGTGAGACAGGTGAGTTTTACCATACTGATCATGTGTTGTTGTGTCTCCGCTCCCCTATATTGAGCCATGCCCCCCCCCACGCATGAAAGTTCGAGTGTTTAAACGAGAGAGAAATACGAGAAAAGTGTAGAATGTGTGGTGAGGCATTTACAGCCCTAAAACATGTAGAACAATTGCAAAATACAGTACAAAGTTGTCCTACCTCGTGGACCTCTCCCACCGCGGGCCACCTCTGGAACCTAACCCCGTGTGTGTTGATAAAGTGTATTTACGTTTCGGGGCGTGCATCTGAGCGCGCATTAATTGAATTTTTGAGATTTGTTGTTTTTAAAGTGCTTTATAAATAAAGTTGGATTGGATTGGATTAGAGATTTCGCGTTTCGTAACTTGAAATTTCATTCGTATCTAGAGACCAAAATTTGACGTGAAGGCGTTTCGTAACTTGAAATTTTCGTTTGTTGGGTCATTCGTAAGGTGAGGTACCACTGTATTTGGTTTGGGTCGATCTGCTGCCTAAAAAAAACACACACAAAGCTTTATTTTAATATTTTAATATGAAGTAATTGCACCACAAATGTGAAAAGACAGCTCTTTTATAGGTTTGTGTTAAAAAAAAAATATATATATATATATATCATGAAAAACCCATATCAGTCTATCTGAAGTGTTAACCCTTTTTTCTCCAATTCAAATGTGAAGTGCGAGTGAGTTACACCTCTTTGAAAAGCTACAGTTCCAAAATGCAGTGATAAAATGACACTAAACCATGTCTAAATCAGGTCTAAATCGGGTCTAAATTAGGTCTAAATCAGGTCTAAAGCAGGTCTAAATCAGGTCTAAAGCAGGTCTTAACCAGGTCTTAACCAGGTCTTAACCAGGTCTTAACCAGGTCTAAGAGAGGACTAAGCCAGGACCTAAACCAGGCACTAGAGCAGGACTAAACCTGGACTAAACCCAACAGCAAAAATATTAAATAAAATACATACAAATTCTGAACTGGGGTGCGCAATTTATTTATAACTTATGTCCAAATTATTTTGTTGATGATTTTGTTGTTTATATATTTTTTATATTGTTAGCAAATATCTTTCATCTAAAAAACAACTCAAAAATAAAACTGATTATGGGACAAAGTATGTTTCATAAAATTGTCACTTCACTGATAATGAAGTTTACATGTGGAGTCTAAATGTTTCAGTTAGGGATGCAAATTATCGATTAATTCATTAATTGATAGTTGATTGACCTTATCGATCGATTAACGATTAACTGATAAGCGGCATTTTTCACCTGAATTTTAGTGTTTCAATAGGATCTTTAAGAATATAAACTATAGCAACATAGCAACAGTATTATTATATTGTATATTCCTCTATTAATTATTCCTTAGTAAAAAGCAGACAAATGTATTGATGCAGAATAACAAAATACAGTAATCCCTCGCTCTATCGCGGTTCGCAGATTTATTATTTTTTTTTTTCACTTTTTTTTTTATAGTGTAACATTTTTTAAATAATGTAACATTGTGTTCTGTCCTGATTGGCTAAGAGACTAGACCAGGACTAAACGTGGACTAACCCAGGTCTAGACCAGAACTAAACCACCACGAAACCAGCAGCCGCGGTTCGATCTCACCTCGCGCGTACACCCGGGGCTGCTGAGCAGTGCCGTTGGCACCTGCGGCCAGCTGTGAGTCGAGCTTGGCGCAGCGCGGTGCGCGGTTGCCTTGTTTCGTGACCACGCGGGTGCGCGTGTCCGCGATTAGCGATTAATTACAATTAATGCATTTTGTTCGACTAACGTCTTAATCGACAATTAATCGTTAATCGATTAATTGTTGACATCCCTAGTTTCAGTAAATTAGATTCTTCACAGCAGCAACAACCATGACTCTCCCACCTCATGTCCACATCACCTCTGTGCTAAAACCTTTTGTTCTGTAGGCCTGGTCTAGTCCTGGCCTAGTCCTGGCCTAGTCCTGGTCTAGTTCTGGTCTAGTCCTGGTCTAGTCCTGGTCTAGTCCTGGTCTAGTCCTGGTCTAGTCCTGGTTTAGTCCTGGTTTAGTCCTGGTTTAGTCCTGGTTTAGTCCTGGTTTAGTCCTGGTTTATTCCAGTATATTATTGCACTGCTGTTCTTGTCTCCTGTATATAGTTTTATATTTTTTATTTATATAAATATATTCTATATATTTTATATATATATTTTATTACTTATTACTACTATTTCTATTTTATTTTTACTTGTACATATACGTTTATTTTTATAATTACGTATGTCTCATTTGAAACCGTTTCTTGCTGTACTGTATATTTTTGTTACCCTCTGTTATATATTATATTGTGATGTTTGAGCTACTGTACCCAAATAATTTCCCTTGTGGATCAATAAAGTTTGTTTAAGTATAAGTTTAAGTTTAGACCTGGTCTAGTCCTGGTTCAAGGTTTAGTTCAGTCCTAGTTTCGTCTTGGTGTCCTCCCTGGCTTGGTCCCTGCCTGGTTTAATCCCTGGTGCAGTCCAGGTTTAGTCCCTGGTTTAATCCTGGTTTAGTCCTGGTTTACAATGACTTTCGTTGGTTGTGTCCATATCATCTCAGTGCTAAAATCACTAAAAGTGCTATAACCATTTGCCTTCCACATCTGAATAAACAAAAAGTGTTAAAAAAAAAAAAAAAAAGGCGCGAAAGTGAAGAAAAACAAAACAGGAATCCAACCCCCAACCCCATAACCTCTGACCTCTACACAACAGCTGTGAACCTCATTAGAAATAAGAGATCTGCCATTTGGAGAGAAGAGAGTTGGAAAGTTAGAAAGTTAGAAAGTGTGTGAAAAATGTGAATGTGGCAGGAATCGATTGTACTACATTATGTGACAATTATTTTAAAAACCTCTTGATGGACACAAACGGAATTAGGATAAAACTGTAGGATAAAATTGTTTGCGGAAAAGAAAGGACTTTATGCACATGTGCTCTTTGTAGTATTGTGTTTCCAGTGGCGCTGGCTGTTTCCTGTTTACAGCACCACATATCGGTGTAGCATATTCACTCGTTTTCGTCTGGACGTGAATATTTACTGATCCGACACGTGTGTGGACGCAAATTTTTTTCAACCCGCATAAAAAAAATCCAGGAGCATTGTCGTGTGGATGTAGCCCAAACTAGGGATGCACCGATCCACATTTTTTCACTTCCGATCGACCCCAATACCTGAATTTGTATATCGGCCGATACAGATACTATTCCGATACCAAAACTGTTTGTTTTCAATATTATCATCATTATTGCTTAACTACAAATAACGGTACCCATAATGATAAAACACCTGCAATTCAACATACAGTGGTACCTCACCTTACGAAATTAATTCGTTCCAGAAGTGGTTTCGTAACGTGAATTTTTTGTAAGTTGAGTAGCTATTTCAATGGAAAAGGCCTGATTCGTTCCAAGGGTGTTTTTTTTTATAGTGTAACATTGTGTTCTGCGTCCTGATTGGCTAAGAGACTGTAGAGCCAAGACTAAACGTGGAATAAACCAGGTCTAGACCAGAACTAAACCAGGTCTAGACCAGGTCTAAACCAGGTCTAAACCTGGATTGGACCTGGACTAAACCAGGACTGGACCAGGTCTAGACCTGGACTAAACCGGGACTAGACCAGGATTAAATCACCCCGTGTGGCTCTTTGCTGGTTTCGTGCGGCTTTTGCGTTCGTTTGTGCGTGTTCGGTTTGTGGCTCGGGCTGCGTGTTCGCCGCGGTTCTATCTCGTGCTCGCGGTGCTCCTGTCTCCGCGCTCCTTGCGTGTTCGGTGATAGAGCTAAGAGGCCGAGAAAGGTGCTCTTTGAGTGGGCACGAGCGCGGCGTTTTCCCCGGGGCTGGCTCTGGTTCTATCCGACTTCCAGAGCCGGGGGCTGACCCTGTGAGCTAAGAAGCCGAGAAAGGTGCTCTTTGAGCGGGCATGACCGCGGGGTTTTCCCCGGGACTGGCTCTGGTTCTATCCGACTTCCAGAGCCGTGGGTCTGACACTGTGAGCTAAGAGGCCGAGAAAGGTGCTCTTTGAGCGGGGATAACAGCGGGGCGTGCATCTGAGCACGCATTATTTGAATTTTTGAGATTTTGCGTTTCGTAACTTGAATTTTCTTTCGTATCTAGAGACCAAAATTTAACGTGAAGGCGTTTTGTAACTTAGATTTTTCATATGTAGGGTCTTTCGTAAGGTCAGGTACCACTGTAATAAAGAAAATACTTAAGTAACCCCCCATATGGTATGACTTAATGAGCTAAGAGAAAATAAACTCACAAATTAACATTAATTGTTCAATCCGCGTCATGTGGCCCCCTTTAGCGCCCCACTATGCGCTATTTATCACATGACCAGGAAGTGCCCCGGTTTGGCCCCTGAACTAGAGAGCAGCGCAGAGACAGTGGAAGGTCGGAAGAGCATGTAGATCCGTGCACCCTCGCACGCACTAGGGAGGGGGACAGAGTCCAGATAGCAGGGAAACAGTTTGTAAGCAGTCCTGCAATAGCAGGGAACAGTTTGCACCGAAGCCTGGCTCCGCAAACCAGGGGGAGCGCTCCGCGCGTGCTCTCCCGTCAAATGCACGCTCTCGGGCGAGAGTCAGAGAGTCGCCGGTCGGGGGGCAGCTACAGGCACTCCGTCACTCTGTGTCTCATTGAGATACACCTCCGTTCAGGAAATCCATTCCACATTTTGCAGCAGGAGCAGAGCAGGCGACAGGGAATCACTCGTGGAGTTATTTCAGCAGATAATGTGCATATACAGACATCGCTCATGGATCAGGAAATTTCGCAGGTTGGATCGGAATTTCCGATCCGTGAATTACGTTGATATCGGAACCCGATACCGATACTGGATCGGCCCCATCCCTAGCCTAAACCAGGTCTAACCCAGGACTAAACCAGGACTTAAAGTTGCACTTTTCTGGTGGAGGTCCATGTTACTTGCTTTAGCTTTTGTTCCACAATATTGCTCTTAACATCATCAATTACATGCCATATGACTCAACGATCTGACTTGTAACGTGGGCTGGTGGCATCAGCTGCTTGTCTCCATGGAGACATGCATGTTTAACAACAAACCATGGGACATTTAAGGCAAACTAAGAAAAGAAAAGTCCCATAGTACACCTTCGAAGAGGACTGAATGAAGAGGAAGAGGAAGAGGAAAACAGGAATTCGCAAAATGTAAACAATTTTAGCACATCAAATCTTGCTTCTCCGTTTCCCACTGAAAATACCAAACTTTCTTTCTCCCCAATATCCATGACGTAAACCTTTTTGGCCCTCTTTTGTCCTCATACTTTTACCAATATGTCAGACTTGGGGTGCGTTTCATTTCATTATCCCTGCAGCTGTTGTGAGTGGGCTTTCACCGAACACCCCCGCGCTCCCTCTAGATCCTCACAAACCAAAGTGCCAATTTGTCGAGATGTTTCAGCTCCACTGCTCCAAAAAAATCTAACACTACAACTGCTGTTTATAAAGACACCAAAATGTCCTGTATACGAGATTTTAAAAGGGGAAAACAGGGAACTCTCTCTGGTTTAGTTACAACTAAACCTGGGTTATAAATTCCTTAAAGATACAGTGTGTAAGTTTTAAAATCATACTTCAGAACATTCTTCATGGGGATACTGTGGGACATTATAGCCAACATTATAGTCGACTCGCCTCTTCACAGATCTGAGCTGTTACTTGGTCTGGTGGCAGTTTTAATGCTATACAATGTGCATTACAACCAGAAAAGTGACATAGTGCATCTTTAAAATAATGTGGATGTCTAGTGTTTGTGTTAAAGGTGTAATGTGTAACTTTTCTGCAGGAGGGTCCGTCAAATGCTTTTCTCCATGTTGATGTCATTACATTTAGGGATGCACGATATATCGGCATTAACATCGGTATTGGCCGATATTGCCCAAATTTTAAACATATCGGTATCGGCCCGATGTGTAAAAGTGGGCCGATATTAACGGCCGATATTTGACAGTACACTAATCCCTCGAATTAACGTTTTCTCACATTTCTCTGGAGAAGTGTGCGCGTGGACACGTCCGCTCATCGTGCTCAAATCCGTGACTGGCGCGAGACCGCTCGTCCCACCCGGGGCTGCGAGCAGGAGACCCGTGCCAAAACCATGCCTTCTCCTCAGGACCGTGGACGCGGTCCTGAGGCACGCAGTCCGAGCACATCAAACCTCGACATGAACGAACACAAGAGCCACGAAACCAGGCAAAGAGCCGCACGCGGTGGTTTAATCCTGGTTTAGACCTGGTCTAGTCCTGGTTTAGTCCAGGTCTAGACCTGGTCCAGCCCTGGCTCAGTCCAGGTCTAGACCTGGTCCAGTCCTGGTTTAGTCCAGGTTTATTCCTGGTCCAGTCCAGGTTTAGACCTGGTTTAGACCTGGTCCATCTATAACATCAATCGGCAAAGGTCCCTTAGCCAATCAGGAAGCAGAATACAATGTTACACTATAAAGAAAAAATTTTACACTATAAAAAAAATTAAAAAAAAATAATAAAAAAAATCTGGAGTCAAAACACGTTTTGAAAATAAGAGACATTCAAAAATTCATTTTGCATGATTTTCAGTCTGTACAAAATGTTATCTCAGAATTAAAAATAAATAAATATCAGTATCGGCTAATACCAGTATCGGCCGATAACAGCAACATTAATATCGGATATCTGTATCGGCTAAAATTTTCACATCGGTGCATCCCTAATTACATTGTCTGGAATGTTTTACAGTATGGCATTAAACCTTATCGCATCGTTATGGAGACCAAACCAGAACAAGTCACAGGTAAGATCTGTGGAGAGGTGACCCCGCTCACAGTCAGAATGTCTGTTTTTCTAGGTATTTTTGAGCTGTAAAACCACCTGTAACTGAATAAATGTAAAGTAGCGCTGTTTAATGTCATACTTTGGAACATTCCAGGCAGAGCAATGACATCTCCATAGAAACAAGCAGGTGACGGACTCCAAACCGAAAAATTACTCATGGACTAAATCATGGGAATTAAAAATACTACTCTGTAAATAACTGCCCTTTACTTCATTTTACACAATAACTGCTGTCTGAGGCTAAAAGCTAAAACGCTGTGTCGAGCAGAAATCCTGTCTCCAGAGAACACACTGAGCCACTGTGTGTGTGTGGTGTGTGTGTGTGTACAGTTCACAATAGTAGATTAATTTAAAGATATATTGTACTTTATAAACCTAACTACACTACGTAACTACACTTTAATTAGCCTTAAAGGTCCTATATTACACAAAACTGGCTCTTGTGAGGTTTTGATCTAGTTCAGTAGTCCTAGTTTAGTCCCGGTTTACTCTTGCTTTGGTTCTGGTTTAGACCTGGTTTAGTCCTGGTTTAGTCCTAGTTTAATCCTGATTTAGTCCTGGTTTAGTCCTGGTTTAGTCCTACCTTAATCCTGGTTTTGTTCTACCTTAATCCTGGTTTAGTCCTGGTTTAGTCATAGTATAATCCTGGTTTAGTCCTGGTTTATTCCTAGTTCAATTCTGATTTAGTCCTGGTATAGTCCTGGTTTAGTCCTAGTCCATTCTTGATTTTGTCCTTTTAATCTTTAAGTAAACAAACCTTATTTTTGCTTATATAATTATGTGAAACATTTACAAAACAAGGTATAAAAAATTCAATGCTGTTTGAGTATTATCCAGTCACATTTATCCTAACTTTGACCTTTCACCTCTGTAACACAAAAGAATCACCTTTTTACCGCAAAATATTTTCAATCAACACATTTTCTGCTCGGTTAAAATCCTCTAAGGACCCAATTTCCTTCGTCAAAACAAACTGTTTGCTTGTACCACATTAATCCTTGTTTATGCTAATGAGAGAGAACAGCTCTTTGGATATTAGCGTGAATTTGCATAGCACTGGAATTTGGAGCGGAGACTGCCCCGGGACTTCGCCACCAAACAGGGACTGGGTGGTTTTCGCTACACCAAGCAGAAAATAACACTAGTTTTGTTGAAAATATATTAGCGAAAACACATGTGGTGGGGTCATAACAGGATACAAAAAAATATACAGTTTATTTTTATTTATTTATTTTATTTGAGCGTGCAAGATTTAAATGGTAAAGTAGAATAAGAATGAGGCAAAATTGTAAATATTAAAAATTTTCCATTTTAGAATATATTTAAAAGTATTTCAAATGGTAAGTTCTTGGGTCTAAACCAGAACTAAACCAGGTCTAAACTAAAGCATGTCTGCTATACGTTGGCCTTTGCAGACAGATCAACCACTAAACGAGGACTAGATCAGGATTGTGCCAGGACTAGACCAGGACTGTGCCAGGACTAGACCAGGACTAGACCAGGACTAAATCAGGACTAAATCAGGACTAAATCAGGACTAAATCAGCACTGTGTCAGGTCTAAACCAGGACTAAATCAGGACTAGATCAGGACTGTGTCAAGACTAAATCAGGACTAGACCAGGACTGTGTCAGGACTAAATCAGGACTAGATCAGGACTAGATCAGGACTGGATCAGGACTAGATCAGGAATAGATCAGGACTAGATCAGGAATAAACCAGGACTGTGTCAGGACTAGACCAGGCCCACTGCAGATGAGGACTAAACCAAGACTAAACAAGATCTACCCAGGAATAAATAAGGTCTAAACCAGGGCAAACCAGGACTAAACCAAGACTAAATCATGTCTAAACCAGGCCAAAACCAGGTCTAAACTAAATCACATCTAAATCAGGGCTAAACCAGGACGGACACAGGACTAAACCAGGACTAAACTAGGTCTAAACCATGTCTAAACCAACCCAAAAATAAGCCTAACCCAGGACTAAACTAAAGAGGAATAACCCAGGTCTTGCCAGGCCCAAATCAAAACTAAAACCTCATATTCTGTCCACCGTATGCTCCAGGAGATCTCATTCTGAACATATGGCCAGTGCCAGGTTTGATAATGTGAGGTTTAATTAATCCCAGCAGGTTTGGTGTCTTGCCCAAAGGCATTTCTGTTCAGTGGAACTGTGCCAAAACTTTCCCCCTACTCCCCATCCATATTAGAGATGTCAAAAGGAAAAATAACTTGAGACAATTTTGAAATGGTAGATCAAATTTTTGGTTCCTAACATTTGGAAAGGTTAGGTTGTAAAATCAAATACTAATCGATATTGAAACTAGATCCTCATTTTTCACAGGTCGATACTAAAAAAGTCCCATTGGCAGGACAGAAATGAACCTTTCCTGAATGTCTTTAGAATGATCTTGAGCTGTTTAAGAGCACATAGACTCGTATACACCCATGGACCACTGTGGAACCTACCTGGACCACTGAGGATTACACAAATATAAGACCACATGGAAATAGAAAAGAAAGGACTATTATTTAATGTTGAAAATCACATTCTATTGTCTAAATAAAAAGCCCAAATAGCATCAGACAAAAGAGAAACATGACAGAAGGTCCACTATAATTAATTAAGTGTTCACAGAGATAATAATACGCTGAAAGGACAAAAGAGAAGAGCAGGTTCATTATGGATGTCGAGACAATATTTAACTTGGCCTGGGAGAGGCACCTGTTTGCTTCAATGGAGTTAGATAAGCTTAATGCCACACTGTGGAACATTCAGGGTAAAGTAGAGAACCAATCTGGAACCAAACCATGAGTAAATATGGACTAAACCAGGACTAAATATGGACTAAACCAGGACTAAATATGGACTAAATCAAGACTAAAAATGGACTAAACCAGGACTAAATATGGACTAAATCAAGAGTAAAAATGGACTAAACCAGGACTAAATATGGACTAAACCAAGACTAAAAATGGACTAAACCAGGACTAAATATGGACTAAACCAAGACTAAAAATGGACTAAACCAGGACTAAATGTGGATTAAACCAGGACTAAATATGGACTAAACCAGAACTAAGTATGGACTAAACCAAGACTAAAAATGGACTAAACCAGGACTAAATATGGACTAAACCAGGACTAAGTATGGACTAAACCAGGACTAAATGTGGACTAAACCAGGACTAGATGTGAACTAAACTAGGATTAAATGTGGACTGAGCCAGGACTAAATATGGACTAAACCAGGATAAATGTGGACTAAACCAGGACTAGATGTGGACTGAACCAGGACTAAATATGGACCAAGACTAAATAAGGACTAAATATGGACTGAACCAGGTATAAATATGGACTAAATCAGCACTAAACCAGGACCAAAAAAAAAACCTTACAGTTATAGTATTGGAACTGAAAACAATGGATGGGTACATCATTTTCCTCCACAAACAACACCAAAATGTCATTGTGCATCAAAGCTGCTGACCCTGTAGTTTAGATTTGTATTAACATGTTCTGAAATGTGATTCTTGTTTTAGTTTGTCAGTTCAGATTTCAGTTTTCTAGTTTACAATAGGGATGTAACGATATGTAAATCACACGGTCTGATACAATTACAATATTCATTTCACAATACGGTATTTCCTGCAATATTGTGGAGATGCTAAGAGAACTGAAGAAATTATACTTTTTTTCTTTTAAAAGGCCTTGACTTGGGGCTATTAGTGTCATAATGTCCATGTCCAAAGAATTTAAGTAGAAAAGTTCTTTATGACAGTTATTTCTTCATGTTTTCTGCACTGAAGTGGAACAGAAGATCACAGTCTATGTACTTTCCTCCATTTTTTAGCTGTTGCTACACTAAAACAATGCATTAAGCAGCAAAGAAGCTTATAATTTTATATATTGTGACAGCTCACGATATTATTGTGAGAACTCTGATGGTACGATATCACGATATTCCGGTTATTGTTAAGAATCCTATTATTAAAACAGAAATCGCACTTCCATTTTTCTCCAAATTGTTCAGCCAGTCCACAGTGGTAAGTTTTAAATCACTCTTGTTTTGACTGAACTGGTAGAAGCAGTTACGTGCACAAAAGCTCATAATACCAGCCACATATTTGAAGCTCTCCTCTTCGATTTCGTGTGGTCTCCTGGTTTTAGCTGGAGGGCTTGAGTCTATTCACACCAGCACGATTGATCCAGAGCCTCAAACTCTCAGTGAGACAAAGGTAAAATGATCCTACACATACTACACTGTCCTCTGCTACAGTTTAGCTCCAAAAAGAGACAGTTTCAGGGACAAGAATGCAGCTAATATCGACTTAAAGGGCCCATATTTTGCTACACAATTTTCTGATCCATGTTATAAAGCAGTTTCCTCATCACAAACAGACCTGGAGTTGTGTTTTGTTTTATTCACACATGTTTAACGCACAAACCCTGCATATTTAGGCTGGCTTCTTCTCTCAAACAAAACACAACTCCAAGTGTGTTTTGAGGAGGAAACCACATTATAACATGGCTTAAAGCTCACAAGAGTCAATTTTCTGTTTTGCAAGCTCTTATTTGTCACATTTAATGACGCGTGCGTTTGTAAAGGGACAGAGCTAATCAAAAGTCTATTGTTTCTACAAGAGGATGGGTCAGAAAGCAGCCTGGACACAGGAATAATAGACTTGATTACATTGTTTTAAATAAAAGGTCCAGGATTAAGCTTTTTTATTTTTAAATCATGTTATAATGTTTCCTCATCAAAAACATACCGGGAGTTGTGTTTTGTTTCAGTAGTCCTTGAATAATACCAACTATTTAGTCCAACTCCCGCTATAGAGCACAATTAACACTTGGTTCCACCTTGTGACATCATCAGGTGGTAATCCAGAAGTGCTCCTCCGTGTTTTAAAAGTCCACTCAGCTTCACTAGACTAGTTCTGGTAATTTTCTCTTAACTGAATAGTCACAACTACCAAATCACAAAGACTGCAATTATTTAGGTAACAAAATGTTTTTGTAATCTACTGTTAAAGGTGCATTGTGTAACTTTTCTGATGGAGGGTCTGTCAAATGTCTCACAGTATGGCTTTAAACCTGTCTGTCTTCATGGAGACCAAACCAGACCAAGTTACAGGTCAGATCTGTGGAGAGGTGACCCGGCTCACAGTCAGAATGCAGGCCTGTTTTTCTAGGGATTTTTTTTTTAGCTCTAAAACCACCTGTAATTGAATACTAAATGTAGAGCTGTTTAATATGTTTGTGGAACATTCCAGGCAGAGCAATGACGTATCCATAGAAACAAGAAGGTGATGTACCCACAACCGAAAAAAAAAAAATTCTGCTATTTCCAAACAATATGAAATCACAGACTCTGCATTTTTCAACTCTATCAATAAAACACAGTGTCAAAACAAGTCTAAAGCCAATTTCTCATTTTCTTCTCACGGCGATGACACGAAACAACAAAAACAGCCCCAAGTTTAAAAAGTGGACGCATCCATCACTCAAAGTGTCACCTAAAATCCACAATTTAAATCAAACTGCAGGAGTATGCGTAATAGTAATAACAATAGCAGTGAAGTAGTAGAAGTAGTAGTAGTTTTAGTGGTAGTAGTAGTAATATAATAAGTAGTTTAAGTAGTAGCAGTTGCAGTAGTAACAGTTTTAGTAATAGTAGTAGTAGTTTTCATAGTAGTAGTAGTAATAACAGTAATAGTAATAGAAGAAGTAGTACTAGCAGTTGTAGTAGCCATAGCAGTACTAGTAGTGGTAGTAGTGGTAGTAGTAGTAGTGGTAGTAGTAGTAGTAGTAGTAGTAGTAGTAGTAGTAGTAGTAGTAGTAGCAGTAGTAGTAGTAGTAGAAGTAGTAGTAGTAGTAGTAGTAGCAGCAGCAATGGTCTCATTACATCAATTTATTCCTGTTTCAGATTGATGGAAAATTAGGAGGGTGGCTATGGTAATTAACAAATTATTATAGCTTTTGAATTGTGAAAAGTCCCCAAAATGTTGCCTATAACAGGAGCTAAATGTCATGAATAAAATCCACCAGGATATCAGCTGAACAGATATTTTTCAGCCAGCAATTTTTTCCTCGACCAATATCTGAAGCACTGACGGACGGGTCAAATGCAGGTTTAATCCACAGACTGTAAAAAAAAGTGGATGTCGCCCACAGCGTTCAGCTCCAGTCAAATGAAGCTCATCGAGGCTGGCAGTAAAAGGAGCTGATTTGGAGGAGAGTTACGCATTAGGAATAGGAAATTATTTGCGGACAAAATACTGAAATAAAAACCCAGAATCAATGGAGCCAGAAGCCACCCCCATGCTCACTTCCTATCTGGAGCATGGCAATAGCAGGTTAGCTATGTTCATGTTCATTTACAGTCTATGGTTTAACCCAGAGACACTGAAGGACGGGTCAAATGCACAGGAGACATTGGCCTACCTTGACAATCAAATCTTACCCTTAACTTTCCCAAACAACAAAAAAGATACTTCGTCAACTTCAACCACTTCCTTTTTGTGGTTTATTTTTTTCGATTCTAAATGTAGAAAGCAGCATGCCATTTAGGAAAACTAATAATCCCTGGATTATGTTCTTCTGTGCTAAATTGAAATTTGAGCAGCAAAATGGCCATTAAATCAAAATCATAATTAGGTAATATAATGTCCTCTTTGAGAATTAAATGTCCCTGTGTCTCCATGTGGTCGTATTCTGTGTAAAAGCTGCTAACCCCTGTTCTGTGTTAGTCTTCTTTTAGACTCTGGTTTAGACTCTGGTTTAGACTCTGGTTTAGACTCTGGTTTAGACTCTGGTTTAGACTCTGGTTTAGACTCTGGTTTAGACTCTGGTTTAGACTCTGGTTTAGACTCTGGTTTAGACTCTGGTTTAGACTCTGGTTTAGACTCTGGTTTAGACTCTGGTTTAGACTCTGGTTTAGACTCTGGTTTAGACTCTGGTTTAGACTCTGGTTTAGACTCTGGTTTAGACTCTGGTTTAGACCCTGGTTTAGACCCTGGTTTAGACCCTGGTTTAGTCCCTGGTTTAACCCTTGGTTTAGACCTGATTTAGTCCCCGATTTAGTCCCCGATTTAGAACTGGATTAGTCCCAGATTTAGTCTATGGTTTAGTCTATGGTTTTGTCCCCCTGGTTTAGATTTGGTTTAGACCTAGAACCAGGACCTGGCTTAGACCAGGTTTGCTTAAGGTTAGATCTGGTTTAGACCTGGTTTAGTGTTCGATTTGATCTGGACTGGATCAAGTTTAGACCTTGGATTAGTCCTGGTTTAGACCTGGTTTATCCCTGGTTCTAGTCTTGTACAATACACATACGTATCTAATAGGTAATACAATGTCCCTGTGTCAGATGCCCTCCCTGAGTCTCCATTGGGCCTTATTCTGTGCAAAAGCTGCTAACCCTTTAGTTCAGACCTCTACAAACTACAAATGTTCTGAAAAACATGGTATTCTTATATTACTTTATCAGTTCAGATTTCAGTCTTCTCTCAAATGTCAGCGCTCCCAAACAGGTTTTAAGCATGCATTGTGAATATAACCACAATTTAATATTAATTTATTTATTCATATAAGATCTTATAAATGTCACCTGAAGATATGTGAGCAGATTGAAACTAATCCAAGTGGCCTTATCTCACCTTTAGATCTAAATTTAAAATATTACTGAAATTACTATTACTACTGCTATTACTACTGCTATTACTACTGCTATTACTACTGCTATTACTATTGCTATTACTGCTGTTACTACAAGAGCCATTTCCAGTACTATATTGGAGACAATGAAGGTTAGACTTTCTTGTACAAATTCCCTCGTCTCCACAAAAACTCGCATGGAACTGGCTATAATATTTTATCCATTCACTTACATGTAATCGTTGTTTTAAATTAGTCATCTTTAGTTACCTAACTTTTTAAACCAATTTAAAAGGTCCTATATTACACAAAAAATGTTATAATGTTGTTTCCTCCTCTAAAACAGATCTGGAGTTGTGTTTTGTTTCATTCACACATAATTGAGTAACACTTTATTATTAGTCTGTCAGTATCTCCTATGCTCAAAATGCTCTTTTCCATGTAGTGGTAGTTTAAGTTAACAGCTCCTTTTTTACCTTTAGTTCAGTGGAGATTGACAATTCCAGGGCTGAAATGATCCAAATGATTCTTGTGAAGGTGTATGGAGTTTAAAAATATGGTGGAGCACATTCTCGATTTCCACTGGAGTGTTTTAGTTTTGAGACAACTCAAGTAAATCTGCAGGGTTTCTGTGTTAAACATGTGTGAATGAAACAAAACACAACTCCAGGTCTGTTTGTGATGAGGAAACATTAGAACATAGATCAGATAATAGTGTAATATGGGCCCTTTAACACAGATTTAGGCAACTGCAGTCTTTTATAGTACAAACCAGCATGTGAAAAGATAATACTTGTGTTATAATCAGTTAACTACACTTTCAGAAGTAATATCTCTCTATGTCATGACAATTTGTGTAACTTTAAGGCTTCAATTTTGCATGTTTTACTGTTCCGTCCAATTGTCACTCCCTTCTCGATTTTCATGAATGGATTTAATAATGGTGAATTTGGTGCATGTTTTGTGAATACTCACTTCCCAATGACCTCGCATAGCTCGTAGACATCCTCAAACAGTACGTCGTCGTCTGCCATGGTGCAAAATTAAGTCCTTTTTTGCAGAATTACCTTTAAAAAAAACGAATATGTCTTCTTAGTTATGCCAATAGATTGGAATGCGTTGCTTTATGCAGAAATACCTTGAATATCTGAATCTTAATCTTGCAGACTCGTTGAAATATGATAGTCTTGTTGTCAGTGCTTAGGAAAATATAAGAGGAAAAGCAATGGACATCCAATATAGTTAGCCTGTTAGCATCATTAGCTGTCAGCCGCCCCACCTTCCCGTCCCCAGCGCTCCTATGGCTGGCCTCCAAGCTAGATAAGCACCATCCAGACCCGAGGGCGTGGAGAATTTCCTCGACAGATCACATAAAACAGCTTTCATTGCATATTTGCGGTTGTTTTGGCTAACCTAGCGCTTCGTTTTGCGTTGCATCTTCCACAAGTAGCAGCAGAGGTAGCAGGAGCCAGGAGCAGCATCCGAGGGATCCGAGATGCTCCTGTGAAAATGGCTAGCTCGGGTTGGGGAAAAACGCTAGCAGTAGTCGATGCAATAACCAGGTGTCTCGTTTCGAAATTGCTCCCCAGCCGACAGCACTAATAATCCGAGCTAAATGACACCACGTTAGGGCTGTGCTTTAGCTTCCCGAGTCCAGACGAAGCCGCATCTTGTCGGCGCCCGCTCCTCCGTCTCCTCAGCCGCCTTTTCATACACAAATATCGGGTTTCTTTAGCCCCAGCGCCTCGGATGGATAGATAGATGCTGCTGCTGCTGGGCTGGCTGGCTTTGACTGGCTCCCCCGACTTCCAGAAAGCCACGGCTCCTCCCTCAACTCTCCGGGAAACTGAGCCCCAAAATGGGTCCTGTAGCAACGCAGCCCCGCCGTTGTTTTCTATGGGAGTTTGAGCCAAAATGGCGCCGGTGCGAGGGGATGGTTTAAGCGCAGTTTCCTAATCGGTTTTTCTAACGGTTGCGTCCAGTGTCCCCCCCTCCACGCATGCGCGGAGTATCCAAACCCCATCGCCTTACGTCAGCCTTTGCCCCTCTGCTCTCCAACACTGAAAAAGGTTAATTTATCACAAGGGGTAGAGTAACCTAAAATTTTACTTAAATAAGAGTAACAGGACTTAAAAAATAATATTATTCAAGTATTAAAAAATATGGGGGAAACTATTCGGGTAACAGGACTTAACATCTGATTTATAATTTGAAGTGAATGTAATCTGTGATCTGATGGATACGTCTCTGCTCTGTCAGGAATGTTCCACAGTATGACATTAAACAGCTCTACTTTACGTTTATTCAATCACAGGTGGTTTTAAAGCTCAAAAATACCTAGATAAACAACATTCTGACTGTGAGCGAGGTCACCTCTCCACAGATCTGACCTGTAACTTGGTCTGGTTTGGTCTCCATGAAGATAGAAAGGTTTAATGCCATATTGTGAAACATTCCAGACAAAGCAATAACATTTCCATGAAGAAAAGCACCAGAAAAGTCACACAATGCAGCTTTAAATAATGCACAAAATCAGATTTTTTTAAAGGTTAGAAACAAAATCATATTTGAAGGAGCTGCAAGAAATCATTTCATATTGTCACATAAAGTTTTAGTCACTTTAGACTTACTCACAGTGGGAAGAGAAAACACAATCTTTACTCAAATAACGGTACGGTTACTTCAATAAAAACATTACTCAAATAAAAGTAAAAGCTGCTAGAAAAGTACTCTGAAAAGTACAATTTTTAAATGTAAAACTTAAAGCTTCCCCTAAAAAAAGTCATTAGAAAACTCTCTTCTCTATACTTTTTATATATTTCAGTGCTTATTTACTTAATATTTATTTCAATATGGACAGATACAACAAACATAGATGAACAATAAACCAAAGTAATCTGATATCACATATATATCACAGTAGCTAATTCACAACCCCATCCCCCAGATTCACAGTAGGACAGTTCACAAAAATAGTAGAAATTGAAAAGTGGTATTCATGAATTTGGGATAAAGGCTTGAAAGGACTTACAATTCAAAACTTCAGACTTACTTGAGACTTGCACAGTCCCACACACTCCTGTTTGTCCTGTTTAAAGAGTTGTAAACGTGATGGAAATTTGTGTAATGGAAATATCAAAGTTTTCTACAAGTTTTTTCTGATGTTAAATACTCCAATACATTAGTTGGTGTGGTATCGGATTTGATATTAAGTATTGCGTCTATTCAAAGTAAAATCACTATTATATCATTATATTATTGAAAACACTTGGGGAAAAAAGCCTCTACAGTATCACTATTGCAATATCTTAAGCAAGTATAATATTTTGGATCTTGAAAGTTATCAGGTATTTATGGATGCTTGCCTTGTTTTTAAAGTTTTAAATGGACTTGCTCCTCCACCATTAATGGGTTTCATAAGTAAAAAAACGAACAGAGTTAACACGAGAGCATTGACCAGAGGAGACTGGAACATTCAGAGACGCAGGACCAAATTTGACCAAATGGTGACGTCTACCAGATGAACACTGTCATGGAACTCAATACCTGCTCATGTCAGGAACTGTGGGTCCTTCTCAACCTTCAAGAACACTGGTTGAAAAATAATCAAACATGCTCTCACAGGTAGATGTTCTTCTTAAACTCAGAGAATGGTCTGTTGTGGTGAACTTGCTGTCATGTCTATGTGCACTTCTGTCTCTTCTGTGTGTAACTGTAAATGTTCTTCTGTTCTGACCTGCCTTAAGACAACGGATATAAAGTAGCTATTGTGCAAATTCCAGCATATTTACATCGAAGCTGTTTGTTGTCATGTTGATTAATATGCATTGTCTGAATTAAAATAAATAAATAACAAAATAACTAACTAACTAACTAACTAACTAAATAAATAAATAAATAAAAACAGCATACGTGGCACTGCATTGTGTACAAAATAAAATTCCTTTATAAAACAAATATGGACAGCTATGGGCAGGTCTGGACTGGGACACAAAAACGGCCCTGGCATTTTTGGCTTAGACTGGCCCCTCATAATTAGTCCTGGTTTAGTCTTGGTTCAACCCTGATTTAGTCCTGGTTTAGTCCTGGTTCAGACCTGATTTAGTCCTGATTTAGACCTGATTAGTCCTGGTTTAGTCCTGGTTTAGTCCTGGTTTAGTCCTAGTTTAGTCCTGGTTTAGTCCTGGTTCAATCCTGATTTAGTCCTGGTTTAGTCCTGGTTCAGACCTGATTTAGTCCTGATTTAGACCTGATTAGTCCTGGTTTAGTCCTGGTTCAATCCTGATTTAGTCCTGGTTTAGTCCTGGTTCAGTTCTAAATTGTGGGCCTGTCTCTAAGAAAAAAAAAAAAAGAACGGCATCAGCCCCTAGGACTGTCGGCCCACCGGGAAAATGCCCGGTATGCCCGATTACCAGTCCAGGCCTGGCTATGGGTGTTATTCTATGTTATTCTGATTTTACTGGCTATATAATGCACCCACTGAACTGAAGCCCCATTATCGCCACTAGACGGCGCCATTTCCCTATAGTCCATCTGTTTCCTTGGCGCTCCATCCCTTTTCTCTCCCCCACTCTTTCTTTCTCTCTTTTCCCGATTGGTCCAAGCCTGCTCCTGTTTTTCCCATTTTTCCCATTGGCTGTCGATGTGGTCATAGAAATAGGAGTACGATACAATGAATTAATGCATGTTTGGTTTAGTGTTAAAATATTTAATGTAAAAACAAGGACAGAGCAGGAGGCATTTCTAGAGTTTTTGCGAACTGAATGAAAACGCAGTTGTCATGGTAACGGGGATGAATAAAATGAATGAATAAAACCGTCTCTGAATGTATTCATGTCATATTTAATTAATCTGCAAAGTTAAAGGTTAAGGATGGACCATAAATTATTGCAAATTTTACTACATCTGTAAATAGGTAGGCCTATTTATTTATTCTTTGCACTGCTTTTAGATTTTTTTGCGCTGCTTGGCCAGGGAGAAACGGAATTTCGATTCACTGTATATTGAACACATATGGCAGAATTGACAATATAGTTGACTTTGACTTTGACTTTTGACTTGACTATTTCTTTACATTTTGTTGCAATTAAATATTATCATTAACTTAAAAACTCATGTTTCATGCAGATATACTCTATATATAGAATTTCAGAGCAAAATAAATCCACAAGTACATTTCAGACACATATTAAACAGTGTGAATGAAAATGAATAGACTAAAATTAGTACTGTATCAATCTCAATCTCATCTGATGAAGACTCTGGAGAGGCTCGTCCTGGGTCACCTCCGCTCCACGGTAAGCTCGGCGATGGACCCGCTGCAGTTCGCGTATCGGCCCGGCATCGGAGTAGAGGACGCCATCATCTCTCTGATGCATCGCTCGCTGTCCCACTTGGAGAGGCCCGGCAGCACTGTGAGAATCTTGTTCTTTGACTTCTCCAGTGCGTTCAACACCATCCAGCCGCTGCTCCTGAGGGACAAGCTGGAGTGGGCGGGAGTGGACTGTGACCTGGCTGAGTGGATCCTGGACTACCTCACAATCCGGCCCCAGTTTGTGAGAGCCCGGGACTGTGTGTCTGACCTCATGACCTGCAGTGTGGGGGCGCCCCAGGGCACGGTCCTCGCGCCCTTCCTCTTCACCCTCTACACTGCAGACTTCAGACACAAAACGGACAGCTGTGTCCTGCAGAAGTTCTCTGATGACTCCGCCATCATTGATCTCATCACAGACGATGATGACACGGAGTACAGAGGACTAACGCAGGACTTTGTGGACTGATGTCAGCGGAACCACCTTCTCATCAACGCGGGTAAGACCAAGGAGATGGTGGTGGACTTCCGCAGACGCCATTCTACTGCCCCCCCACCAGTGAACATCCAGGGAAGGGACATTGAGAGAGTGAACTCTTACAAGTACCTGGGTGTTCATCTGAACAATAAACTGGACTGGACTCATAACACAGACGCACTGTACAGGAAGGGCCAGAGTCGGCTCTATCTCCTGAGGAGACTCAGGTCCTTTGGAGTGAGAGGGCCACTCCTGAGGACCTTCTATGACTCTGTGGTGGCATCAGCCATCCTGTACGGTGTGGTCTGCTGGAGCAGCAGCGTCACAGACAGGGAGAAGAAGAAACTGGACAAGGCCATCAGGAAGTCCAGCTCTGTCCTGGGCTGTCCTCTAGACTCGGTGCAGCAGGTGGGGGACAAGAGGGTCCTGGCTAAAGTCATGTCTATGCTGGACCATGAGTGTCACCCCCTGCAGGACGCTCTGTCGGCTCTGGAGAGCAGCATCAGTGACAGATTCACCCTCGCTGTGTTAAAGAGAGATTTTGCAGATCTTTCCTTCCTGCTGCTGTCAGACTGTACAATGATCAATGCTAGTCATGTTCATCTCCATAGCAACCATGTGTCATCTCCATAGTAATAATTACATGTGCAATATTATTTAAAGTCACTTTACCTGCTACTTATTTATGTAACAACCACTGTCCATCACTGCACTGTACACAATCATCTGAGTCACTTTATTGTAGTGATATTATATATTACTGAACTGGAGTCACTTTAACTGCTGTTTGTTCACTGATCAGAATCAAAGACATTTATTGTGCAGCGTTCCTGTGCCTGTGTTGTGTTTTTTAGTTGATTGTACATACTTATTATTTATCTTAGTTTTTGATGCATGCTCTTTTTCCAACTGTTTCTGAAACTTGCGTTGTGACACTGCAATTTCCCCATTGTGGGACAAATAAAGGATTATCTTATCTTATCTTATCTTATCTTATCTTATCAATGATGACATGATAAAAAAATAATGGTGTAAAGGTTTATTCACACAATAATCTTAGAATTTGTGTAGTCTGAATAAAAAAATAAAAATAAACAAATAAATAAACAAGAGGTAAATTGTGCATAAATAATAAATAGAAAAGAAAAATTAAAACATGATTAATAATTTCCACTTACAGTTTATCGCCAGCAGGTGTCAGCAGTGCGTGAGAAGAGTCTGATCCCGTAGAAGAAGCGCGTCCCTCACTCTGATTGGCTGATTCGAGCGGGATGTTTAAAATCACTTCCGGCTTTGTTCCGCTTCGGTCGAAAACAAATCAGGCATGGATGAGAAAGAAAACAGGTACAAACTCTCCCGCTCTCCTTTTATTCCGCGAAGGTAGACATTGTAATTTGTTTCCGACATACTTTTACGTATTTATAACCACAAATAACTTGAGATTTGTTGAAATCTTTGTCGCAACAGTGAATCCAAATAAACCAGGCGAGCTGCAGACATAGAGGATTTTAACCACGTAGCGAGTTAACTTAGTATTTTAGCGTGCAATTTGTATTTACTTGCTTATTTATAAAGCAAAAATGCACCATAACGGCTGTGACTGCTTTAGGTTAATATAATAAACTTTCTGTGTTAAGTTGTTAGTGTCTCTCTGATAATGGTGTTACTAAATCTAACTTAAATTACTTTTTTTTTGTCTAACTCACTCGTGTTTTACTAACGTTATAACAATGACATAAAGAACAAATCTTGTGATGGCACTTACTCCATTGTTTCAGTTTTATGTAGCCTACATCCCTCCCTCCTATTTCTTCTTAGGGTCAGTCCTACACCCTTTGCACAATTTGATGTCTTATTTAATTAAGTTGATTTTTTTAAATTGCATTTTTGACTAAAATAAACTGGCATGGAAATGTTACCTACACTTACTAACCTGGTGGACTCTAAATTTGGTGTAAAGCATCTCTACTTTTATGAGATTAATGTTCTACCACTGGCCAACAGGTTTTGTCATGATTCAGGATGTATTTACTAGTGTATTATTCAGTTATAATTTGTTGTAATAGTTGTAATTTATGTTTTAATAACACATTTTAAACCAGTCCAGAAGAATCACCAAAAGGTTTGAAATTTGAACTGACAAACTAATACAAGAATCATATTTCAGAACATGTTTGTACAAATCTAAACTACAGGGTTAGCAGCTTTTATGTAGGATAACACAGGAGATTTTGTTGTTTGTGAAGGAAACTTTAAAAACAAGCCTTGGACCTTATTCACATTTACACAAACACACAACACACCACAACAAAATAGGAACTAAAGGAAACTGTGGTGTAGGCCAAGTTCACATCAATTAACCTGGGCAGAAACCTGGACTAAACCAGGATGAATGTGAAACTGAATGTCCATGTGAAGTCCATATTTAGTCTTGTCTCTCTTTTGACTGTCAAATTTATAACGAGGTACTGTCTGGTTTAGTACAAGAGACATAGACAAGGTAATTTAAATAGCTTTACTGGTGGATAAAGGTTATAAAGCTGCATTATGATTAATTTATATAATAAAACGATCCTTCCTCTCTCCCCCAGACAGTCGGGTGGGATGGGGACGCCCTCTAGCCCCGTCCTGGTGCAGAGGAGGAGTAAGAGTAAGAGCTACCGTCAGTCGTACAGGAGCTGTTTAGGAGCAGCGTCTCGTCTCTGCTTCACTCCAGGACTTACAGCCAGACGACTCAACATGAGCAGGAGACCGCCCAGACCACAGAATATCAAGGTCAGTCTGGACTTATAATTACACTTTTGTAGAGAAGATTACAGTCTGTATAATTGGGTATATTTGTCTAAAGCTGTAGTACAAAAATATAACAAAAGTAATAACTCTATGTTGAGATTTATACATTTAGATTGATAGAAACTTTATTAATCCTGAAGGAAATTTCAAAGCGTCCGGCTGCTTTCATACAGATATACATTTGGAGATGGTAATTTTGGCAAAAATCTTTAATCAGAAAACAAACCAACACAGATAATATAGTGACCAAAGACTTCTATAAATAGAATATTTATAGATAAAGTATATTATTAATAATAATTAGAAATGTTTTTGTTTGTTTTTTGAGATTTTGTCTTAATAATGCCACTGTCTCTGTGCTAAAGTGTCTTATGGTATGTGTTTTAGAGTCTACAATGTTGTTAACAAATATTTACATTTATTTTAAGTCAAATTGCCTTGATTATTCTGATTAATTGTTGCAGCCTTATTGTTCATATATATTTATATTAATGACATTTATTTCTTTTGTTGCCCTCAGGAGCAGATGGACCCTGCGCTCCTCTCTCTCCTCACAAAAACAGAGTGGCAGTTGTGGTACGTGACTCCTCTGTTCCAGTTCAGACACACGAGGCTGAAGAGTTACTCACGACAGCTCTCCGCGTTTATCGCCGCCGAACAACAGCAGGGCATCGCCGTGGAGACGGAGGGAAGTCACGGGGTCAGGGTGAACTTCAGTCTGGTGCAGGGGCTGGTGGAGAGCGAGGAGGACACAGAGGCCGTGCTCATACAGGTGAGAGCTGGGCAAAGAAAAGAAATAGTACTAAATAATACTGTGCCTCAAAGCTAACAGTCACTTTTATTAAAATCATGAAATATAAAATAAACAACCAATTCAAAAACAAATTAAAAGTAAAGACTGCCCTATTGTGTTATCCGCTGAAATATTCATTTCATTTGTGTACTTTTTTAACATTAGTGATATCCACCCACAAAAATATTATAATATAATATATACAAAATCTTTATTCATTTTGGCAAAAACAAAACAAAACATAGATGTCAAACTGGACAGGACGTACTAGGAAAAATTTTAGTCTGTGCTGGATGTCCTTTAATTTGTGTAAAACGTGTGGTGTCCTGAAGGTAAGTAGGAAGAGACTGGGTTAGGGGTTTTATAAAGAGGATAATGTTTGTTATTTGTCCTTTGTCTAACTGATAACATATGACTTGTCATGTGACTGGTTGCCAGTTCTATTTAAAAGCACCTGGCACCCGTTCATTCTTGTATGCCCTGAAGAAGGCCCCATGCGGCCGAAACCCGTAGGATGGTCCCGTTTTACATTAAAGGACTTTTTAATGGAGTCGGATTGCCTCGGATTCTTTTTAATCGTTCTTATTTGTGATTTAACTCACAACCCTAATTAAAATATAACACATTTCCTTTTCCAGATCGCGTCCAGGCCGATGTTCAGTCGCCCGGACGACCCAGAAAAAATGATCTGGAGTGGTTGGTTTTCCTGTGTCCATGGTAACGCGGAGTACCTCACCTCTCTGCCACAGGACTTTGTGTGTCTCCCTCTCTTCTGCTCCAGCGGGCCTGAAAACCTCACCAACATCATCAAAAGCTGGTTCAGGCGATTCTTTGACTGCTCCTTCGGATCCCTGGAGTTAAATCACACGACTCTGCAGTGGTTGGCGACACTCTGGACCAACTGCCAACAAGAAGCGGACTTGCAAAACCTCAAAATGCTATGGACGATTCCTGTAACGCCCCCTATGCAGATTACATACACTGTGAACTCACAAGACGCATGGAATTTGTGGAGTAGCGTGAGGAAGGGTCCGGGGAAGGAGAAAGAGGAGGAGACCATAGACTTGGAGGAGGTGGAGGAGTTCATCCAAGAGTTAAAAAATCATTTTTACAGACACTTTAGGTTGGATCTGTCGGCAGGAAATCTGAACCAAGTGGGTACAGCCCTGGGGTCGGCCAGAAGCAACGGGAGAATAAAGGTAAAACGATTTAAGATGTTTTTAAATCCTCTGTTCCTCTGACCCTCTCCTCTTTTTCTCTGTTCCTCTCCTCTGACCCTCTTCTCCTCTGACCCTCTCCTCTTTTCCTCTGACCCTCACCTCTTTTCCTCTGACCGTCTCCTCTGCTCCATTTATTCACTGTCCCTCTTCTGTTCTTGTCTCTGTTCTCATCTTAAAGCTGCATTGTGTAATTTATTTTCTGGTGGAGGGTTCGTCAAACGCTTTTCGCTATGTTAATGTTATTGCTTTGTATGAAATGTTCCACAGTATGGCATTAAACCTTTCTATCTTCATGGAGACCAAACCAGAGATACACATTATTTCAAGCATTTATTTAAATTAATTATATTATTATAATAAAAATATAAATTATATTTAAACACTTTTGGTTTTCAAACCAAATCGTCACAATAATAATAAATGAATGCTTGCAACACACATATCAGGCTTAACATTGTGACTACTGTGCTGTTTAAAGTTTTTATATTTTAGTAACCAGTCCTGTACTCCTCAAATGCTTTGTCAGAATCTGTGTTCAATTTTTATTTACAGTTACAGGTAAGATCTGTGGAGAGGTGACCCCGCTCACAGTCAGAATGTCTGCTTTTCTAGGTATTTTTGAGCTTTAAAACCACCTGTAATCAAATAAATGTAAAGTAGAACTGTTTAAAGTTATACCGTGGAACATTACAGGCAGAGTAATGACATCTCCATAGAAACAAGCAGGTGACGGACCCTCCACCCAAAGGTTATATAGTGTACCTTTAAATAAACTTTGAAATAAAATAAAAAATGTCTAATGTCAAATTTTTTTATTTTTCAGATTTCCAACAGCCGATATTTGATCACCACACTGTCCCTGCTCACTGAATGCGCTCTTCTCAAAATGCCCATCTGATATTTTAAAAGTCCTTTAAAAGTCGTTTTTATATTTTAAAGCTTAAATAGTGAACTGCAATAACAGCAGTTCACTATTCTTATTAAACATTATGACAGCACGCAGTTTGTTCTGGCGTCTCTCTTGTAAAGACTTATGTGACCTTCATCTGTTTTATAGCTGTAAATAAATAATTTCTTCCATATTGTTAAAACACTGTCCGTCGTAGTCTTATTTTTATTGAGTTACAGGTGGCGTCGCTCTAAATAATGGACCATTCTGTCTGTACCACATGTTCGTTTCATAATTTCTTTTTCTATTAAAGGTCCCATATTACAGCATTTTCTGATTTGTTATATTGTTTCTTTGTTTGACTGAAGCAGATCCCGTAATACATTAGTCTAAATGGTCATCCTTTTTGTCCATTAATAATAATAATAATAATACATTTGATTTATTAGGCGCCTTTCTGGACACTCAAGGTCGCCTTACAACAAGTGTAATATACATTATAGGCAGTTAAAAGCAACAGTTAAAATACAAACAGTTAAAAACAAACAGTTAAACATTTAAACAATAAAACTTTTAAAAACAGTAAAACATTTAAAAGGACAGTGCAGTTATGGTTGAGGTAAATAGGCCAGTCTGAACAGATGAGTTTTGAGTTTTGTTTTGAAGTTTGGGAGTGTGTCGGTGTTGCGGAGGTCAGGAGGGAGAGAGTTCCAGAGCTGGGGAGCAGAGCGGCTGAACGCCCTGCTCCCCATAGTGACCAGACGGGCAGAGGGGACAGAGAGCTGGAGAGAGGAGGAGGAGGAGCGCAGAGAGCGAGCAGGTGTGGAGATATGGAGGAGGTCTGTGAGATATGGAGGCGCAAGGTTGTGGATGACTTTGAATGTGTGGAGCAGGATTTTGTATTGAATGCGGTGTGTGATGGGGAGCCAGTGGAGCTGTTGTAGGATGGGTGTGATGTGGTTGATGGAGGGTGTATGTGTGATAATGCGAGCGACTGAATTCTGAACCAGTTGAAGTTTATGGAGAGTTTTTTGCGGGAGACCAAACAGGAGAGAGTTGCAATAATCCAGGCGGGAAGTGACGAGGCTGTGTATAAGTACGGCAGTGGACTGAGGAGTAAGGGAGGGCCGGAGACAATGTATGTTGCGGAGGTGGAAGTAGGCAGAGAAGTGAAGGAGAGGGTGACACCCAGACTCTTAACCTGAGGGGAGGGAGAGATGGAGGAGCCGTCGATATGAATGGATTTTAATTTTAATTCACCCTTACTTAGGGTGAATTAAAATCATAATAGGCCTTAACTCTGATGGTATGACCTCAGACATGTTCAGTGTGTTTGAACATGAAAAATAATGTGGAATAAGCTGCTGACATTCTGTCCCTTTCAAGTTTTTTTTGGCAGATTTCGGCACCGGTCTGTATAACATGACGAGTCGTACACATTATAACCCACTGCACTTCAAACAACAGCGTTAAACCTGAGACTGGACAATGTGAAATTAAAAAACAAAGAGATGAGTGCACATTTCACTACATTATACTTCAGTAAATAACAAATAATTGAACTAGTATTATGCCATTGATCATATCTCTGATGCTTGTTCTATGTTCCACCGACTTACAGATAAAAGAAATAGACTTGACATTATAAAAACAATAAAGTTGTAATAAAATATAATAATCTGCCATAAACGGTCCAAAGTCTATGGCTAAAGTAAGTTATTTTCTGCTCAGTCTGATTTTGACCTCGCCCTCCAAACTCAAACATTTTAAAGATCCCATGACATGGTACTTCTTGATGCTTTTATATGGTTCCCTAATACTGTAAATGAATCCTTCTTCAAAATCAACACTCAGTGCATGAGAAACAGAGATAAGCTGAGAAAGAGTAATTTTTCTCACTCTGAACACTATAATGGGCGTTGTTGCTTGAATGCAAATGAGGAGAAAAGAGCTGGCCAATAGTAGAGGGTGGGGGCGTGGCCAAACGCTCTCGCTCTGAGCCTCAGCTGATCCATTTCCTTGTTTTTGCACAGGGGGAGAGATTTGAAGCGTTCCATTGAAAAATAAACACATTTCCACAGAAAATAAAATTAAACCACTGCTGTTCAAAGGTCCAGAGGCTCAGATAAAGGACTTCCGAGCCTAGAAACACTCGGACGTGCCTCCAGGCAAATAAAAAAACGCATTTCGCATTGCCTAGTGCATTCGCAGTCCAAACTCTCTGGGCGTGATTTACAGAGACGCTGAGTACAGACAGACGGGGGTGGAACTGCATTTGCATTTATTTTTTCAATCTGACGTCAATAAGGTGCCTTGTTCAAAATCGCCCGTTTGAGCTCCGATTTTTTGTAATGCAGAAAATGATCGCAAATGCTCAGTTTAGACATTTCACAACTTTTAACCATGGGATGGGGGGGGGGGGGGGGGTTCAAAAACCTCAGAAAGTGAAAATTTCATGCCATGGGACCTTTAAAAGATACAAGACTCAGATTTCACTTAAATAATATTTCATACATAAACATAATTTTTACCGATTTTGAATCAAATCCGTGAAAGTTAAGCTGAATTTTTATCCTCAAATCTGAGTTTCCCATGGAACAGACCCATATGTATTCTATGGCATTCCAGACAGAGCAACGACATAATCATAGAAACTCAATTATCATAAGAATAAAACAACTTTATTTTTAAATGAGACACAACAACCAACACACACAGCTTCAAACAAGAAAATCATCAACAAAAGACATGTTTTTTACAATTGCACTCAACAAAAAGGCAAAAGTGAACGTAATACAAAGCAAAGCCTAAACTTAGAAATTCACTGTTTTAAAGGAGAATTAACGTTTTTTACAATCTGAGCCTTATTTCAGTAATAAAACAAGTTGTTTTACTCACCCATAGCACTTCGGTGTCATTTGGAACACTTCCGGAGATGTTTTAGATTTGCGATATCCATAACGTGAGTTCTCGGGGCATATGTTTGCGGTCTCCAAATAACACAAACTTTAGCACTTTTCAAATCACAGAAGATCGCTGTGTCAGCGTAGACTTTAAGTGGAGTCAAAAGCGGCCTGAAACCCGATATCCAGCTATAGTTTCATTTGATGACGTCATCATAGAGGACAGTGCGCATGTGCGCAGTCACAGCTGTTTTGCAGATAAGAAGACGCAACTTTTCTATTGCGAGCGACACATGGCAGAAGATTCGGACTTTGAGGCTGAAGAGGACTTATGGAGGACTGAGGACTGAAGAGGAGTATACGGATGAGGAGACAGAATGCATACGGAAAATGAAGCGGAGACAGTTTGAGGAGCAGTGCAGAGAACAGCCATCGGTTTCGCATTACTTCTCAAGAGTCGCGCGCTGAATCCGCTGGCCTTCTTTCTTTTCCTTTGCTGGTAAAAAAATCATCCTGACTGAAGTGGGTACTGCAAACACGATGGTCCAAATGTCTTACAGCTTTGTGTTTCATGTTTGGGTCCCGAGAGCTGAGAGCGAAATAAACTGACTGCGCACATACGCACTGGCCTCCTCATCTACTCGAAACTATGGATAAATCTCAGATTACAGGCCACTTTTGACTCAAACGAAAGTGTAAACTAAGACATCGAGCTTCTATAATTTGAAAAGTGCTAAAGTTTGTGTTATTTGGAGACCGCAAACATATGCCCCGAGAACTCACGTTACGGATATCGCAATCTAAAACAACTCCGGAAATGTTCCAAATGACACCAAAGTGCTATGGGTGAGTAAAACAACTTGTTTTATTACAGAAATAAGGCTCAGATTGTAAAAAATGTTAATTCTCCTTTAAGTTCCTTTTGTTTAACATTGAGATGGAAACAGGTAATATAAGATTTGTTGAGCTGGTTTAAGGTTCATATCTTTGTAATTCCTCGGTCTATCCACATGAAACAAAAACTGGGTCAAGGTTCAACGTCTTCTCTGTCAGTATAAATAAACAAAAGTGGAATTATTTTTACAACAGCTTCAGAAAGTGGAGCCATTATTCAACACCGAACATGTGAGTGTTGTTAGTTGAAAGGATTTTAAACCATAAGAGTAAAATGACAAGTTTGTGGAGCTGATCCCAAACAAATAATGAGAAGGAGAAACATTTGTGGGTCAGACGTTTTGTGATTTCTTTCAAAAACAGCAAATCTCCCATAGAATTATATATTCCCCTGCCCTTAATCTGTACATTTAACAACAAATTTCGCACACAGTAAGAACATAATTATTTGGAGGTTAGCAACTGTCTATTATCTTAGCGGATTGTTTGTAGTTTTGGCAGTCATTAGTAGCGGACAAACAATAATACGATTTAAAGGGGACGTATTAAGTTAAAGTGACCCATTTTGAGATTTTAAAGGTGCACTGCGTAACTTTTCTGGTTGAGGGTAGTTGAGAATACATGCTTGTCTCCATGGAGATGTAATTCCCCTGCCTGGATAGTCCCACAGTATGGCATTAAACACATCTTCCTTAAATTTAGTTCATTAAGTGTGATTTTATTGCATGCATTACTGTGAGTGGGCTTGCTTCTCCACAGATCTGACAAGTAATTCCATCTAAAAATGGCTTAAAGCTCTCACAAGAGTCCATTTTGTGTAATACAGGATCTTTAACCTAGCTTACATAGAGATTTTTTGTGTGAAAGTGAACTTGCTGCACTAGACTAGAACACTATTTTAAAAGCTACTCTGAGCTACCTGAAATGTTCCATGGTATGACATTAAACTAAAATCCCCACGGAGACGATCAAGTAAAGGTGAATAAGGTGAATCAGAGTAAGAAATTTTGTTTTCTCAAGGCGTTTTTTCCTGCGTAATTAACGTTTCCATGGAGACAAGCAGCTGGTCAAACCAAAATGTTACATAGTGCAACTTTTAGGTATGAAAACGTGTTCAGAAATATTTTTAAAAGCCACATTAAGGAGAAAACGTCCCCAACACAAAACAAATAATAATACACAGAATATTTAAGACAACAATGATATGTGTTGTATAGCTTCAGTTGTGGACTTTTTTCCATTGCATTACAATAAAATACCTGTTTGTGTACTTAAAGAGATAGCTAGTATTTGAGAGTAGTAGTAGTAATTTTACACAATTTCTACTAGTACAACTACTACTAAATTAGGAATGAAGAAGTACATTTATCAAATTACTGTAAGCGTCTATTACTGTGGAATAAAGCTGAACTAAGGGGGGTTTAGACCTGGTTTAGTCTTGGTTTAGTCCTGGTTTGTTTTGGAATCTGATTTTATTTAGTCTTTATATATATATAAAACCTGAGTTTAAGTTTAGACTATCTTGAGACCTGGTTTAGTCCCGGTTTAGTCCAAGTTTCTTTTATAGAACCCAAACACATACTTACATTAGCATCAGATTAACATACATACATTTAGACCTGCTAAGGACCTGGTTTAGTCCCAGTTTAGTCCTTGATTAGTCCTGGTTTGGTCCCGGTTTGATCTTGGTTTAGTCTTGGTTTAATCCTGGGTTAATCCTAGGTTCTTCTATAACACCCAAACCCAAACTTGACCTGCAGAAGACCTGGTTTAGTCTCCGATCAGATCTAGTCAAATCCTAGTTTCTTCTATGAAATATACAATTGCACTTCTCAGAGTTTAGACCTGGTTTAGCTCTGGGTTAGTCCTAGGTTCTTATGGGCATTTAAGTTAGTCTAAATGCCCTTGACTTAACTTGACTAAATGACTAGCTCTCCCTTTAAACCTTGATAATCTTGCATTTTAACTATTTACATTGTCAACATCTAATTCTAATCTTTGCAATGGCGCCCACAGTTCTCAAAAACACCTCAGTCCAACTCCAATTCCAAGAAATTCACATCTGTTCTTACATTCCTCAGCATTCACTCACCAACATTATACTCTTTTTTTGGCAAATTGAACAAAACAAATAACCTGGAAAATCCCAGGCTGCTTTGCATGATTGTTCCGATCCAAAAGACAACCTGGGAACTAGGCTAAGCGAGGGCTCCTGATTTGGGGAGCCAATCAGAGAGTGGGGAGGGGTGGAAAGACGGTGACATGTACTACGCGACAAACGGAAGCTTGCACTTTGAACTGACAACTGACATTATTGGCTATGGGCTACGTATACGCCAAATGATAGACATTCGTAACGCCCAATAAACGGCCATTGGCAATCGTAAACCACACCTCCGCTACGAGATATTCAGTAGGTGGCTCCCAGACCATATATCGCTTGTGATATGGTCTGGTGTAAACCAGGCAACAAAACAAGTAGGAAACCTATGAGATCGTCAGATAGTCACTACACAACAAGCCAAATGGAGATACAGTAGTTATTTTTGTTTTCAAGTAAAGATGGAGTGATTTAAACCAGTGTTTCTCAACCAGGAGTGCGCGTACCCTTAAATATGGGGAATGAACTGCTAACACATCACATATTTAGACCACCATGTTACCTTTTATTGTTTTAAAAATGATGTATTTGCCAAAAACAATATATTAACATGTATAATGACTTCCACTTGAGTCTCCCTCCCTTTGCTCCGGGCGCTAAGTCACTCCGCCTTCAGAGTATTACACAACACCATCAGCATGTATCCCGCTAATGAAACTACTGCACATCGCATCAGGTTTGTGAAGTCGTATTGTACAGTTTTGTATTATGTTTTTGTATATTTATGGAGAATTATCGTGTGGGAGCGTGGGTGACGTAGGCTTGTGGGCGGAGCTTCGTACAGACTCGTACTGCTAACCGTAAAAAGGGTTCGAATAGGGCCTGGGAGAGATCGCTACAATACTCAAACATGCATGGATCGTGGAAACATGGTAATTTGTATAATACCAGACTTTGAAGATTTGATTTTTAAAAAATGTATAGTTTTATAATATTGTGTTTTTTAAAACTTTAGAAGTTGCATATCAATAGGGGAGTAATTGTAGGAAACAGGTTGTGAGACACTGGTTTAAGCAATGAGAGGTAAAGTAAACAGGGTAAAGTGACTCATGTAGTGATTTCACAGTAAAGAGGGAAAAGGAGGAGTTTTACGATGCAATGCCCAAGAAAAATCCACCAACAAAACCACTGGACAAGACGATGTTTCTTTTGATGAAGTCTGTCGCCTGTGAAAAAGATCGAAAACTATATTAGAGAGTTTATGGTGAAATTTGGGTCAAACTAAGAACAATATTCTCAAGACATCCTATATTCTTGGTAATTCAGGGAAATGTAGGCTGTTTTGTATTTAAAACAGTTTAAAACAATTTCAAAGTATACTATAACCTAGTTCAAGCTATCTTGTTAATCAATGAAAAATAAGAATATGAAATTTTGCTAATTTTGTGAAGAAAGAAAAATGTATACAAATTAAAAAATAAATAATAAAATAAAATTTAAAAAAGTCAAATCAAAGAACCAGAATTAAAGAATAAAATAAGCTACAATTTAAAAAAACAAAAACAAAAAACTGCATTTCTAATTATTATC
Source organism: Paratrypauchen microcephalus (assembly GCA_036785185.1). Classification (NCBI taxonomy): domain Eukaryota; kingdom Metazoa; phylum Chordata; class Actinopteri; order Gobiiformes; family Gobiidae; genus Paratrypauchen; species Paratrypauchen microcephalus. Next base: position 2,554,292 of record JAVJIX010000124.1, on the reverse strand, counting down.
CACAAGTCAAGTTTTGGTGGTTTATAGATATTAGAATGTGATAATTACGTTGTATTTGAAATATATATCAAAAAATCCACAAATGTTGAATCTGGTCATTTCTATTAGTGACTAGACCCAAGAATTCACAGTACTGCAACACAAATCTGCATTTTAACTATATTTATTTTATCTGGCCCCATCTGTATTAAATATGAATGGCCTGTAGAATGTTGTGATGTCATAAAAATTACTTCTCAAAACAAGTAATGTTACCCCCTACTTAACTGTATTTATTGCAGTATGAGGGTTGAATAAGAAAAAGAAATAGAATAGAAATAGAAACAAAAAAAAAGTCTCCGCTTTAACCGACTTTGACAAAACCATAATAGAAAATGTGCGCTACCTTTACCTCCTCTATGAATGTGCTGATTTCAGGGGCTGCTTTGTTTGCTCGTTTTTTAAGGTGCTTCTTGGCTTTGTTCACGTCCTTCTCCACCTTTTTCCAGTCGATCTGCACGTACCCGGTGTGATTGGCGATCTGGGTGGAAATATAGCGTCTTTTTTAGTTTATCTCTCCTGTGTTTTTATTGTTCAAATGTATCCTGGCAATTTATGATGTTGATAATAAATACAGCTTCTTGACCTAGTGACATTTTCAAATCGAGATAAAACTGTCTACAAGTTTTACGGTGCACGGAAGTGGGGCAAACTGATATAATTTTAACTATGGTTAAAAATACAACAGTCAGATGTTATAGTAAAATAAGGTAATAAAAAAAACAGACACACACACACTAAAACTAGAACTGAAACCACACACTAATTTGAATATCGCTACTGAAAGACGTGACATAATTTAGACAAAATTTTGCCTTTTTTTTAAAGAATAAATCTGGTCTATAGCAGAGATACATGACAACATTTTTTAAAAAAAGTAAATTGACGATTGTTTTTAACACTCAGTAATGCAGTGACACTGCGAAATTTGTTTTATTTCATTGTTTCATGTTTTGCATGTTTTTATATTGTGTTGATTTAATGTTAAGCACTTTGGTCACCCTGTGAGTATTGTAAAGAGCTCTATAAATAAAGTTTGTTTGATTTATTAAATTAATTTCAGTTCAGTTGACCCCAGAGCAGCTAAAGCTGTAGTATTTTATCACTCCTACATACAAATATTAATAAAGAATGCAATGCAACAAAAACACAATATTAACTATAATGTGGAGCAATTTTGGGTGGTTTAAGAAATATGGATTAATAAAATAATGTTTGAAATAAAGCAACTTTCCAGAAAAGTTCATCCATAAAACTATTTACATTTACATTTAAATTTTTTCTTCCTTATTATTACTTAGCACTTGCCTGTAACAGGAGAAATCCTCCGCCCACAGCAGTAGCAGCGATCTTCCCCACTCTCTGGAACAGGTACCCAGCACACCTGTACAGTCAGAAACATAGAAAATTTAGGTATACTTTACTTTATTCAATATTATAAGCATCTAGTTTAATTTCCCATATCATTGCAATACCTTTCTTTTGTGGAACTGTCCCTTTTATTTTCCTCTTTATTTATTTTATGTTTGACCTTTATTATATCTTCTTGGTCTTAATTATGAATTACTTCTTAATTATAATTTATTTAGTCTTGCAATCATTTCCCTCCACAAACAACAAAATCTCCTGTCTTATTCTGATAAAAACTGCTAACCCTGTAGTTTAGATCTGTACCATGGATGTGTATGACAAAATGTAAACTTTGAACAAAATACTATTGTTTATTATTATTTAGAATGCAAAATAAAGCTCATGATGTTAAATTAGAAGAGGGGAGTGGGATTAAATAAGATTTTCTTTTTCCTACTCCTTTTTGGGTCATTTTTGTTGTTGTTTTTGTTTCTGTTAGTATAATTCCACTGATGTGAATATGAATGATACTATGTTCCATTGTAAAAGAACAAAAAATGTTTTAGTTGCCCAAAATAAAAAAATAAATATATAAAAATTATTAGATAAGTTTGATATCTGTACCATCCTGTGACCCCTCCCATCATGAGCTGTGTTGCCACTGAGTATTTCTCAGCGATGGGCCCTGAACTGCTCCCAAAAACACGACTCCACCACTGATGTCTGCGCGCGTACTCCGTCAGGTCCACCACCTCATACACCTCATCCTCACTCTCCCCTTCCTCTGAAAGCACAAGAGGAGAAAATTATAATCAATCAATAACACAATAAATCTGTTATATGTGTTTTTTTTTAACCTAGGGCAGCTATTAGGTTGTGTTTTTCTCTATTTTTACTTTTTGTTCAAATATTATCACTTAAAGGTGTATTGTGTAACTTTACTGGAAGTGGGTCATTTAAACCAGACAAAGTTACAGGTCAGATCTGGTCAGGCAACCCTGCTCACAGTCTGTATGCCTGTTTTTCTAGATATTTTGAGGCTATAAAACCACCTGTAATCGAATAAAAGTAACGTGGAGATGTTTAATGTCATATTGTGGAACAATCCATCCAGTCAAATGACATATCCACAGAAACAAACAGGTGACAGACCAAAAAGTTACATAGGGCACCATTAAAAATAACAGTAATTTACCTTTTTTATATTTATATTTGATGGCATACACTTGATTATTACATATAAATTGGTTAAATTCTTGTAACCTGAGTTTAAGCTGTATTAATTTGTGCCTCCCATACAAGAAATATAACTGAAATGTAATTTATTGTATGTAATTAAGTTCAAGCCCTTAAATAAGAAGGTTTTGGAGTCTTAATTAATTACCCATCTATAATTATTTATTTACTAATTATACCTTATACATGTACGATTACTTTGATTCGTAGGATTTGATTCGAGGATCTAGATCATAATCAAGAATTGATTATTTGAAAAACAGAACAAAACCTTAAACATGCAAATATTTACTACATAATTTTATATTACACGTTACTATTACATTATTATGAACTATTTTAACGTGCTCAAGTATTTTTTTCATTATGACACACCCTCTGATCAGCTGTTTTATCGATCCCAGTATCTAAAATGAATTGCCTGCTCTGTTTACGCCCTGATTTCTTGAGCTAACATGAACTAGCGTCAAATGGCTACCGAACATAAACAATGACAAAACTGGTAATTTTTTCACTTTTGAAACACCATTTGAATTGTGTCACATTTTACACATATATTTCCAATGTAAATATGTGCAACTACAGCCCTATAAAGCAAAAAATTGGCGTGCTTTTGAGCGAAACAGACCCACTAACCTTCCCTGTGATCGACCGTCGCCATTTTGGAGAGGCGCGTTACGTCACCAGGATGTTGACAATGACAGGCCACGCCCCTCATGCCACGTCATTCATCGATTTTATGTGGAATTTTATTTTCGACAAATAAACAACTTTATCACTAAAAATCGACACATTAATTTTTATATTTTCAGGGTTTTAAATAGTAATATAGATTTAAGTTAAATTTGAACAAAAAGAACAGGGCTTTATCGAGTTTTTATTCGTGTTAAGCATTATTATTGGTGCCACTGGGCTGAAAATGACATAAAAATGTGCTAAATTAAATCTCATAAATAATTAGAAAAAAATATGTACATTAATTTGATATATTTTTGTTATATAATTTCTAATTATATTATTCACTTATAGTATTTATTTAAGCTTCAGCTAGGCCTGTATATTATTTTTTTTTATTTTACCTATTTTTTTGTTATGATGGCTAAATTATAATTTTAGAATTGTTTGTGGCTTTTATAATAAGAAATATTAAGGAGGGAATGAGACAATGCGATGCAGGTCACGCACAATGCAAATTCTGTAATTTTGTCCTTCATCCTAAATTAATTACATGTGATAAATTAGTAACTATACTATACTTAGTACTTATTACTGTAAATAATACATTTTATTTGGAACACTACAAAAATATCGACTTGGTGTTTACTATAATTAATATGTATAAGCGAAATGTTGCATATAACAGTTTTAAAACATTCTAGGTCTTGAAATAAGCTTTTGTGGACAAAATGTAAAAAATTTAGAATAAAAGAAGTGCGGTCACGTGGTGTGATCTGAACGCTGTGATTGGCCGAGGCGGGAGGAGAGGGCGGGTGCAGCTCGGCGCGTGGGTTCGCTCGGGTGACACAATTATAACAACTTTATCTGCGCTCCGAAACGCATTTTACTCACAAATCCCCATACATTGGATATTATTCTTGTTTCTTTGCATTCAACCCGGATTGGCATCACTTCCTCGGGCCTAAAATGTGACGCTTGTGGATGTTACCCGGACACCGCCGCTACACTGACTGCCCCTAACAGATTTACTATTCCGAATCGCATCTTTTTTCATCTTGTGGGAAAACTTTTGCTCGTTTTTGTTGTCGGTTTTCGCTCCTACGCTTGTGGTTTGGTGGATAGGTGGATTGGTGCGAGTTCGTGGGCGGATTTTCCATGCAATCGTGCGCTGGTGGGGTGTCTGTGGCCGCCGCTGCGAGCTGCACTGCCGTAGCCGCTGCCCGGAGCCTGAGTTCGGGCACGGCCGCTGCTGCTGCTCCGTGTGGCGCTGGTGGTGGTGGTAGTGATGAGGAAAACAAAATGGCGGCGGGAAAAGCGAGTGAAGCCGAAGAGGACTTTCCGACTCTGACAGCCCAGGAGCGGGACACTTTAGCCGGGATTGACAGGTCTGGACAGCTACTCCGTGCACTTATAAACACGCACGATGCTAAAAGAAAGCTTAATTTATCTTTTGCATGTGTTAAAAGCTGTCCTGCGTGTGCAAGCGGTGCTCAATGTTGTCGCTTTTTTTGCAGTTCACTATTTGGATTTCAGAAGCTTCATGAAGATGGCGCCAGAAATAAGGCCCTACTAGTAAAGGTATCGTTTTCAATTCGTAATCTTACTCTTTAAAAACAAAACACACACATTGCCAATAGTTTAACGCATTTGGTAATGTAAAAAGGTGCAGATTTGCTGTCAAAACAAACGGCTAACCCCGGCCCATGCATTCAAAGTAAGGCCCCTTATTGAGCAACCAAAGCTAGGTGGCTAGTTAGCTTCTTCCCATCTTTGCACCTGCGGCTAGGCAAAAAACTAACGACGGTTTTAATCATTTTAACACGTTTAAAAGCACCTTTATAATCGTAATAAACTTGTTATTACACCCTAAACAACCTTGCATTGCGTTGTTTTGCACCAACGACATCACGTAACCCACTCTTGCACCGTAGCTTTCGGTATTCTAGATTTGTGCTATCGTTTTGTGTGTCGTATTGTGCACAAATGAACGCAAAAAAATGGTTAAATAAAGGTGTAATTTACTCCTACAACCCCAATATTAAACTAAATAATCAGCTAATTTCCTATAATGTGCAAAAGAGTAATCCATAGAACAATAACAAATACACGAACAATGAGAAATATATGGAAATTTGAGTAACTTTGTCCAACATAACTAGTATTCTTCTTATTCTTTAGTAACCTCATAATTTACCCTTTTTGACATGTATTTTGTAGTCTTCCGTTAAAAACCTGCTTGACTCTCACATAAAGGCAGTTACATCATCTTTTTGTTACGCTACAAATATTCAAAGAAACTAGATTCCTAAATGACAATGGTTCTTTATGAAATGCGTATGAATCTGTGTAATTTTGGTCAGATATTCTTCAATATAATGATACAAATAACATTATGAACATATATAGCTATTATAAAAGCTATTAACACCTAAGTAATAGCCACATGATGTATACATGCATATTTATGTATAGTTAAATAAAATATGACACTTAAATGTAATTTGAATAATTAATTGCTTGACACAATATGTAAATATGTACAGGGAATAGACCATTTTAACTGATATACCTGTATTTTCAATAAGAAGTCTTGCTACTATTTTACGAAACATTAATTACTAAATTAAAATATTCATAAATGCAACTTCTGTTACGATTTGCATAATTTGGTGCCAGTAATTCAAAAGCTTTTATGTCCAATTTGAATAAGGTTCCGCACTTTAACTAGGTAGATATGCATGGATGTTACAGCTGATTTCAATGATAATATTTTTATGCCAAAAATGGGATTAATGGAAAAATGTGATGTGATGTTGAAGATATGTTTTATAATTTTGGGTCTAAAATAGTATATCTTTTCAACATTCTTTCTCTTTTGGATATGTGAGGCTGGCATGCTTTATTGTAACACCATGATCTTGACGTGATCCTAAAATGTTTACTTTCTAACAGCGTAGAAACAATTTGTGCAATTTTAAAACGAGTTTACGTTACATAATGAATTTTTTTTTTTTTTTTGCCAAATGCATCTAAGAATATGCTGCATTAAAGATTACTTCATTTTGAATCTACTTATCTATATTGTGATGAGCTTTTGCGATTTTATGTTTTAATAAGAGGATTCTGTTCAAAGTTTACATTTTAAACATGTCCAGAAGGATTGACCAAAAAAACTTAAATCTGACCTGACAAAATAATACAAGAATCACATTTCAGAGCATATTTCAACATATTTAAACTACAGGGTTAGTGGGTTTTATATAGAATTAGACTGGAGATTTTGTTGTTTGTAGAGGAAATTATGGTACAGTTTGTGATTTACTAATAGCAACCATTCAGACTTCACTTTTGATGTGATTGTGATTAACCTTGCAGCCCTACTCTAGTGATAATAATTCTGCTTTCTGACACATAGGTGGTGGCATTGTCTTTTATTTATAACATTCCCATCTTAAAATTGGCTCTTTTTTCTATAAACTTTTAATTAAATCCCTCTCTCAATCTATGTAGGCCTATATTTAACTATTTGGAGTGGTAGTAGTGGAAAAGCATATTTACGTTACATTACATTGCGTTGTGAATGTGGAAAGGAGTGGTTGAACATTCTAGCTCAGTCTTGACATAACGCTAGGTGGTGTGGGAAACCTGGGATAAGAGCGAGCTTGCAATGGCATCGCATCCCTGTCGAAAGCATGAATCTAACTGACATTTGAAGGCACCATTACAGAATTATCTTTTCTTAAAGGTCCCATGGCATGAAATTTTCACTTTCTGAGGTTTTTGAACGTTAATGTGAGCTCCCCTACCCTGTTTAGGCCCCCCCCATGGTTAAAAGTTGGGAAATGTCTAAACTGAGCATTTGCGATCCTTTTCTGCGTTAGAAAAAATCAGAGCTCAAACGGGCGATTTTGAACAAGGCACCTTGTTGACGTCAGATCGAAAAAAGAAATGCAAATGCAGTTCCACCCCCGTCTGTCTTTACTCAGCGTCTCTGTAAATCACGCCCAGAGAGTTTGGACTGCGAATGCACTAGGCAATGCGAAATGCGTTTTTTTATTTGCCTGGAGGCACGTCCGAGTGTTTCTAGGCTCGGAAGTCCTTTATCTGAGCCTCTGGACCTTTGAACAGCAGTGGTTTAATTTTATTTTCTGTGGAAATGTGTTTATTTTTCAATGGAACGCTTCTAATCTCTTCTCCACGCAAAAACGCGGAAATGGATCAGAGAGTGCACAGCGGAGAGCGGAGAGTTTGGCCACGCCCCCACCCTCTACTATAGGCCATCTCTTTTCTCCTCATTTGCATTCAAGCAACAACGCCCATAATGGCCTGTTCAGAGAGAGAAAAATTACTCTTTCTCATCTTATCTCTGTTTCTCATGCACTGAGTGTTGATTTTGAAGAAGGATTCATTTACAGTATTAGGGAACCATTAAGGAGCCATATAAAAGCATCAAGAAGTACCATGTCATGGGATCTTTAAATGTTTGTAAAAAAAAAAAACAAAAGCCAAAACACAGCGCATAATTTACATGGCTGGAAATTAGAATAGAATGGAAGATCTTATTTAAAGGTGTTCTATGTAACTTTTTGTTTGGGGGTCCTTCACTTGCTTGTTTCTATGGATAACATGTCACTGCTCTGCTTGGAATGTTCCACAGTATGACATTAAACAGCTCTACTTCACATTTAGTAAATTGCTGATCGTTTTATAGCTCTAAAATACTGAGAAAAACCGGTATTCTTACTGTGAGCGGCGTCACCTCTCCACATATCTGTAACTTGCTTTGATCTCCATGAAGATTAAAATATTTAATGCTGTACTGTGTAACATTCCAGACAAGGCAATCACATCTCCATGGAGAAAAGCATTTGATGGACCCTCCACCAGAAAAGTTACACAGTGCACCTTTAATTATTTATTTGTTGCCACTCGCGGGGCTGCGAGCACGAGACCCATGCTCAAACCGTGACCTGTTCTAGAGGAGGCACGGTTTGAGCACGGGTCTCGTGCTCGCAGCCCCGCGCCGGGTCATGCTGCGCTATCACACACGTGTCCGCGCGCACACTTCTCCGCCCTCCCCTTCCCCCCACGCTTCACTATTAATACATTTTGTTGAAAATCTATGAAAGTTTGAGTGTTTAAACGAGAGACAAATGTGAGAAAAGTTTAAATCCAGTCTGAGAAAATCGTATAATGTGTGTGGCTGAGCGCGCATTATTTGAATTTTTGAGATTTTGCGTTTCGTAACTTGAATTTTCTTTCGTATCTAGAGACCAAAATTTTACGTGACTTCAGGCGTTTCGTAACTTGGAATTTTCGTTTGTTGGGTCTTTTGTAAGGTGAGGTACCACTGTATATCCTTTTTGTCAATATAAAAATGCAGTTAAAGGTCCTATAGTACACAAAATTGATTTGTGTGAGCTTTAAAGGTGCACTGTGTAAATTTTCTGGTAGAGGGCCCTCTAGTTACTTGTCTCCATGGAGATGCTGTTGCTTTACCTCCAATATTCCAAAGTAGAAACAAGCTGGAGGTACCGTCCAGCCAATTTACCTGTGAGATCTGTGAAGAGGTGACCCCACTTACAGTAAGATAATAAAAACACACATAATTTAATTAATGCAGCTTATATAAGTCTAATACCTTATTGTGGAACATTATAGTTAAAGGGATAGTGCGTTTTTTTAAATGTAAATCTGTATGGGTTTCCTTCTAAAAGTTACATGCGGTAACACCGGCTTACCTCTGACAGTTTGCGCTCAGCTCGGTTCTGCTCGCGTTCTGGAGCTCAGGTAATTGGGTCCGGTAAGTTCGCGGGGACTCATAATAAAGCTTGTTTTTCTTCTCAAAACAAAACATTTGTCCGAAAGGTGATATATTTGCGTCCCAAACAGTTGTCCACGAAAAACCCAGCAGCGTAGTTAACATTCGCATATCTCGTCTCGATTCGTATCACTGCGCTCACATTAGCTGCCTGTTGCCTGTTCACTCATAAACTTCCCAACAGGCAGCTAATGTGAGCGCAGTGATACGAATCGAGACGAGATATGCGCATACCAGTTTTGTTTCATTCACACATGTTTGAGTAACCCTTTATTATTAGTCTGTCTGCATCTCAAGATTATAACATAGATCATAAAATGGCGCTATATGGGCCCTTTTAACAGTAAGAGGTTTAGGGTTGCATGGTTTTGGGAAAGGGAAATTAAATGAAAGGTGCTCTACGTAACTTTCCTGGTTGGATGTCTGCCGCTTGCTTGTCTCTATGGAGATGTTACTGCTTTGTCTGGAATATCTCACATTATGATATTAAATTTCTCTCTATCTTGCATTTATCCAGTTACAGTTGTTTTTAATGCTTGAAAAACATGTATTCTTCTCGTGAACGGGCCTGCCTTCCCCATGGATCTGACCTAGATAGGTTTAATGCTATACTCTGGAACATTTCAGGCAAAGCAATAACATTTTCATAGAGACGGGCAGGTGGTAGAAAAGTAACTTAGTGCACCTTTAACTCACCAATTTCTTCTAATCTCAAATTGTCCTGTTTTTGTACAGTTGGCGATGCTGTATTTTCTTTGAATAAAACACAATTATTATAGTTGATTTAGTGATAACCTGACTCAAATTCTCTGGGGTTGGCTGTAAATGTTTGGGGAAATCATATCTTATTGCTGTTTAATTCACTGTAGTCTTTATGGATAGTTTGCAGTGACGTCATGCTGGGGGAGTGCTGCATTTGTCCCAGCAGTTGCCATGGTGACATAATGCACATATTCGCAATAACATAATAAAATGGATTTAACAAGCACATTTTCAGGAGCCTGTGATCAGTACGAGCGTTCTTGATTCTGTTTAGGAGTTTGATTGTCAACAAAAAGGTGAGAGAGACTAACTCAACTAAGTCAACTCTTTCTGGTCAGATTGTGTTAAAATAAAGCTCAAATTAAAGTCTAACAAAGTCTCAGTCAGAGCAGAGAATATTGATGACATCAGTTGTAATTTGATTCAAGGTCATAATAGTTTTGGATTTTTCATTATAGTTTAGTATAGTTTAGTTTTGGTTAGTTTTTTCCCCCTTTAATTCAGTTAGTTTTAATTAGTTTTTAGAGTGGCTCTGATAGTTTTAGTTCATTTTCGTTTTTTTTTTTTTTTATTAGTTTATTTACTTTAGTTTTTATTAGTATTAGTTTTAGTTTTGGTTTTGGGGTTATACTTTGGATTATTTGTCAAGTGCAGGATTCAAAAAGAAAGTATTGTGTTATCAAACTTACAAAAAAATACAATTTTAAAACATTTATTCAGGTTTACCCCCACAACAACCAAAGCAGTCCACAAGCTGCAGCCTTAAGTGCAAAAACAAATAAAAATACACAACAAAACTTCCAATTTTACCAACTCCAAAAATAAAGTAAATAAAGTGACAAAGACGAAAATGAAGAGCAATTTATCTATAATTAAAGTTAGTTTTAGTTAGTTTTGTAAACACACAATACAGTTTCAGTTATCATTTTTAAATTATCGTTTTTATATAGGTTCATGAAAATATTTTTTTTAATTTTAGTTTTTTTCGCTTGTTTTCGTTAACTATAATAACCTTGGTTTGATTCACTGCAGTCTTTATCTTTATTGTCTTAAGGAGGTAACCATCTCTCCTGAGAGTTCACACTTCGCCTCTGATGCGATGTCATAATTTCAGATGGAGTCCAGTAAACCTTAAAGTAAACTTTAACCTTAAACAGCTGAATTCTCTATTATTTTTAGATAGAGCTGGGCGATATGGCCTAAAAATAAAATCTCCGATTTAAAAAAAAAAAAAAAATCCGATTTCCGATTTTAATCGATTTTTTTCTCTGCCCTACTCAAAAACAAATAACAGATGACAGACAAATGGCTCAAAACAATGCAACGTTCTTTTATAAAACAAATACATTACACCTAGCATCAATTAAGCTGTTATTGTTTAAAAAATATATATATATCATTTCATTTATTTATTTATTTCATTCGTTAAAGCAAAACAAAAATAACAGATGCAACACAATTGCATCTATACAATTATAACTTAAATATGAATGAAAAGGGAACAGAAAGAAGCATAAGCTGCCCCTTATCAACTCACAATGATATTACAACAAAATATATATAACAATAATAACATAGTTATATAAATATCTTTCTTTTATAAAGAAGCATTTTATGAAGCTAAATTATTCCCTGATTGTGGGAAAGGTGGACTGGAGTGGGTAGTGTTGTGTTTTAGTTTTTCCTCGAGTGATGCAGAAAAGCTACTGTGTTCATGTATGTTAGCTTGTGCAGTCTGTATACAGCTGTGGCAACACAAGAAAAATATTTGCGGCTTGATGGCACGTACTTCAGGTCCAAAACTTTCACCATATTAATGAATCCGGGCTTTTCCACAGTATATATCATGTTTTTGGTAAAAGTGTGTGTGATTACCTTCCGTCGTGGCCCATACTTATACTGCAAACAGTTCGAAAATGTTTTAGGGACTGGGCGGTGGATATTTTCATTCCGTTCGCACTTCTGCACTTCTCCCATTCCGCTAAGTCCGACACAAGAAAACCGAACCAGTTCCATATAACAGATGTAAACACCTTTGTTTGGTACAAGCTCCAGCTTTAGCTCACTCGCTAGCCGCGCTAGCTCTTACAATGTTTGGGTACGCCCCGCTAACTTACCCGTGTAAAACGTGGCCGCGCATTAGTTCCGCTCGCGTGTAAAAAATAATTTAAAAATCGATTGTCATAAAAACCATCATCCTGAACTGGAAAGTCGAATTAATCGATTTAATCGATTAATCGCGCAGGTCTATTTTCAGAACTTTTAACCATTTACCATTTTGTCTCCTTCTTATTGAGACTCTGAAGTTGTATTTGGAATGATTCATGTTTGAGCAAACCCCCGTCGAGCTGCAACTCCATTGATACACGCCCACTGCTCTGAACGCACTTTCTTCTCCAGTTTTATTTTCTTTTTCAGTGATACACGTATGATTCAGCAGCATTGCAGTGTTATTTTGGTCCAAATGTAAAAAAAACACTCTGCTCTAGTGTGATGTGCAGCTATTCATAGGAGAGGCCTGCAGCGGCGCTTTGTTGTGATGACGTTTACGGCGACGGCAGCTCCCACTGGGCATCTCATTTTTCTAACACGGTGGACTTGTTTCTTTTATTAAGTTATTAAATTATAACAAAATGATCCACAGGTGACATAGATACAGTACATAGATAGCTGACACAAGCACAATAGGTCTCCTTTAAAGTAATATTTGTTTCACCCCAGTATAATGTATTATAAAGCAGCTCTGGGGTTAAAATTTGTTAGAAAAAAAACGCCCTCTCTTTGTTAGTAGCTCCGTTAGAAGGCTAATTGTTTGCCTGCTTTCCCACCTGAGTGATATGAAACTTTTAATGTGTCACTGAATACAGAGAAAATAATCAGGCTGAATCCACTATGTATTTAAAACAATAGTCATGGCTATTGCTAAATCATGCATAACAATTAGCAACATTATTTTCATTTTGCGTTTTACTAAAAATATGGTGCAGAACATTTACATTTTGCTGAATTGGCAAGAATTAAGAAGAAGCGACTTTATTGATCTCACACTGGAGAAATTCTTCTCTGCATTTAACCAATCCTGTTATTAGGAGCAGTGGGCAGCACATGACTGCGCCCGGGGACCATCTCCATGATCTTCTTGCTTTGGCTTAGTCAGGAGCTGGAGGATTTTACTATGGTGCATGTTTTGGGTTGATGGGGGAAAGCGGAGTTCCCGGAGGAAACCCACCCAGACACGGGGAGAACATGCAAACTCCACACAGAAAGGCATGCAAACTGCACACAGAACGCACACAGAAAGGCCTGGGCGACCCGGGGATTGAACCTGGAACCTTCTTGCTGTGAAGCTTGAGCGCTAGCCACTCAGCCACTGTGCCACCTAATTAATTAATTAGGCCATATGATTTACAATATGACTTAAACTAAATTTAAATATTGACTGAGGGCAAAAGTAAATTGTTTTACTAATGTTTTATGTTCCTGTACATTAATCTCCTAGGGGTTAGTTAAGACACAGTAGTTGTGTTTGTACGATTGGTTCACTTAAAGGTGCAATGTGTAACTTTCCCGATGGAGGGTCCACCAACTGCTTGTTTCCATGGAGGTGTTTTTGCTTTGCCTGGACCTTGGAATTACTGAATCACCTTACGATTAAGTGTATATTTCGGATAGGAGTTGGATTTTATTTATTGGTTTATTTATTTGCAGCGGATTTCGGGGCCATGATGCCAGCTGTAGGCACTGCTCAGACTGATCTCAGATTCCTGGAAATGTGTTGTTTAAATCTATTTGGTATTTTTTCTGACTATTTTTGGCAGTGTTTTATAACGTGTGCATTGTGTCACCATGGTAACTAGAAGTGTGCAAAAATACAAAAATATCAATATATCGCATCGTTTAAATTGATGATACAGTATCGACTCGTGGGCTGCTGTATTGATATATTGCCAAGAGTAGTTTTTTGGTTTATTTTACTAAATTATTTTGTGAAAGAGCTACAATTCTTTTTCTTATTTGGAGAAAGGAAGCTTGTTTATACAACATATTTGACATATTCACAGTTTTGATGAGTAAAATGGGCGTTTTTCATATTAACTTTGACTTTTAGTATTAGGGCCATGATTTAGACTTTATTTTTACTGAACCGTTTACCTGGCCAGCCAAATGATATCTCTCTGTATTTGCTACAGCGCGATACCATTTGGACACCCTCGCTCCACCCTCGCTACCCCGGTTAACAACGGACTCCGCGATTCTGATTCGTTCAAAGATGGTGACGTCAGTGCACCCGCCTTTGCCCGCAACGTCCCTTCCATTCAGCTGTAAAATTGGTCTTAAATGACCTAAAACACATCGATTCCTTAAAACCACAGCAGCTGACAGCTCTAGAGGCCTTTCTTTTAAAAAAAGATGTTTTTGCATTGCTTCCTACCGGCTTGGTTCACGTCGCTGTCCGTTAACTGTTCTCTGATTGGTTCACTTAGCTGTCTGTCTAAGCGCAACGGCAGCGCATTCTGGACCAAGCGTTACCAGACTCGCCGCTGGTACAGCGATGAGTCATGGATTCTTCCAGGCAACTGAACCGTATCAAATTGATTTGAAATATTTTATTGAAGTGCACTGTATCAAGACACATATCATTTCGTGGCCTATGTATTGAGGTACTGTATCGGTAACTTCTCAGTGATATCCGATAGAGATGGAACAAGATTAAAATTGCCACGAGATTGGGCACACATGAGGAAAATGTTCTCATGAGATTTTTTTTTTTTTTTTTTTAACGTTTGAATTGGATAAAAAAATGGGGTTGAGCCCTGGTGAGTTACATTTTTTGAGAAGCCATAGTCCCAAAAACAGTGCTACAATGACAGAAAAATATTCAACACAGTAAATTAAAAATGGTGAGGCCAAAATTGGGAACTGGATTGCACATTTTTTTTTAATAAAGAATGTCAAAATCTCATCTTATCTCATTCTCGTAGATTCAATTTCATGTCTCATCTCGTTTTGTGGAAATTATGTCTCTTCCCACCCATAATACCCAGCTCAAATGGTAACTAATGAACATTCTGCGATACGCATACATGTAAATCAGTGTTTCCCAACCAGGGGTACACCCCTAGGGGTACGTGAGCACATTGCAGGGGGTACTAGGCAGTGTCGCTGAGATTTTTTAAATTTTTAAATTCTAATGTGAGTAAATTTGAGTTAAAGAAAAAGAGAAAATGTCTGAGAATTAAATTTCCAAATTAAGGAGATGAAATAAAATGATTTTCATTTAATAATCTGTTGTGTCACTTTTCTCCTTTTGGAGAAATATCAACACATATGAGTGAGGGGGTACTCGAGGTATGACAAAAAGGCTTAGGGGGTACACAAGACAAAAAAGGTTGGGAAACACTGATGTAGATCAAGAACACAAGAGTTATGCTTGGTTGACGTCAGTAGTAGACCTCTCTCCCTGGAGCACGGAGACTTTTTGGCTGGAGATGGCTTCACCAAACTGACCTGTGCCAATCAAAACATGGGGCGTGTTCAGACTCTGCTCTCGTCTCTCATTGACTTCAAACCGACACCAAAATGAACTGCAGATAAGATTGTGTTCAACCAACGGCCTGTGACTTTTATAACGATTTCTCAAATGTTTCACGCTTTATGAACCAGTGGTTAGGTTAGGTTAGTTAGGGCTATATTGGTTTAAAGAGGGGGTATTTGACTGCAATGGGGTATTAACTGCAAACACATAACATTTAGATCACCACGGTACCTTTTATTATTTTGAAAATGCTTTATTTGCCAAAAACAACGTATTATGTAATTACTTTGCTCCAGTCCCCTCTCCCTTTGATCACATCATATATATATATATATATCTATCTCCTTTGACACAAACAAAATGTGTTGAATTAATTTTTAAGAGGCTGTATTTGACTTCCAAGATGTATTAACTAACACATTACATTTAGATCACCATGGCAAAAGGAGAAATTCAATTTATCAACTGGACAAAAGTTTATTTGGTCGAATACATTTCGCAGCTCATCCAAGCTGCTTCTTTAGTTCTGCTCTTCTACCTGGAAGACTGAGGGATTCTACACACATTTAGAACACCATGTTACCTTTTATTGGTTTGAAAATGCTATATCCACTTTAGGGCACTATCACTGCAAAATCAGCATGCTTCCCGCTAAAGAAACTACTGCACATCGCGTCAGGTTTCTGTGCAGTTTTATATCATGTTTTTCTTTATTTATAGAGAATTGTCGCATGGGAGATTGGGTGACGCAGGCTCGTGGGCAGAGCCTTGTACAGAATCTTACAGCTAACCGTGAAAAGAGGGTTTGAATAGGGCCCAGGAGAGATCGCTAAATTACTAAACATGCATGGATGACATTTAAAACACCTTCAGGCATGTTTTTAATGACAGAACAATGTTATAACATGGTAGAAAGCTCAGTTTTGCATATTAACCCCCCTCTTTAAACTCGTAATTCAAGAACAGAAACATATACTCTGCTGCATATGTTCTACTGGTCTACCACTGAGCCACACAACCTGACTCTTTATAGTTTCCTAGAGCACTGTATCTCTCTAGTCTTAACTGTTCAAAGATAAACACTTGATTTTCCCATCTCCTCTATTCATTATGTAACTGCCTGAAGCCACTTCACTGAATGAGCACAGAGAGGCCTCAGTGCACCCAAGGTTAAAGTTTTATATATATATATATATATATATATATATATATATATATTTATATTTTTATATATTACGCTATTTTCTGCTCTGTTATAATGTTATTTGCTCATCGCAGACTTGGAGTTGTGTTTTCTCAAGCTGAAAACACTCTGTTCCACCTTGTGACATCATGTAGTAAAACAGGAAGAGCTACACCGTGTTTTTAAACTCCACACAGCTTCACTAGAATTATTTGGATAATTTCAGCCATGGAATCGCCATTGTCTATTAAACGACAAAAGATAAAAGGAGCTGCTTACTTGAAAATTACTCTACATGACATCACAAAATGGAACAGAGCATTTTGAGCTTTGGAGATGTGGACAGACTAACAATAAAGAGTTACTCAAACGTGTGTGTGAATGAAAGAAAACATACTCCAAGTCTGTCTTTGAGGAGGTAACAACATGGCTTAGAATCTATTTTGTGTAGTATAGGACATTTAAAAAAGAATGAAAACTCTGATTAATACAATGAATAAATTATGATCTTTTAATATTATTCAGTGTTGAATGGATGTATAGAGCCCATGAGAAACACGAGGTAGAAAAAGTCACAGTAATGAAGGTAATGGCTTTTAGCTGTATAATAGCTCTAAGTATTACATGTATTTCTCATAATAACTTGTCTTAAAGGTGCATTGTGTAACTTTTCTAGTGGAGGGACCATCAAATTATTTTCTCCATGGAGTTTACTTTTATTGCGTTGTCTGGAATGTTCCACAGTATGGTATTAAACCTTTCTATCATCATGGAGACCAAACCAGATCAAGTTACAGGTCAGATCTGTGAAGAGGCGACCCCACTCACAGTCAGAATGCCTGATTTTCTTGGTATATTTGAGCTATAAAACCACCTGTAATTGAATAAATGCAAAGTAGAGCTGTTTAAAGTATACTGTGGGACATTCCAGGTAGAGCAACGATATATCCATAGGAACAAGCAGGTGATGGACCCCCAACCAAAAAGTTACATAGTTGTACATACTATTGTGTAGTTTAGTTTTTCTCTAGGCTGTTCCTTGTTGACCTGAAAGAAATGTATGATAATTGTATTAGAACTGATGCTACAATAAAAAAAATCAATTTATTTGGCCTATGTCGTCTTCCAAGAGGTAACAAAAAACATCTGCTTCTTATGAGAGTTCACACTTTACTGTGATTGGTTTAATCTCCTGTATTATGCAGACTCATGAACTTTTACCCATGTTATAATGCTGTTACCTCCTCTAAAACATCTAAAATGGAGTTGTGTTTTGTTTCATTCACAAATGTTTGAGTAATCCTTTATTTTTTATTTGTGTGTATGAATGAAACAAAACACAACTCCAGGTATGTTTTTGATGAGGAAACAACATTATAACAGTGAGTAATTCAGCTTTATTAATTAGTGGATTTGAAGATTAATTATATAATCTCAAACAAGGCTGACCGAGCTGGTTGCAACGCGCTCCCTTATTTTCCAACTTTTTTTCTGCTCTTACCTGCTTGTTCGTTTGCGCACTTTGAGGATTGTGTGTGTGAGGCTGGGTGCTTCAGATGCGCGATGTTTCTGCTCCATTTTGACCTCTGTTTTCTCTGGATTTTAACTTTTTCACCGTTGCTATGTGCGTTGCTATGTGCGGAGGAGGTCGGACGCGGAGGACGCGCAGAGGCCGACGACGTTACTTTTTCGTGCTGTGATCTGTGCGTTGCAACAATGGAATTTCCCCACTGAGGGACTAATAAAGGCATATCTTATCTTATCTTATCTTAATTTGTCCCATTAAAAAAAAAAAAAAAAAAAACTTTTCCATCTGCTCCAAACCACATGCCTTTTACTAACAGAGAATTTCTTGTTGAGCTCTCCATTAAAAACACCCAAGAGAAGATTAGGGATTTGAAACAATTGGACCCGAATGCAGTTCAGGACACCACATTGCTCTGAAACGGTTCCTCTACCTTCCATACACACCCACTGTACTTTGTTGTTCTTTTTTTTCCCTTTAAACAGTCATACATGTTATATTGTGGGGGAAAATCCCAACTGCAGTGATTATTTGATCAATATTATTATTTAAAATAACGTATAACGTACTAATTCACATGTTTCATAGATTATAACTACAGACTCAAGCAAACAGGACTTCTTTAAATTATAAATAGCTAACTTGCAAATAGGAAGTGATCATGGTCACACTTCCAGCTCCATCAACTCTTTTAATTGAAAAATCCTCACCCCTCCCTCTGTAACTGCTATTGTCAGGCTCCTCATTTTGGTCTTAAAATGTTCATATTAACGCACTTTACATGATTCTGGTGTTTGTTTGTTTTTTCTATTTTGACCGTAAATAAATTTGTATTTCAATTATGGAACTCGGTTCCAAATTTGCCCGCAAGCCTCAGTGAGCTTCATTTGACTGGAGCTGAATGCTATGGGCGACGTCACACTCACTATTTAAGTTTACACTGTAACTTTTTGGTAGAGGGTCCATCATCTGCTTGTTTCTATGGAGATGTCCTTGCGCTGTCTGGAATGTTCCACAGTATGACATTAAACAGCTCTACTTTACATTTATTCAATTACAAGTGGTTTTATAGCTCAAAAATACCACAAAAAGCAATCATTCTGACTGTGAGCGGGGTCGCCTCTCTACAGATCTGTTTTGGTCATACTGTGAAACTTTCCAGACAAAGATCAATAACATCTCCATGGAGAAAAACATTTGAAAAGTTGAAAAATTACACAGTGCACCTTTAACCTGTGTCTTATTTCTGTTTTTCAGGCTGTGCGCTGCTATGACTCGCTGATCCTGAAGGCTGAGGGCAAAGTGGAGCCAGAGCTTTTCTGTCAACTCGGACACTTCAACCTGCTCCTGGAAGACTATCCTAAAGGTCTGAGCAGCTTATGTACTGATGAACAGGCCTGATGTGATAATTACTAATATATCAACTTATCATTCAAAACAATATATTTTTGGTCTATTGTGTATAGAGTTTCTTTGCGCGAATGGGGAATTTTTTTCTAAATAATTTTTTTTTTTTAAAGGTTTGAGCTTATTGATACCAGTCTCTTCCTAGTTTTATTGCTACTTATTTAGAAGTTTATTACCACTTTTTTTTTTTTTTTTTTTAACTGTGTTATGTAATATAATGTGATGTGTGAGTTTGTGGATCAGTACAGTTTGTCTAAGTCTAAAGTCTAGAGGGTAGGGCTGGGCGACATGGCCTAAAAATAAAATCTCCGATTAAAAAAAAAAAGAAAATCTGATTTCCGATTTTAATAGATTTTTCTCTGCCCTACTCAAAAACAAATAACAGATGACAGACAAATGGCTCAAAACAATGCAACGTACTTTTATAAAACAAATACATTACACCTAGCATCAATTAAGCTGTTATTGTTTTTAAAAAAATATCAGTTATATAAATATCTTTCTTTTATAAAGAAGCATTTTATGGAGCTAAATTATTCCCTGATTGTGGGAAAGATGGACTGGAGTGGGTAATGTTGTATGTTAGTTTTAGTTTTTCCTCGAGTGATGCAGAAAAGAGGGAGCCACTGTCTGTGTTCATGTATGTTAGCTTGTGCAGGCTGTATACAGCTGTGGCAACTTCAGAAAAATATTTGCGGCTTGGTAGCACATACTTCGGGTCCAAAACTTTCACCATGTTAATGAATCCGGGCTTTTCCACAGTATATGGGCACCATGTCTTTTACAATATGTGCTCGCGCTGTGAGGACTTGCACTTCTCCTATTCTGCTGCGTGCCTCTGCTTTAGGCGCTAGGATACATTAGTCGTGCTGCAACAGCTTTTGAACAGACCTTACAGCGAGCACTTGTTTGTTCCAAGTCCGACGATGTTTGGTACAAGCTCCGGCTTTCCCTCACTCGCTAGCCGTGCTAGCTCATACAATATTTGGGTACGCCCCACTAACTTACCCATGTAAAACGTGGCTGCGCATTAGTTCCACTCGCATGTAAAAAATAACTAAAAAAATCGATTTTCATAAAAACACATTGTCCTGAACTGTAAATTCGAATTAATCTATTTAATCGATAAATCGCGCAGGTCTACTAGAGGGTTAAGTAAGTAACTTCTATGGCTAATATTGGTTCATTCTGCCATTAATTTGTTGCAGCTCATGTCTTTTAATGATACAGTCTGTTTAAAAATAGTTTCCTAGGATTATCTTGTATTATTCAAAAGTACTTTTGTACTTTTTTACTTTTACTTCACTACATTTCTGAACAGGACTGAAAAGTAGTAGTGAAGTATTTTTCATTATAGTCTGAGACGTGCTGAAAAGGCTGAGGGTTTCATTTTAGCACACTCATAATTTGAGCACAAATATACAAACTCAGCACAAATGTATACCTCAAAATCTGCATGAAATACTTTTACTTTTTACTCTTTAAGTACATTTTTAAACATGTACTTTAATACTTTTACATAAATTTTTTCATGTTTTTCTTTTTTTAAACTTATTTTTTTGTATTTTTTGCTCCAGTATCTGCTTTTACTTGAGTATCAAAACGGACTTCTTCCACCATTAGACAAGCCTAAGTTCATATGTACCATAATAATTTGTGTCTTTTCTGTTGTATCTGCAGCATTATCAGCATACCAGAGGTACTACAGTTTACAGACAGACTACTGGAAGGTAAAAGACTTCGACTAAACGCTTGCATTTAAATATAACTGCACAGGAAGCTGAACTGGGCTAGAAAAACATGAAAAACTGGGTTTAGGTTTTCAGTTTCTAATACGAGTCATTTCTCATTTTCAGTGGTAAAGGAACTGCTGCTACCACCACCACCACCACTACTACTACTACTACTACTTCTACTACTACTACTACTACCACTACTATGACTAATACTTGTATAACCTCAATTGAATTACTGTTGTCATGATACTAAAATCTCTATTTTGATACTTAATAATAGACTAAAAAACTTTTATTTTAATGGTTAAAAAGTTTTTGAGCAAAAAAGTGACTGTGGCTTTAATGTAAACAGTATTTTAATTGTTTTTTTGTTGTTGTTGTTGTTTTTTTACACAGAATGCTGCCTTTCTGTATGGCCTGGGAATGGTCTACTTCCACTATAATGCCTTTCAGTGGTGAGTGAACAAAATGCTGCTTTAAAGGTGCACTGTGCAGCCTTTTTGGTGCATGTCTCCATGGAGATGTTATTGCATTGCCATGGTATGACATTAAACATATCCATCTAGCATTTATTCATTACGTATGTACAGTAATCCCTTCTGTGAATAGGGGTACCTCTTCACAGATCTGAACTGTAATGTAGCGTAGTGTTTTAAGCTGCTTATCTGATGGTTTAATCTATACAGTGGTACCTCACTTTACGAAAGACTCTACAAACGAAAAATCCAAGTTACGAAACGTCTTCACGTTAAATTTTGGTCTCTAGATACGAAAGAAAAAAGTTACGAAATGCGAAATCTCAAAAATTCAATTAATGCGTGCTCAGATGCACGCCCCAAAACGTAAATACACTTTATTAAAGATCCCATGACATGGTACTTCTTGATGCTTTTATATGGCTCCATGAATCCTTCTTCAAAATCAACACTCAGTGCATGAGAAACAGAGATAAGATGAGAAAGAGTAATTTTTCTCTCTCTGAACACTCCATAATGGGCGTTGTTGCTTGAATGCAAATGAGGAGAAAAGAGCTGGCCTATAGTAGAGGGTGGGGGCGTGGCCAAACTCTCCGCTCTCGGCTCTGAGCCCTCAGCTGATCCATTTTCTTGTTTTTGCATGGGGGGAGAGATTTGAAGCGTTCCATTGAAAAATAAACACCTTTCCACATAAAATAAAATCAAACCACTGCTGTTCAAAGGTCCAGAGGCTCAGATAAAGGACTTCCGAGCCTAGAAACACTCGGACGTGCCTCCAGGCAAATAAAAAACGCATTTCGCATTGCGTAGCTCCTCCGCAGTCCAAACTCTCTGGGCGTGATTTACAGAGACGCTGAGTTCAGACAGACGGGGGTGGAACTGCATTTACATTTCTTTTTTCGATCTGACGTCAATAAGGTGCCTTGTTCAAAATCGCCCGTTTGAACTCATTTGAACTCATTGAACTCAACATTTTTTTGTTACGCAGAAAAGGATCGCAAATGCTCAGTTTAGACATTTCGTAACTTTTAACCATGGGGGGGGGGGGGGGCTAAACAGGGTAGGGGAGCTCACATTAACGTTCAAAAACCTCAGAAAGTGAAAATTTCATGCCATGGGACCCGCGGTGGGAGAGGTCCGTGAGGTAGGACAACTTTGTATTTTGCAATTGTTCTACATGTTTTAGGGCTGTAAATGCCTCACCACACACATTCTACGCTTTTCTCAGACTGGAGTTGGGCTTTTCTCGCATTTCTCTCTCGTTTGAGCACTCGAACTTTCATAGATTTTCAACGGAGCACCGCGCGGGCCGAGCACGGGGTTATTTAATCCTGGTCTGGTCCCGGTTTGGTCCGGGTCTGGACCTGGTCTAGACCTGGTTTAGTTCTGGTCTAGACCTGGATGTCACATAGAACCAGAGCCCGCCCCGCCCCGCTCTTATTCCCGCTGAAAGAGCGTCTTTCTCGGCCTCTTAGCTCTAGCGCGGAACGCGCAAGGACCGCGGAGACACAAGCAACACGCTCCTCCAACGGCACTGCCATGTCCCGGGATAGTCCTTGTTTAGCCCAGGTCCAGTCCAGGTTTAGATCTGGTTTAGACCTGGGTCTACAGTCTCTTAGCCAATCAGGACGCAGAACACAAATGTTACACTATAAAAAAAAAAAAGTTACACTATAAAAAAAAACCCTTTGAACGAATCAGGCCTTTTCCATTGAAATAGTTCCTTAACTTACGAAAAATTCACGTTACGAAACCACTTCTGGAACGAATTAATTTCGTAAGGTGAGGTACTACTGTACTGTGGAACATTCTAGACAAAGCAATGACATTTCCATAGAGACAAGCAGGTTGTGGATCCTCCACTAGAAATGTTAGACAGTGCACCTTTTAAATATTAACATGGGGCTGAACGATTTGGGAAAATATCAAATTGCAATTTACTATTTCTATTTTAATGTTCAAAGTTAATTTTTATGCAGAATAAGGCAGGAGATTTTGTTGTGTGTGGTGGGAATTATGGTACTACAAAACTGCAGCCTTTGTGATTTTCTAATTGCGTCTATTCCACTTTCGATTTCAGTTAATCTTGCAGCCCCATATCATTATTTTAAAATAGCATTTATATTTAACTTCATTCATACGTGTTGTGTAATATAAAAATACCTGTCTCAATGCGTTGTGGTTTATTGACCTTAAGTGGCCATCGCTGTCTACTGCTTTGAAAGGACCCATAGACTATGAGACTATAAGGACTATAGACTGATCTACGTTATACTGTTTCCTCATCACAATCTTACCTAGAGTTGTGTTTTGTTTTATTCACACGTTATTGTAGTGTGTTTTTAAACTCCACACACCTTCACTAGAATCATTTGGATCATTTCAGCCTTGGAATTGACAATCTCTAACACTTCATGACATCAAGATGGAACAGAGCATTTTGAGCTTTGGAGATGTAAACAGACAGTGTTACTCAAATGTGTGAATGAAACAAAACACAACTCCAGGTCTGTTTTTAAGGAGGTAACATGACTTAAATCTCACAAGAGTCAGGCCCTGTCTGCACGAGAATGTTCCTGTTTTTTTTTTATGCGGGGTGAAAAAAAGTCTCGTCCACACACGTGTTGGATCAGAAAATATTCGCGTCAAGATGAGCGCGGAGCGCTGAGTGAAAACGATGTAGTACATATTAGAGCTGGGCGGTATGAGCAAAAATTCATATCACGGTATTTTTCAACATTTTATCGGTATCACGGTATTTGACGTTATTTTTTTTTCATGCATGAATAGGTTCCTAATAATTTAGAGAATAATTACTGCAGTAAACTGGCTTAGAATGACCAGACTAGTATTAACTCAAGTTTTAAATGGTCCCACAAAATTCTGCTGTTCACAAAGGTGACAGTGTGGCACTCATAACTGTAATGAGAAGAAATCAGACTACATGACTGTTGCAATCAAAATATGGAAAGCTTTATTGTGCAAGTTTTGCAACTTTAAAACATATTTAAGTTGGCTACAATGTAAACAAACTGCAAAGTGAAGACTTCTTTATCCACTGAACTTTCATTAAGGCAACAATAAACAGTACTGAAACAGGTGTGAGACTTTTCACTTTGTGAAACATTAATAATATTGCCAGGTAGTATTCAACTATTTAAAATATAAAAAGAGAAGTGGCGAACGGTAGCCAAGTCTGCTTCTATCTTGGCTCTGTGCTTTCGGTACAAGTTAGGGATTGCTGTTCGGCTGAAGTAATTTCGACTTGGTAACGTATATCTGGGATCCAGAGCTTTAATCATCTGCTTGAAGCCACTTTTCTCAACAGTACTAAGTGGTACCATGTCTTTGGCTATGTGAACACTAATAGCGTTTGTAATATCAATCCACCGTTTGCTTTTATTGTCGTAGGCGCTACCCTTAGCAAACGCGTCTTTGAGTGCCAGCTGATTCGCGTTTTGTGCTGCAGTGCCAACTTTAATGCTACCCGCAGACGTGGAAGAGGCAGCAGGTCTTAGTTTCATGCATTCTTCATATTCGAGTAAATAATTGTGACGGAAGTGGTGAAGCAAATTGCTCGTGTTGCCTCCTGCGGCTACAACTTTAGCCCGACAACTCTTACAGAATATTGTTGTTTGATCGGCGTCAGATATTTTTAAACCCGAAGTACCCGAAGAAAAGAGGACACGGCTCCTCTTTTCGGTACAAGTTCCTCTGATTGTGTAACATGCATGGTCAACGTTCTCATGCAGCCACATGCAGTTTGTTTGGTACCACTGCGAAACAGTCCCCCCTCAAACAATATCTCGCTGCGCGATGTTCCGCGTTCCCGACGTTCCGCGTTCCCGAAGTTCTGTACGGGCACACTCACCGGTACTGCGGTAAATGAAAAATTCTTACCGTAAAAAAACCCCCCACCGGTATTCGGTGTGCACCAGTATATCGCCCAGCCCTAGTACATATGTCACACCGATAAGTGGCACTGTAAACCGGAAAGAGCCAGAGCCGCCGGAAACGCAAGACTACAAAGAGCACATGCGCATAAAGTCCTTTCTCTTTCGTAAACAAGCAAACACGTGTACTTTAGGGACCGTCAACAAACGCAAATTTATTTTGTCCCCCTGCTCCACCAATGTAGCAGGGACTCACTTCGGTAATGTGAAAATGTTGACGGTCCCTAACATAGACAGACGCCACAGAACGAAGATTTGCGCTGCGTGAGCAGAGTTTTTGCCTATAAATCGATAGTTAGTATTACTTGCTAGAACTCTCGTTAACCTTGCTCGTGTTATTTAGGCAAAATGCTTGTTTGGATCTTAATACGGGAATGTTAAACATACTCGGACATTATGTTGGCTTTTCTGCGAGAATATACAACCGGGGACCATCACCAACGGGCAGCTATATAGTTGTGTGAATTTGTGTAAAGAAAACAAAAATGCTTTCATATATTTTTGTGTGCGATACTGCATGTGCCTGTTTGTAAAAGGTAAATTTTCATTCAATAAAAAAGACAAGAAATGGTTGCTCTATTTCTTTATTTACAGCACACAACACCCTCAAATTGGTATGGGCTCCTCATTGTCCACTATCTGCCTTTTCATTGACGGGATTTTTCCAGTTTTAAAATATGTGTTTAGCTTTGAATTGGCAAACACTCGTGTGTCGTGCGTACTGCCAGGCCACGAAGTGCGTAATTGTGTATGTGTCTCCGCTGTTGTTGCACGGCATAGCGGATAAACAGGTTTTGATGCATAACATACTCAAGTCCATTGTCCGCCATGGTTGTTGTTATCTGGTCGTTACCGGCGGAAGGCGCTGGGTTACCTTCTGGTCACTGATCACGTGATGATTACGGCATCGCGACGTCATCATTTTCCCAAAAGTCGCGTTTTTGCCGCCCACACGACAACGCGACCCCCGGCGTGCTCCGACTTCTCCACTCTGGAACCCGTTTAAAAAAACCACCATTTACACCCTCCAAAAACGCCGGCGCCGTGTGGACGACAGGCCCAAACGAACACAAACTTCCCCGTTTCCACCAAAAAACGTTGTCGTGCAGACACTGCTCCAGTTTTGAGTAATTTTGTACCTTTAAAGATTCATATTTTGGGTATACTACCTCTCCGTCACTGGACATTTGAACATGACTACAAAATTATGCCTCTGTTACCGCCTGCATACATATATTTGATGATGTATGTATGTATGTAAGATGCATGCATTCAAAAAACATTGAATGGGAGTGTGTGTCCAAACTTTTGACTTCTCACTGGACCTGCTCTGAAGCATCAATCTGTAAGCATAGTGTTATTATCTATGCTGCTCTTTTAGTGCTGCTTTTTTCTTCATAATAATAAAAAATAATGAATCTACATAATGCCATATATCTTACTTAATATATTGATGTTTTCTGTATGTATATTAAAGATGAAAAGTAGTAAACATATCGGAAAAAACACTAAATGAGTGTGTTCAAACTTTTGATTGGTAGTGTATATGTTTCTTTAGCACCCATGGGTCACTGTGGTGTCCTAACTCTCCCCTGCGTGTTTCAGGGCGATCAAAGCGTTTCAGGAGGTGCTGTACATCGACCCCGGGTTTTCTCGAGCCAAAGAGATCCATCTGAGACTGGGGCTCATGTGTAAAGTCAACACAGACTACGAGTCCAGTCTAAAGGTACACACACATAACTAATGCATACAACTGTATAAAAGGCATGGGAAACAACAACTACAAGTCCAGTCTAAAGGTACACACACTCACAGTATACACACAACTATACAAAACACTGTAAACAACAACAAGTCCACTCTAAAGGTAAATACACATATAACTAATGCATACAACTGTATACTAGACACTGTAAACAACAATTATGAGTCCAGGTACACACATACTAGTATAACTAATACATACAACTATATACCAGGCATGATTAATAATTTTTCTTTTTGGCTTGCAGCATTTTCAGCTGGCTTTGATTGACTCCAACCCCTGCACTTTGTCCAAAGCTGAAAGTAAGTGTAACTTTTAAGAGTCCAGAAATAGTATTTGCCCCATGCAGAGTGGTCTAACTAGATCTGCATTTCCACATTCCTAACTGTTGACAATGTATGCACAGTCAAGTCTCTACACTTGGTAATCGATTAGTTCCATGTGTAATTACTCACTTTGCCTGGGATCCAGAATGTAAAAGATGTGAATCTGATTACCGGTGAATCTCCCAGAGTTCAGATGGGAGTGACGGACAGGTGGATTAGCCAATTAGAGCCAATTGCAATCTGTCTGTATCAAAACAAATATGGCTGCTTATGAGGAAAAAAGAAAGGACAAAAATATCGTAAGGGACTGAAAAACATGGAGGATTTCTGCAGAATCAATGAGAGAAGCACTAAACTGTTTAAGGTCCGATATTACATAAAATGGACTCCCGTGAGCTTTAAACCATGTTGTAATGTTGTTTCCTCCTCAAAAACAGACCTGAAGTTGTGTTTTGTTTCATTCACGTGTTTGAGTATCACTTTATTATTAGTTTGTCTACATCCCCCAAAGCTCAAAATGTTTTGTTCCACCTTGTGATGTCATTAAAGGCGCCCTTTACCTTTAGTCCAGTAGAGATTGGCAATTCCAGGGCTAAATTATTCTAGTGAAGATATGGAACACTTCTAGAATTGCCACATGGCATCACAAGGTGGAAGGCAGAGTATTTTCTTTACTGTATTATAAAAATCTGCAGGGTTTGTGTGTTAAACATGTGTGAATGAAACAAAACGCAACTCCAGGTGCATATGTGATGAGAAAAGTACATCATAACATGGATAAAATAGAGTAATATGGGCTCTTTTGTTGTGATTTTGATCAAAATGATGGGTGACCAATGAGCTTCTTCATTTCACACGTGTCACTGAAATAAACAAATCTGATTGGACGATTTGGACAGTTAGAGATCTGAGTTTAGTTAACCACCGTAGAAACCCGCCTCTTCATTATGTGGTTTACACACAACAGCACTCTAATGCTGTTGTGTGTAAATGGAGTTCAAAACGTGACTCTCATTCCACAACATCTCTCCATCTCTTCCACCTGTTACCGTGGAAACCAGCATCTTCACATCCATTAGCTCCACTCCTCTCCCTCTCTCTTGTCTCTTTCTTTCTGTCTCTCTCCACATTCTCTTCTGTCTCTTCTTCTTTTCTGCCCATCCACATCTTTCTTCTACCCCTTTCCCTCTTCTCTCCTCATCCTTTTCCCTCCCTTTGTTTTGCTTCCTCACCACCTTCTCTTTTTCTTTCTACCTTTTTGCCCCCAGTCCTCTCTTCCTCCCTTCTACTTCCTTTCTCTTTTCCTCTTTGTCTCACTCTTCTCTTCCCTAGCACCTCTTTCTCCTACTCTCTCTTCTCTATTCTTCTTCTTCCTTCACTCTCCTCATGTTTGTTTTTCCCCACCTTTACCGTTCCTCTTACTCTTTCTCCCTCACCTACCCTCCCTGCTTCTTCCTCTCCCTCTTCTTTCCCATCTTTTCTCTCTCCCCTTTTGCACCATCCATCTCTCTCCCTCCTACCTCTCTTCTTCCTCTCTCCCACTCCTGCACTACTCTTTCCTTTTACAACATTGTCCCTCTCCTCCCCCTATTCTCTATCCTTCTTTTCTGTGTTGTCTTTATCTCCCTTCACTCTCCTTTGCACATCCTTCTCTCCTATCTTTCTCCTTTTTTCCTTGTCAACCCCTGTTCTTTCTCTCTCTCTTCTGACTCTCTTCCTCATCCTCCTCCCATCTTTTTCTCGCCTTCAACCCCCTCTCTCTCCCCCCTCCCTCCTCTCTCTCTCTTCTCCTCCTCTTAAAATCACTCTTTCCCTGCTCAGATCACACTCCGCAGCGTTACAGACAAAAGAAGGTGCGACCCGTCTCTCCTCAACACTTCACTGGCTTTACAAACATTTTACAATCATAATTTTACCAGTATTTTAAATCAGTTTTCTAAATTCATATGTTTGCTTCAAATTTCTCATTAACTCAACTTTTTGTTTTTCTGTTTTGCAGTTCAATTCCACATTGCTCACCTATATGAAATCCAGGTAAGTCATGCTATTATTTTTCCCCTCCATGCTAGCTTTTTGTTTTCTGTTTAACAATTAGCTATGTACAATAGTTTTGCTAACTGCTAGCTATGACATGACCTATGAAAGTAGCCATATTTATTTATTTTTATTTATTTATTAGCAACTACCATATTTTTTTGCATGTTTTATAATTAGGAAACATGTTAAAGGTTATAAGCAGGTTGATTGAATACTGATTGTAAATTATATCCTCATTTGAAACCAAAATTCACACCTTTTTCCAATTTAAATAAAAACAATCATTTTATTAAGGTTTATTTTAAAATATTTTTGTTATTTTTGTTATTTTTTTTAAATGTATCAAGTAAACTATTATTTATTTTATTTTTATTTATTTATTTTTCTTGGTCAATATCTATATATTTTTTGTATATTTTTAAACATGGGAATATCCCTTCTTTTGTATTGTCCATTGTATTAAATTAACCACAATCAAGATTCAGTCTGTGTGGGAAGGTGGAAGGCTGCGTTGTGATTGGTCGATTGGGGGATTTCAGGCCTGTGATTGGTGGGTTTGTGGGTTGCCTTGGAAACAGGGAAGTCTGTCTCACCCCTGTGTTTTGTATTCTGGAGCTGTCCTCATGTAAAGTCTTGGAGGAGAGAAATACAGTTTCAATCCAGGTTTTATTAGGTCTGCAGTGTCATAATTTCAGATGTTGTGCAGGGGTCTGTATAACTCTGTGGGAGAGTCTTTTTTTTTTTTTTTTTTTTAAGAAAACTCCAAACTTCTAATCCACAAATGTTGAACCTTCTCATTATTTGTTTGGAATCATCTCCACAAACTTATACTAATCTTAAGTTTTAAAGGGCTCATATTACACCATTTTCTGATCTATGTTTTAATGTAGTTTCCTCATCACAAACAGACCTGGAGTTCTGTTTTGTTTCATTCACACATTTCTAACACACAAACCCTGCTCATTTAGGCTGAATTCTTCTCTCAAACAGAAACCACTGTTCTGTTTCACCTTGTGATGTCATTTGGTAATACAGGAAGTGCTCCATTGTTTTTTAAACTCAACACACCTTCACTAAAATCATTTGGATAAGCTTAACCCTGGAATTGCCAATCTCTACTGAACTAAAGGTATAAGGAATTGTTAACTTGAAAACTATCACGTCATGACCCCACTAGGTGGAATAGAGCATTTTGAGCTTTGGGGACGTAGACAGACTAATAATAAAGTGTTAGTCAAATGTATGAATGAAACAAAACACAACTCCAGGTCTGTTTTTGATGAGGTAACAGCATTATAACATGACTCAAAGCTCACAAGTCACTTTTGTGTAGTGTGGGACCTTTAAAGGGATAGTTCGGGTTTTTTGATGTGAATCTGTATGGCATCCCCTTCAGCAGTGTTGTGCATCAACACTGACTTATCACTGACGGTGTCCTGTGAGCAGAGTTTCTGCCCGGTTCTGGAGCTGACGAAAGTAGGTCCGGCAAGTTAGCCAGGACAGTTAATAAAGCTTGTTTTTCTTCTCAAAACAATATTTGTCCAAAAAGTGATATATTTGCGTCACAAAACAGTTGCCCACGAAAAAGTCAGAAGTCATAATTGCTTGGTGCTATTTTCTCTCGATTCCTATCACTGCACGCCTATTATTATTATTAGCCTGTGCACTTGTAAACATCGCCACTTACAAGTGAACAGGCTAATAATAATAATAGGCGTGCAGTGATAGGAGTCGAGAGAAAATAGCACCAAGCAATTATGACTTCTGACTTTTTCGTGGGCAACTGTTTTGTGATGCAAATATATCACTTTTTGGACAAATATTGTTTTGAGAAGGAAAAACAAGCTTTATTAACTGTTGTGGCTAACTTGCCGGACCTACGTTCGTCACCTCCAGAACCGGGCAGAAACTCGGCTCACAGGACATTGTCAGCGATAAGTCAGTGTTGATGCACGACACTGCTGAAGGGGATGCCATACAGATTCACATAAAAAAACCCGAACTATCCCTTTTTAAATAGCAAAGTTCACTATAGGATAACAGACAGGGGTGATACAGTTTAAATAAGGTTCATTAGGATGATAATAGGCACTTGTAGATTTGTGATAAAAGGAGAAGTTCAATTTGTCAACTGGACAAAGTTTGTTTGGTTTGAAGACGTTTCGCCGCTCATCCGAGAGACGACAAATTGACAAATTGAAGTTGACAAATTGAACTTCTCCTTTTATCATGGATTCTACCTGGACGACTGAGGGACTTTTCACGCAACTTGTAGATTTGGATTGGTAACATTTTCTTATCTTTTTTGTGTTTGACAGAAAAGATATCGAGCTGCTAATGAAGCTTATGAGGCGCTGCTACAGACAGAGGACCTCCCAGCTCGAGTCAAGGCCACCACTCTGCAACAGCTAGGTAAGAAAATAAGTACCGATATATGTACCCAGACCAAGGTTTGGACATATACAGTATGAAGCAAAATGTATGGAATTATGTAGTAAATGAAAAAAGTGAATAACTACCTTTTTTGCTGTATATACGTCAGAGTCAAGAAATATCAAAAGTTCAAGTAGTGATCAAAGCTTTCCATGGGTATTTTTTAAAGTATCTTATATATATTTAAAAAAAAAACAAAAAACAAAAAACATTTTAAGCTATTTCACTCTACCCATCCCTAAAGTTTACTGCATTAGGGATGGGTGATGTGTCTGTTCCAGGGTTGTATTAGCTGATGTCCAGACCAATTTTTGAATATCAGTATCTGATACTGAATAAAATGACAGTTAACAGTACAGTACACTATAGTACCTTTACACATGTCACTGTCTCAGGCTGGATGCATCACACGGTGGAGCAGCTTGGGGATCGGTCCACCAGAGACAGTTTTGCCATTCAGTGTCT
The DNA here is from genome assembly GCA_036785185.1 of Paratrypauchen microcephalus. Classification (NCBI taxonomy): domain Eukaryota; kingdom Metazoa; phylum Chordata; class Actinopteri; order Gobiiformes; family Gobiidae; genus Paratrypauchen; species Paratrypauchen microcephalus. The sequence continues at coordinate 2,521,564 of JAVJIX010000124.1, read as the reverse complement.
GCAGAAGTCCCTCGAGGCCGACCCCAAATCAGGACAGTCCTGGTACTTCCTCGGCAGGTACTACTAACACTACTACTACTACTAATAACCAATACTACTAACACTACTACTGTTTACTAGGCAGTGTATTTAACTGCTTTGTGTGTCTCAGGTGCTACTCCAGTATTGGTAAAGTCCAGGACGCATTCGTCTCATATCGTCAGTCCATAGACAAGTCCGAGGCCAGTGCGGACACATGGTGCTCTATTGGGTAAGGCTCTCAGAATCTGAACACCTTTAAAACTGACCATAGCATACTGTTATTGTGTCTTTGGGCAAGACACTGTCATGTGATCAGTGAGTGAGTGGGGCTGCGAATGCATGGATATTTTGTGATTTAAATTGATTATATTTTGAGACACAGTGCATCTTATTATATTATTTTGAATCACAACTATGTGAAATGATTGACGCATCACTGAAAACAACCACTGAAGCTTTAGCTTTTCTGAATCCATCCTCAATCTATGACATACAGTGCCGTGAAAAAGTATTTGCCCCCTTCCTGATTTCTGTGTTTTTTGCATATTTATCACTCAAAACATTGTCAGATCATCAAACCAATTTTAATATCACACAGAAACAACCCAAGGAAAGACAAAATTCAGTTTTTGAATGATGATTCCATTTATTAGTGCACAAAAAAAATCTAAACCTATCTGGCCCTATGTGAAAAAGTAATTGCCCCCTTAATCTAATAGCCAGTTGAGCCTCCTTTGACAGCAATAACTGTAACCAAACGTTTGCGATAATTGGTGATGAGTCTTTCACACCGCTGGGGAGGGATTTTGGCCCACTCTTCTATGCAGAATTGTTTCAATTCTGCCATATTGGAGGGTTTTCTTGTATGAACTGCCCGTTTAAGGTCACACCACAGCATCTCAATCGGATTTAAATCCGGACTTTGACTTGGCCACTCCAAAACCTTAATTTTGTTTTCTTTGAGCCATTCAGAGGTGGACTTGTTGGTGTGTTTTGGATCATTGTCCTGTTGCATGATCCAAGAGCGCTTGAGTTTGAGGGCACGAACTGATGGCCGGACATTCTCCTTCAGGATCTTCTGGTAAACAGCAGAATTCATTTTTCCGTCAATCACAGCAAGTTGTCCTGGTCCTGAGGCAGCAAAGCAGGCCCAGACCATCACACTGCCACCACCATGCTTTACTGTGGGCACCATGTTCTTTTTATCAAATGCTGTGCCATTTTTACGCCAGATGAAACGGGCTGCAGACCTTCCAAAAAGTTCAATTTTAGACTCATCGGTCCACAAAATGTTTCTCCAAAAGTCTTGAGGGTCATCAAGGTGCTTTTTGGCAAAGGTGAGACGAGCCTTTGTGTTCTTTTGTGAAAGCAGTGGTTTTCTCCTGGGAACTCTTCCATGGATGCCATTTTTGGCCAGTGTTTTTCTAATGGTGGAGTCATGAACACTGACCTTAACTGAGGCCAACGAGGCCTGTAGTTCTTTCGATGTGCGTCTAGGTTCTTTTGTGACTTCCTGAATGAGCCGTCGTCGCACTCTTGGAGTAATCTTAGTTGGTCGACCACTCCTGGGAAGGGTTGCAACTGTTCCCAGTTTCCTCCATTTTTGAATAATGGCTCTGACAGTGGTTCGCTGGAGCCCCAGAGCTTTGGGAATGGCTTTGTAACCTTTTCCTGAATTATAGACTTCTATCACTTTTTTTCTCATTTGTTCTTGAATTTCTTTGGATCGTGGCATGATGTGTTTGTTCTTGAGATGTTGTAGCCAACTTCACTTTGTTTGACAGGAACTATTTAAGTGATTTCTTGATTCAACACAGGTGGTGACAATCAGGTGTGGGTGTGGCATGTAGAACTGAACTAAGTTTTCTCAAAACTGTGGTTAGTCACAGTTAGTTTGTGATTTAACAAGGGGGGGCAATTACTTTTTCACATAGGGCCAGATAGGTTTAGATTTTTTTTGTGCACTAATAAATGGAATCATCATTCAAAAACTGAATTTTGTCTTTCCTTGGGTTGTTTCTGTGTGATATTAAAATTGGTTTGATGATCTGACAATGTTTTGAGTGATAAATATGCAAAAAACACAGAAATCAGGAAGGGGGCAAATACTTTTTCACGGCACTGTATAATTGGTTAGAGCTATTTCTAATTTAGAGAGGCCATTGATGCAGCTTGGTCATCAGAATTCTTGTATTCAGTGGACCATTGCTGCCTCATTACTTAACATAATGTCATTATGTAAAATTGATTTGCATGAACTCTCATACAGATGAGTAGTTTGGGTTAGATACAGAGATGTTTTGCTACACCCTCTTTTTATTCGACTTCAGCTCTAATAATAATAATAGTTATATTGACGTGAGGCAACATTTTTGCAGCTTTGTACTGCTGTCAAGGATCCTGATTCAGTATCATTTAAATGGTTGGCCTGTTTTAAAAGTGCTACAGAAATAACTAGAGCTGGGCGGTATGACCAAAAATTGATATCACTGTATTTTTCAAAATTTTACCAGTGTCACAGTAGTTGACAGTATTTTTTTTTCCATGCATGACTCTGTTTTAACCCCATTTCCTAATAATTTAGAGAATAATTACTGCAGTAAATCCGACTTGGTAAGACATATCTGGGTCCAGTGCTTTAATCATCTCCTTGAAGCTCCTTTCTCAACAGGACTAAGTGGTACATGTCTTTGGCGAAAGATAAGATAATCCTTTGTCCCACAATGGGGAAACTGCAATGTCACAACTCAAGTTTCAGAAACAGTAGGAAAATATGAGCAGGCATCAAAATTAAGATGAATAATAATAATAAGTATGTACAATCAACTAAAAAACACAACACTGTAAGGTTAAAAGGCACAGGAACGTTGCACAATAAATGTGAAGTGGATAGTAATGGCGTTGGTAATATCGTTCCACCATTTGCTTTTCTTGTCGTAGGCAGCCCCCTTAGCAAACGCATCTTTTAGGGCTGCAACTAACGATTATTTTAGTAGTCGATTAATCTATAGATCCAGTAACGATTAGTCACGAAAAAAATATTACTAGGATAATGGACACGACACTAACGTTGGTATTTAGTGAGCGCAGTTACACGTGCGTGCTTTAGGCATTCCGTTTCAAAGCGGGATATTGTCAGTATCCAGATAAAAAAAAAAGTTGAAGTATTCTGTGAAACAGCGTTCTGTTAAGGGAATACTGCCAAAACACGACTAGACTACATTCGGAATGAAAAAGATTGTCCATGACTCGTGAGCAAATTGCGTATGGCCACCATTCCGTTTAGCACTAGTGCTAATATTGGAATATTCCTCACATGCAGATACAGTGACTGGCGCGAGCTAGCTGCCCGTCACAACGTTCCCGCATTTTTCCGTAACTTACCTAACTTTTTGCCCTTAAACCGCCCCACTTTTGTAAATATTTTTGTCAACACTGTTCGTTAAGCTTGGGCTGCACTTGACGCTGCATTTTTTCCGCACTTTTGGTGGATTATTTACCTGTCTCGGCTTAAGATGTTTAAGGGACCCCGTCCTCCACTCGTCTACACAAAGGATCAGCTGATGGCGCTGCGCAGCGCTGTTGTGTTCCCCCGAGACAGGCACGTTATCCCTGACGAGATCCTGCAGACGACACGCCGTGGACGCCGCGCGGGACGTAAACTCCGGGAAAAGAAGAGACGCTGCAGGCCGGTCCTCCCTTCCGTCGTAACGGGGAATGTGCGCGTCCTCGCCAACAAGATGGATGAGCTCGCGGCGCTCGTTAGATTTCAGAGGGAGTACAGGGACGCTAGCGTCATTGTTTTTACGGAAACGTGGCTAACACCGCAAATCCGACTCTACCCTCACTGTGGACAACTTTCACCTGCTGCGCGCAGACAGGACGGAGGAGAGCGGGAAGAAGAAGGGAGGAGGACTAGCGCTGTTTCTGAACGAGAAATGGTGTAAACCTAGATGTGTAACAAAGACATTGAACTGTTCGCTGTCGGCCCTGCGGATTCTTGACACAGATGAGTATTAAGTTCCAAATTAAAATTATACTTAAATAATACGACTAGTCGACAATGAAATTTCATGTCGACAAAATTTTATTGTTGACGTCGTCGACGTTGTCTACTAATCGTTGCAGCCCTAGTGTCTTTGTGTGACGTCTGAGTTGCGTTTTGTGTTGCAGTGCCAACTTGAACGTTACGATCTTGGTTTCATGCATTCTTCATATTTCAGGACATTGTTTGTGACAGAAGTGGTGAAGCAAATAGCTTGTGTTGCCTCTTGCGGCTACAACAACTTTAGCTCGACAACATTTACAGAATACGTTTGTTTGATCAGCACCAGATTTTTTTTAAAGTCAAAGTACTTCCACACAACTGACATGGCTCCTCTTTTCGGTATAAGTTCCTCTGTTTCTAACAACGTCTATGTTGTTCACCGCTCAGCACACACTGTAGCCGTAACACCAGTATTCGGTATGAACCGGTATACCGCCCAGCCCTAGAAATAACTTATCATTCTTCATTCTTTCTATATTCTTTCTTTTTATCATTTCTATCATTCTTCAACTTATGTCTCATTCTTTCCCCTCCAGCGTGTTGTACCAGCAACAGAACCAGCCCATGGACGCTCTTCAGGCTTATATATGTGCAGTGCAGTTGGATCACAGTCACGCAGCGGCCTGGATGGACCTGGGCACTCTGTACGAATCCTGTAACCAACCGCACGACGCCATCAAGTGCTACATCAACGCCACAAGGAGCAAAGGCTGCACCAACATCGCGGCTCTCACACACAGAATCAAGTGTCTGCAGGTACGTGGGCACTGCCAACTAGTGCCAACTACTCCCAAGTACTACCAACTACTACCAAGTACTACCAATTCTGCTGTGCTGGTTTTACTGTTCTTTAAAAGGTTGCGTTCACGTTGTAGAAGTTGATGATGTCATAATTTCAGATGGTGAACAGGGAACTATTGATATTTTTGCAGTGACGTCACGTTGGGGGTGTTCTTTATTTATGTTTATAGTGGTTTATATGTTTAGCAGTTACCGTAGACACAATGCACACTTAAGCAAACACTTATCAAGAACATTTTTGGATTGTATGAAAACTCAAGAAAAATACAAGCTTGTGGTCAGTCCGAGGGTTCATGGTCCTGTTTAGGAGCTTGATTTACAACAAAAAGGTGAAAGTGACTAACTGAAAAACTGTTGGCTAATACTAGCTTATAGAGCTTCTGACAGAGTAGTGCCTACAGTTAGTATCACACGCCCAGGGAATGTTGATGATATCAGCTGCAAAGTATCAATAGAGCGGTTAACATTGCTTTCATATTTTTTTGGGACCACACGTCTCACGTTAAAAAGAAACTGCAGTCGTTCAAAGCTAGCAACAACAAGGTTATAACATGGATCTGTGGTTATGACTGTGACAGTATACAGTGGATTTGGGATTGAATAATGGCACCACTTTCTGAAGCTGTTGTGTACAAATCATTTCACTTTTGTTTATTTCTACTGACAGAAGACGTTGAAGTTTGTGCCAGTTTTGTTTCATGTGGACAGGCCCAGGAATTAGAGATATGAACCATAAACCAACAAATCTGCAATTACACAGCAAACTTCACCTGAGAATACTGACCTGTGTCCAGCTCTGGTTAAACCATAGAGATTCTACAGTGTGCTGATATTACGTGAACGCAACCTATTGTTTATTTATGTACTGTATTTGGTTTGTTGAGAACTAAAACATGAACTAAAATAAGGCTGGTTCCTTTGAGTTTTTGGTTGAGATGCATCAGGCTAAGTGACTGGACTAAGTAGCTATTTCTGGTAACATTTCATGATATTGTATTTTCTAGGGATTCATTTACAGTTTATCAACATTTGTTAGGCTTAAAGGTGCACTGTGTAACTTTTTATGGACAGTCTACCACCTGCTTGTCTCCAAGGTGATGTTATTGCTTTTCTTAGATTGTTTCACAGTATGGCCTTAAATTTATCTGTCTGTATGGAGACAAGCAGGTAGTCTTCCTAGGCCAAGTTACAGGTAAGATTTGTAAAGAGGTGACCCCACTACTACTACTACTACTACTACTACTATTACTATTACTACTATTACTAGTACTATTACTACTACTACTACTACTACTACTACTACTACTACTACTACTACTACTACTACTACTACTACTACTACTACTACTACTACTACTACTACTACTACTACTACTACTATTATTTTTTTTTTAGCAGTAACAACACCTGCAAGTTAATGCCATACTGTGGAACATATCTGGCAAGAGAGCAGCAGATGATATGAGTAGACCATCCACCAGAAAAGTTACATATTGCATCTTTAAAAATAAAACAAGGTGTCAGAAAAATCACCTTATCAGAAAACACAAATGAACTCGGTGAAGAACCACAGCAAAACACGTATTTAAATTTTACTTGCAAGGGGAGAAAGACACCAGCAGAGTCAGTCACATTTCTCCGTTGGGCTGTTCTGTCTTGCCTCTTTTATTGATTCACAGATGGGTGTACACAAATATGTAAATTTCACATGATAAAACAATGTGACTTCTTTCCCAGAAACTCAAAACCTTGACTTTTAATGTTGCAGATTATAATGCAACTTCTATTGCAATTTAAGTTGATCAAAATACACAAATTAGCCAAATTCAGTTAAATTAAAGCTACCATCTGGAAGTTTTTTTTTTTTTTCATCAGTAGATGGCAGATGTAAAACCTGTTTCCCCTCTTTCCCCACGTGGCCCCTCCCCACACCCAGCCTTTTCATCACCTGGCCCCTCCCGTCACCTGGCCTCTCCCCCTGGCGTTTGTCTAATTGCCAGTCTAATTACGGATGGTAGCTTTAACATAAAATAAGCCAATAACTGTCTTGGATTTCTACTTTGGTGCATACGCTATCTAGTCATTTTTCATAACATTCAAACCTGTATTTTACGTATGTTTTTTAATATAAATATCATTGCACTGTCAGTTAAATAAAATAAAGTACAAAGTTAGAGCCGTTCATTATAACAAGGCCTAAACCTCCTCAGGTTTGCTCTGCAGGACATGTACCGTCACCAGTGCTCTGCTTCTCTGTGGTTGAACCTAAAAGTGAAATTAATACACTCTCAGATCCTTTTATGCCTTTTTCATTTTATGAGCAGATTTATTTAACTGTGGAAGTGCCAAAAGACCCACTGATATTTGTGTTTCCACATTTAGAGCTGCATAATGTTCTGTCTCATTATTGGCCAATGCAAAATCCATAGATGCACTAAATACACTGAGATTTGCCATGTTTTTACTACAACCAAAAAATGGCTCCGTAATTAGTGTTAAATTCTGTTTGTTTGTGGGTTTTTTGTTTTTTTTTGATGGAGTGTCTGCCACCTGCTTGTGTCCCTGAAGATTTTATTACTTTATCCATGAAGTTCCACAGTGTTTTTTTTTTTTTTTTTAGTACAGACACGATGAACAAGTTTGCCATACTGTGAAACATTTCTGGTAATGCAATAACATCTCCATGGAAATAAGCAGGTGGCAGACTCCCCACCAGAAAAGTTACATAATACACCTTTAATCATTTAAATATAAACAAAATCAAATATTAAAGCTAGTTATTGAATATTCTGCAGCTTTATGAGGTCATCTTCCTTTTCTTAAGGCACACAAAGATGTTTAATGAGCATAAAAGGGTCTTTACACATTTTATAAGCGAATGGCAACACTTCATAATGACTACACCTTAATTACTGTTCATAAAGCATGAACACAGACTTAAATCATAATGAACAAATAGTTTATTAAAGGTCCCATGACGTGGTACTTCTTGATGCTTTTATATGGTGCCTTAATGGTTCCCTAATACTGTAAATGAATCCTTCTTCAAAATCAACATTCAGTGCATGAGAAAGACACATGTACACAGTCAGAGTCAGAAAGTCTCTCTCTGAACAACTCATTCTGGGCCCTGTTGCTTGAATGCAAATGAGAAGGACACAGATAGGTTAGAGGAGCGGGTCGGGGGGGCAAATGCGCCTGCTGGTTAGGTGCGCTGTGCGCTGTCTCCCACTTCCGCGTTTTAAGCGCAGAGGAAGAAAGGAGAGGAATTTCAATGAAAAAAACACATTTTCACAGAAAATAAAATTAAACCACTGCTGTTTCAGAGGTCCAGAGGGTCGGGTAAAGGACTTCCGAGCCTAGAAACACTCGCACGTGCCTCCAGGCAAATAAAAAAACGCATTTCGCATTGCGTAGCTCCTTCGCGGTCCAAAGTCTCTGGGCGTGATTTCCAGAGACGGGGTGGACATCCAGACGGTGGTGGAACTGCATTTGCATTTCTTTTTTCGATGTGACGTAACATAGTTGCCTTGTTCAGAATTGCCCGTTTGAGCTGTGTGTTTTTCTAACGCAGAAAAGGACCGCAAATGCTCAGTTTAGACATTTCGCAACTTTTAGCCATGGGGGGGGGGCCCTAAACAGGGTAGGCCCTAAACAGGGTAGGGGAGCTCACATTAACGTTCAAAAACCTCAAAGTGAAAATTTCATGCCATGGGACCTTTAAGAGTGATTCAGGCTTTGTAACTACGTAAAGAGGGGGTATTACACTATTGTTATCGCAACACAATCAGCGTGCACCCTGCTAATGAAACTCTTGCACATCGCATCAGGTTTGTCAAGTCGGAGTCTACAGTTTTGTGTAATGTTTTTGTACATTTATAAAAAATGGCCGTGTGCGAGCATGGGCGACATCGTCTTGTGGGCGGAGCCTTGTACAAGATTGTTCCGCTAACTGTTAGAAGGGCCTGAGAGAGAGAGATCGCCAGGTTACTCCAACATGCATGACATCTAAAACCTCTGCAGACATGTTTTTGATGAGGGAATAACGTTATAATATGGTAGAAAGTTCTAGAAAGTCTATACCCCTCTTTAATAAAGGGTGTAGAGTATATATTAAGTCATAACAAAGCCTGAATCATCATTATCATCTTTAGAAACTTTGTTCATTGTGAATTCACTCTTTTTTCATGTTTTATTAGGGGTAGTTATTATAAAGTGATTTCTAAAATAATGACATTGTTTTAGACCTACTCTTCAGCCTGTCTCATCCATGCTGGCTTCACATTCAAATGCATGGTTCAAATTTCACCAGCTCCTCTGTATTAAGACAAGCTCAAGGTTCTGTCTTAATACATTTTTTACTGTTTTTGTGGCTTTTACTTTCGCAAAATCACTATGAAATTTACTGCCGATTTCAACCTGCTTGATCTACTCACCATTGCTGTTCATTCTCCTTGTTTTTGGGGTCCATGGCAACCGATAAAGTTATAATGGCGAACATTGAAATACCTGCTAAAATCGTGTTTGATTTTGGACAATTTAAAATGCAATAAAGTCAATGATATTAACTCATTAGTTTAGATGCCCTCCAATTTTCCTGTTGTATTCCTGTGTGTCAGATGCCTTCCCATCCTCCTCTTGTTTCCCTGTGTGTCAGCTGCCCTCCCATCCTCCTCTTATAAATGATCAGGGAAAACATTTCTGGATTTGACTTTTAGAGAACTCTTATACCAAATTCCACTATCCTTAAAGAAAATTACTTTATTACATTAAAATTGTCAAAAAAAAAACAGTACATTTCTGCCATTCTAACACTACTCGTTGCTTCAGTGGTCTTCATTTCTTATTTAAACTTTCTTTTTATATTTTATTTTGATTTTTCACGCCGTTTTCATCCCCTTTAGGCTCAGTTGAGTTCCCCCCCGCTCAGTACCCTTCAGAGTAAAACTAAAATGCTGCCCCTTATTGAGGAGGCTTGGAGTCTGCCCATCCCCGCAGAGCTCACGTCCAGACAGGGACCAAGCAATGCTCCGCCGCAGGTGAGAGAAGCTAGTACTACCACCTATTATTATTATTATTATTATTACTACTATACTACTATTATTACTATTATCACATATATACAGCCCTATTTCCCCTGTTTAATCTATAAGACACAGGTTTTGCATTTTTGAAACGTTTTAGCCACTCTCCATCCTCAGATATGATGTGAAACTAGCATCCTTCAAACCTGGTGTTTAAATCTACTTTTAAAAATTCTCCTTTGTACCAAATAGGGATGTAACAATAACCGAAATATCGTGTACCGTCAAAAGCCTCTCGATAATATTGCGAGCTATCACAGTATATCGATTTAGGAAACGGCTAAAAGAAACAAAGCAAAGAATTATTGTAAATGTAGTTCTGTCTAATTCAGTCGAATTTACACGATAAAATACATTTTTTAAGCAGCTTTAAGTTTTAACTCTGGTTTATGACAGAACCATAGGCTTGTCAAGGCGTTTTTAAAGGAAAAAGTAGTATATTCACAGTTTAGTTAACCTCAAAAAATACAAAAGATCTCGTTGCGTAAGATTTCGTACCGAGAAATTTGGATATCGTTACATCTCCACTTGTGTGGACGCACCTTTTCATTGACTTAAAATGCATAAAGCGAGGCATAGAGATATGGAGAGGTTTGCGATACCTGATATTCTGGTATCGATTGGGAGCCAGTATCAGAGTATCTATCTACCTAGTTTGCACCCTGACGAACCCCACTTTTGCTGTTGAAACGCATTGTGCCTCCATGAAGTTCTAAAAAGGCTAATTTAAGCTGAACCAGTAAGCTTTGGTGCTGGATCTCATTGGAACTCCTTTCTTGATGTTCCTTGTTTTGGACACATTTTAATGCCAGGTCTGACGGTGGCTGGTTGGTGCTGTTTCTCTCTCTTTTTTTAAATGTTTGATCTGAGGATGAGTCGTGCTAAAACCAGAACTGCTCCTTTTTCTGTTCACTGTAGAAGAAGCTTCACCCATCACACCCAGCAAACAGTATATTGGATATTATTTAAATCTATATATTTAAATATTTACTAGAATACATTATTTTTAACAAATGTCTCTTGGACTTGTGTGTGGTTGCAAATTCAATTACAATTCCATAATCTTGACCTCACTGTGTCCCTTGAGGTAAACATTTTCAGATCAAATATTTGTAATACTGGTTTATTCTTAATTGCAGAAATATGCACATAACGTCCCATTTATTTATGTCATAATTTGGTGGTTCAAGATGATTATCCAGTCAGAAAGCAGCAAGAGCCTCACATGACTCTCTCATTTGGGTTGCCACTTTCAATGCTCAAATCCAGTTGGTTTAAACCTCAAATGTTTCTCTTTGATCTGAATGGTCACTACCTAAACCCCAGCACCTGCAACCAAGCATTAATCAGTGCTAGTGCAGCTTCTACAGCTATAGACTGGTTTTAATCCTGCTTTAACCCTATTGTAGTTCTTTTTGCCTATCCTGGGTGTGATCGGTGAAGTTTAGTAGTCTTAGTTTCACATTTAGGCTTCCCATTGGTCCTGTCTGTCTTCTTCCCCTGTTGTAGTTGACCTTAGATGTCCTGCAGTTGCTCCCAAAGCCGACGTGGCGCCCCCTAGTGTCTGAACTCCACCTAGATCTCATTCATAACATCATCAAAATCTCTCATGGTCGCTCATTAAGTCCTGATTTGCAATGGGAATTTAAGCCATTAGGAACTTTGTACAGGGCTAGAAATGCAATTCACGTCTATATTCAGTGTTTTTATAATTGTATTTGTTCTATTTTCCAAATCAGTGTATTAAATAGCTACATATTATTTGGTATTTTGACAATTATAACATTATTTTTGTTTCAGCTAGGGCTACACAACCAATAGTAATCAATTCAATTAGCTGTTCTTATTTAATAAATCGTATTAAAGCTTTGTTGTTTACAGTTAAATATGATAAAATTGGTTGACTAACAAGCTTATAGTAATTGTTGCAGCCCTATTTGAGATTACAATCTGTTTTTTTTCTTTTTCTTTTTTTATATCTAATTTTAAAAGAATAATTAACCCTGTTTCTGTTGCTGTGGCTTTCCTGTCCCTGCTCTCTTCTCCTCCATCACTTTTTCCTCCATTTTTATTTTATTTTTGATCATTGTCTTTGTCCCTCCTCCTTCGTTGGTGCCTCAGGCGTGTAAGCCGAACCACAGCGCAGAGGGAGGGGGCTCTGGTCCCACTCTGCCACCCCACGTCAGCCCTCTGTCCCAGGCAGACGAGTCCTGCCCGGCCAAGAGGAGGAGGGCGGGCAGTCCAGCCAAGGTGAGAGAGTTATTAATGTACCTACAGTTCTAGGAATCCTGAATGAGAGGCCAGTACTGAGGATGCTAAATTATTACATTATTTGAGAACTGCCCTCTAGTGGTCAGTAGGAATGACAACAATACATTAAGGCTGCGTCCCATTACATTAGCCGTTTTCCAATCCAGCGACGGCACGCTTGTGAGTGTGGTCTCGGTCTGTCGTCGAGACGGCGCACACTCGCTCTGTCCTTGGTGCACTACGTTTCTCACATGGCCGCCTGCGAAAAGGAACAAGTACCGCCTCAGCTCAATGAGCCGGGTGGTCTGCTCCTTGTTCCCTAAAGAAAAAAATATTATTCTATTGCGACTAGTAATACTTGGAATTGGGACATGTCCAATGTTCCCCCTAATTTTTAATGTCTCTGAGCAAACACACTAACTCCCTGAGCGCTCCTTGGAGCCCTGTGCGCGACAAAAAAAAGCGGAGATCCGCTAAAAGCTCTTTCATCCCTGATTTACAGTGCGCTGCATAGGTTTTCTTGTGCGCTGAGAATGTGCGAGCAGTGCACAGCTTAGAGTAAAAGTTGGACATGGCGATACTGTAGAATATCCAGCATTACAACAGCAAAGGAAATATAAGTGTAAGGGGAAAAGCATGTGAACGGTAATACAGGTGCCGTGATCTATGCCGTTACGGCTACATCACACATGTTTAGCGTAGTTTATGAAGAGTTTCATGTAGCATAGTTGTAGGTGAGGTGAACCAGTACGTATATTTTATAGTGACGTCGCAACTGTCAGATGTGGATGTCGCTGGCGAGTCGGTCTTTGTAGTCATATATCCTCCCGCGCTGTGCATGCTGGGGCTTTTAAGTGTGCGAAGCGTGCATTTTCGCACGCTTGGTCCACGCCCCGATTTCCATGGAAACGACGGCGCTGTTCAGAGCTCATCTTAACGGTGCAGGGGACAAAAAACGAATGGAACGGCGCTTGTCGCGCCGGATATGACGCACATCCCCTTCCAAGGACGCTCACAAGCGTGCCGTCGCTGGATTGGAAAGCAGCTTCTGTCTTACACCTTCCCCTACCCCTTTATCTACGTCTTTGTCTTGCCCCTCGATACCGAGCTGAGAGGGCTCGGGGTACGAATGTTCCCCTAAGAAATGGGACACCACTCGATTCCTGTTTGTGTATCATCCCTTGTCTCTAGCTGGCTGCAACAGCATTTGACGCAAACAAACAAACAAATGTCAAGGATTATCGTGTATCTCAGCTCGACAAAAAAAATTAGCTTGCTTATACATGAAAGTTCGATGAAAACCATAACGTCGACTAAACAGACATCACTACAATTAAAACTGCAGCAATAGTTCACTAAAATAGTGAATAATTATTTTTTATTAGTAATTGTAAACCATGCTAAACTGTTAATCGATAATTCCAACTGCTGAAAATACATTTATGAGACTCCTTGGCTGGTCGATGTGATGCTGCCATCCTGATCCCAAAACCTGCCTGAGCTTGTAGGCGTACCATAGGTACCTCCAGCTTAGGTCCTGACCAAACCGAAGCAAGAAGATCATGGAGATGGTCCCCGGGCACACAAGTGTGCTGCCCACTGCTCCTAATATATGTATATATATATATATAGGATGGGTTAAAATGCAGAGAAGAATTTCTCCAGTGTGAGATCAATAAAGTCACTTCTTCTTCTTCTTCAAGTCTGGTCGAGAGCTTACTTCGTTTCAAGGGGTATGTAGCCCTCGGTCGTGGCCCTAGCCCTTGATCAGAATTAGAATTGGGACACTCCTTGCATTCACATGAACGCGCAAAACCAAGGGGTAGGGGTAAAACGAAGGGGTAAGACAGAGAAATGGGACGCAGCCTAAAGGTCCCATACTGCGCTATTTTCTGATCAATGATTCCTTCATCACAAACACACCTGCAGTTGTGTTTTGTTTCATTCACAGATGTTTAACACACAAACCCTGCAGATTTAGTTCTTCTTTCAAACTGAAAACACCCTGTTCCACCTTGTGATGTCGTGTCAGGAAACGCTCCACTATGTTTTTAAGCTCTGCTCACTTTCACTAGATTCATTTGGATACTTTCAACCCTGTGATTGCCAATCTCTACTAAAGGTCAAAGGTGCTGTTAACTTTAAAACTACCACTTCATGACATCACAAGGTGGAACAGAGCCATTTTGAGCTTTGGAGATATAGACCGACTAATAATAAAGGAATACTCAAACATTTGTGAATGAAACAAAACACAACTCCAGGTCTGTTTTTCAGGAGCTAACAACATTATAACATCGATTAAAGCTCACAAGAGTCAATATTACGTAATATAGGACCATTAAGGTGTGCCGGCCACAGAGTTTCTAATCTTTATTCCATTCTTCAGGGTGAACCTTGGGCCAGTAACCCCGCACAGCAACAAGTCCCCAACTGGTATCTGTCTCCACAAAAACTACAGGTGTGTCAGAGTGTTTATTTAAACTTTCACACCAGAGGCATTGCTTTACCTCAGGAGAAAAGGATGCATCATTTCTTGCCATACGTCCCATGCATGGTGTCCTTAAATGTGTGTCCTGATCTGTCCCGTTTCTTCTTCTCTCCTTCAGTTGTTGGAGCAGTTGAGAGGAAACCGGGCAAGTCTTAAACCTCCTCAGTTACAGATGTTGGAACAGCTGGAGGCTCAGCTCAACATGATGCACCAACACCAGGTACAGAGCACGCCTGTTTAATGTGCTTAATGTATGACAACTTACCTGGCTGTGTTGGCAAAGCACATCTCTCACATTTCACACCAGTCTCTTGCTATTTTTGCTACTTATTTAGAATTGATTATTACTATTTATATTATTTCCTTGTTATTATAATATATTGTGATGTCTAAGTAGAGCTGGGCGGTATGACCAAAAATTCATATCACGGTATTTTTCAACATTTTATCTGTATCACGGTATTTGACGGGGTTTTTTTTTTTTTTCATGCATGAATAGGTGTTAACCCCATTTCCTAATAATTTAGAGAATAATTACTGCAGTAAACTGGCTTAGAATGACCAGACTAGTATTAACTCAAGTTTTAAATGGTCCCACAAAATTCTGCTGTTCACAAAGGTGACAGTGTGGCACTCATAACTGTAATGAGAAGAAATCAGACTGCATGACTGTTGCAATCAAAATATGGAAAGCTTTATTGTGCAAGTTTTGCAACTTTAAAACATATTTAAGTTGGCTACAATGTAAACAAAACCCTTGTAACTGCAAAGTGAAGACTTCTTTATCCACTGAACTTTCATTAAGGCAACAATAAACAGTACTGAAACAGGTGTGAAACTTTTCACTTTGTGAAACATTAATAATATTGCTTCAAGTCCAACCAGGTAGTATTCAACTATTTAAAATATTAAAAAAAGTTTAACTTGAAGACTTCAAACAACTAAACCTTCACTAAAGCAACTTGCATCCATACGGACTTTGGCTCTAGTACTCTTTGTATCATCATCTGACGTGATCCCCATCTAGTGGGGGTCTCAGTTGTGAGCTGGTGCTTTGGAAGACCCAGTTCATCCTGTACCATGGCTAGGTCCCTCCTTTTTTTCCATGAGTATGAAAAGACTGACACAATTTTTTTGCAGACTCCCAACTGCACGTTGTATGCGGTCATCTTTCATAGCTCTCTCTGTAAAATGGCAAAAAAATATATATATATATATAATTATTATAGTATTATATATTATATTATTATATATTTATTATATTATTATATATTTATTATATTATTATATATTTATTATATTATTATATATTTCTTATAACAGATTCATTAATGTGTAGTCAAATTAATATAATAACTAGTGCTTACCAATGGCTATGTTAAGCCTGTGACAAAAGCACTGGAGTCTTGTCCAATTATTCAGCTCGACAGCCTTAATGATGTTGACTCCACTGTCTGTTGTGATGGCCACTAGTCTGTGCTCCGATAGCCCCCAGGAATCAAGTGCCTCTTGCAAGCCTGCTGCTAGAAACTCGCCAGTGTGATCATCGGGGAAAAAGCTTGTTTGCAGATGTTTGCTGACAATGACTTTGTAACACCCAGTCGTCACTTATAAAGTGAACAGTGAGGCTGCGGTAAATGAAAAATTCTTACCGTAAAAAAAACCCCCACCGGTATTCGGTGTGCACCGGTATATCGCCCAGCCCTATGTCTAAGGTACTGTGTCCAAATAATGTCCCTTGTGGATCAGTAAAGATTGTCCAAGTCTAAATTAAACAGTTTCCCTATTGGAATTTGTTACCTTTGTGCAGTTAATTACATTTCCATTTTCCAATTATGTTAAAAACTCAATTATTCTTTTCAAAGGACAGATGCAAAAATGAGAAAAGTCATATCTAAAGGAGTGGTACAGGAAACACGAATGTTCAAATCATTTCATATTGTCACATAAAGCTTTTGTCATTTTAGATTTACTCACAGTGGGAACAAGAGAGGAAACACAACTTTCACTTAAGTAACAGTACTTAAAGGTGCACTATGTAACTTTTTCATTGGGGGTCCATCACCTGCTTGTTTCTATGGATATATCATTGCTCTGCCTGGAATGTTCCACAGTGTCACATTAAAGAGATCTACTTTACATTTATTCAATTACAGGTGGTTTTATAGCTCAAAAATACCTAGAAAAACAGGCATTCTGACTGTGAGCGGGGTCGCCACTTCACAGATCTGACCTGTAACTTGGTCTGGTTTGGCCTCTGTGATGATGGAAAGGTTTAAAGCCATACTGTGGAACATTCCAGACAAAGCAATAACATTACTATGGAGAAAACTCTTTGACAGACCCTGCACCAGAAAAGTTACACAGTACACCTAAACAAGTAACCAAAACTCAAGTAAGAGTAAAAGTGTGTTGTCCGAAAAGCCCTACCCACTTCTGTGTATTTCATAGTACATTTATTATCCAAATAATGTAGTAAGTTTTCACACAGACCTTGTATTTCTTTGTTTCAGATGAGGCAGAACTCTGGTCATGTTCGTCCCTCTCTCCCCAATGGCCCCACCCCTCACCCACTTCCCTCCCCCAACCTGCACCGCCTCCCCCAGAGACCCCTCCTCAACGGGCCCTTGGGTGTCCCCCCCTCGGCCCCCACCAGGAGCAGCAGCAGCAGTAGTAGTAGTAATAATAATATTAGTAGTAGTACTAGTAATCAGACGGATGGGGACGTGCCTTATGTACAGACAGCGGAGGGAGGAGAGAGAGCGCTACCTCAAACCTGCACAAAATCACAGGACTCCACGCCATGCCCCGCCCTCCACCAAAACAACTCTCAGGTAATAGTCAGTAGACCTATCCTGCAAAATCGACTTTTTAGACCCTTTAACTGTATTATAGTCCTTTTCATTTTCCCCCTTGCAGTCGAATTTTGTCTGTAAATCAGTTCCTATTCAGTATATGGAACACAGCTCAAAATTCACTCCTATAACTGTCAGCCTCGATGAACCTCATTTGACTGGAGCCGAACGCAATGGGGACGTCACACTCCCTTAGTCTACTTTATACAGCCTATGGTTCTAACGGATGATGTCCCACCTTCAGAATGTTACACACTGTACTATAGATGGACTTCTTGGTGCATTTCTACACTGTACCTTTAAAAGTTTTGCAAGATTTTTACAATGCCAAAAAAGTAATAATCAGAATTTGTCATTTTTATGGAATTTCAGCCTGTCATCTGAGTGTTGACATTATTTACATACTGTTTTATTTATCCCCCTTTTTGCTGTTTTGATAATTGAATAATTTTCTCTTTTAGGGGCTTCAGAAAGGCTCAGCTCCAGCCGCTCCCCCCTCCAGCTCAGACACGCCCCCCGACCCCAGCTTAGCCCCTCCCACTTCCTCCTCCGCTTCCTGCCCATCGTCCAATCAGGTTGCACATTCCACAGACGCGTCATCATCATCGTCATCACCGCTTCAACCCAGTTCTACCAATAACAACACGGTTAACTCAAACCACCTCCCAACGTCCCCTGCTCCCTCCTCCTCCTCTTCCTCGGCTACCTCTAGTTCCACGATTACCGCTACCAAAGACGCTACCAAACAAAACATATCGCATAAAAACGGCAACGGCGAAGCTACGAAATCTCCACTCACGTCTAATCATGTTCAAACCGAAACTGAAAAACCATCATCGGAAAACAGCGAAACAACTGGAACTTTAAGCGCAGACAATCCAAGGCTATCTGCTTTGTTAGCGGCTAGCAAAGATGACACGGAAAATGCCACGAATTCCCAAGAAGTTGGTAAGAAAGTTAACAATATCCATCCAGGAATCAAACCATCAACTCCTCAGGCGCACAGCTCAACAGCTTCTTCCCCGATATCGGCAATGTCGACAGCGACGCCTTCTCCGAAATCCACAGAGCAGACGGGAGCACAGAGTCCAGCGAATTCAAATACTCCAGCTGTGAATGGGAAAGGGGGGATCTCCGAAGATTCCCAAAGTCCATCAAAACCGGATCCTCCAGTCGTACCGGGGCTGAAGGCCACGCCCCCACATGCCCACACCTCTAACTCCTCCTCCTCCGTGTCCATCTACCCCAGCTCGACAGATGTACTCAAGGCCTGCAGGTGAGACTACAGAAATCATGCTTTAAATCAACAATATTATGTTTTTCCCAGCTGGTTTGATCCTGGTTTAAGTTCCTGATGTCATGATTATTTTTTTAAAAAGGTGCACTATGTAACTTTTTGGTTGGTCACATTCTTGTTTCTATGGATACGTCATAGCTCTGCCTGGAATGTTCCACAGCATGATATTAAACAGATCTAACTTACATTTATTCAATTACAGGTGGTTTTACAGCTCAGAAATACCTAAAAACAGACTTTCTGACTGTGAGCGGGGTTGCCTCTCCACAGGTCTGACCTGTAACTTGGTCTGGTTTGGTCTCCATGAAGATCGAAAGGTTTAATGCCATACTTTGAAACATTCCAGACAAAGCAATAACATCTCTGTGAAGAAAAGCATTAGACGGACCCTCCACCAGAAAAGTTACACAATGCAGCTTTAAATTTTGGTGTAGAATAAGGGTGCGCATTGCCATGAATCTGGTGGTATGATGTATATCCTGATGGTAAAACAAAGGAGGATTTGTTGCGATTTATGAATAATTACTTCTAATATAATAGTCAAATACACCTTTACCAGAACATTTTATGAAATACATTTTTGTTTTAAATTATGGAAATATTAAATGTACCTAATTATTTAAAAAAAAAATGTTTCACACAATTTGAATCAAAACGAGGATCAGATAATAAAGAATTGTTTTGTTTAATGTCAGACCAGGTTCTTTATATGGAATTGAAGTTTTACTAATGAGTTGGACTAATTTCATTAAAAAGTTATTAGTCATTTCTTTCAAATCCTACACTACCTACAACTAAACACTAAACAAGCAGGTCGTTTTGTGTTTAATTGCTCTGTCAAGCTTCTACTGCACAGCTTAAAGTTCATTTGACAGGTTAGACTAATTTTACAAAAACATTTTAAGATTTGATTTAAAACCTTGCCTAGTTCTAGTTTCTTTTTAATTTTGGTGGTTTATAATTTTACCAGTGTGACATACTTAGAGGTAGTTCTGTAAGTATTACCTAGCAACCATGATATAAACAAGGGTCAAAACATGACAAAATTACACAATAGTTCTGATTAGACTAATAAAAATAGATGACAACACCCTTATTTGGTTAAATGAGGTTTAAAGTGTTAGAAAAATGCCTTGCTTGTGCGTAAATTGCCTCTGCATTTTGATTTTTAGCCTTATTTTCCACATATAGACTTTTAATAGTATTTTGTTATGTGGAAAACTCACCGGTTCTATTTGTGTCTAATTTAATCAACCCATTTAAATTACATTACAGTTAGTTTTGTTTTTATTACAATCTCCATCTTAATTTTTTATCAATTTTCAGTATAATTATGTTTAGTTATGCTGCTCTTTCTGATTTAATGAATTGAAAGCTTTTTGACAATTGCATCTAAATGTGAAATGGTTTATGCAGAGTGGACCAGGGCGTTCATTGTGTTTAGCTGTGAAGACAGCGCCCCCTGGTGGAATTACAGCACGACTACAAACACAAAGACGCGTTATGCAACTTCATTCAGGACTCAAGGCCGCTGCTGTTGCTGTGCAGAAACCAGGAGCACAATAGTGGAAATACGTCAGCTTTAAACCACTGCATATTATTATTTAAAGCTGCACTGTGTAACTTCCACTTGTTTGTCTCCATGGAGATGTTATTGCTTTGCCTAGAATGTTCCACAATATGGTAGTGTTGATATACTAAAGAATAGACTTCAATGTTAAATGGTAGTACTTTCTTTAAAGGTGCATTGTGTAACTTTTCTGGTGAAGGGTCCGTCAAATGCTTTTCTCCATGGAGACGTTATTGCTTTGTCTAGGATGTTTCACAGTATGGTATTAAACCTTTCTATCTTTATGGAGACCAAACCAGACCAAGTTACAGGTCAGATCTGTGGAGAGGCGACCCTTTTCTGGGTATTTTTGAGCTATAAAACCACCTGTAATTTAATGTAAGATCTGTTTAATGCCACACTGTAAAACATTCCAGGTATAGAGCAATGACATATCCTCAGAAACAAGCAGTTGACGGACCCCTAAACAAAACGTTGCACAGTGCACCTTTACTATTACCATGTTACCTTGTTACTGTGTGGTCCCTAGGCGGCACGGTGCGCTCATGCTTCACAGCAAGAAGGTTCCGGGTTCGATCCCCGGGTCGCCCAGACCTTTCTGTGTGTGTTCTGTGTGGAGTTTGCATGCATGGTCTGGGTTCGATCCCCGGGTCGCCTGGACCTTTCTGTGTGGAGTTTGCATGTTCTCCCCGTGTCTGGGTGGGTTTCCTCCGGGCACTCCAGTTTCCCCCACCAACCCAAAACATGCACCATAGGTAAATCCTCCAGCTTAGGTCCTGACCAAACCGAAGCAAGAAGATCATGGAGATGGTCCCCGGGCGCAGTAATGTGTCGCCCACTGCTCCTGATAACAGGATGGGTTAAATGCAGAAATGGAATTTCTAATAAAGGCATAGCTTTCTTTCTTAAATGCATTTTTACTGTGAGCTAGCTTGCCTCTCCACAGATCTGAGTGCCTGGTGCTGTCACCTGCTTGTCTAGTTTAATGGCATACTGTGGAATATTCTAGGCCAAGCAGTAACATCTCCATGGAGACAAGCAGGTGGCAGAAACCTTCTACAATGTTCCTACTGTTTACTACCTAAGCGTTGCTGTTTTACATTTTATTGCTAAAAATCCTGTAGTGATTTCTGAGCCTACAAAACCTCATGGTTATAACAAAGGATTTGGCTAAAGGGAAAAGCTGCTGGCATAAAATTTGCGGCTTAGTGAAGGCAATTTGAGGTCTTAAATTACCAGAATGAGTCTTGTGAAGGTGAATGGACTTAAAACGAACTTTAATACCACTTAATGACATCTCAAGGTTGAACCAAGTATCTAGAGAGGAAGTCACAATATGCAGAATTAAGAAGATAGACCTTATACGGTGAAAATAGTTCATACTAGTGGTGCTTGTTTAATGTTGTTGGTTTAATTGTTCAGTAAAGCCCAATAAGAGAATAAATATTTAATCCATGCGTGTATTTATTTTATTTTTGTCTGTTTGTTTTAGAAACCTGGGTAAGAACGGTCTGTCCAACAGCAGTATCCTCCTGGACAAGTGCCCTCCTCCTCGACTGCCCCCGGCCCCCAGCCCCACTCTGCCCAAAGACAAACTCAACCCCCCCACGCCCAGCATCTATGTGAGTACTACTGTTATTACTGCTCCTATTAATACTACTTCTACTACTACTGTTGCTGTAGACACGACTACAACCGCTGAGGATTATTCTTTTAGCTTCTAGTTTGGATGCTCTTCATCCTTTCTAAAAATCATAATGCAAACAAATCAAAACATAAATAATCATAAAATTAAAAAGAGAGAGGGACATTAAATGAGAGAGAGAGCTGAAAAGAACCGTTTTGAGCCTGGATTTAAAAAAGGGTCAAAGTAGAGTCTGTCTCACATGTTCAGACTGTTCCAGGTTTTAGCTGCATGAATCTGAAACTCTGACTCCCTGTGTTTATTCTGGACTCTGGCACCATCAGGAGGCCGGTCCCTGAGGTCCTCGGAGTGCAGATGGTTCATGTGGCACTAACATGTCAGAGATGTATTTTGGTGTAGGCCATGGAGAGACTTACACAAGCCGCTTTAAAGTCTCTGAGCCACAGGAGCCAGTGCAGAGACCTGAGCTCAGGACTCATGTGCTTGTACTTCCTTGTTCGAGTCAGAACCCAAGCTGCAGTTATGGATGTTCTTCAGCTGTCTCACAGTGAGCAGGCCATTACAGGAGTTTAACCTACTGGAGACAAACGCATGGATAAGTCTCTCCAAGTCGGCTTTAGACAGTAAACCTGTGATTTTTGCTGTGTTTTTTAGATGGTTAAAGGCTGCAGATGATATTGATTTGATGTGGTTTTATAAAGAAGCATTTTATGGAGCTAAATTATTCCCTGATTGTGGGAATGATGGACTGGAGTGAGTAGGGTTGTGTCTTAGTTTTTGTTTTTCCTTGAGTGATGCAGAAAACTGTCTGTGTCCATAGTCTAAGTCCATTATTACTCCTAGATTTCTCACCTGATTTTAAGACTGGAGCTGACTGCTGACACTGTCTCTTTGTTTCTGTGGCCTTGGCTCAGAAGGTGGAAAAGGAGTAATTGACACAAAGTATATTAGTATATTAAACATGTTTTTCGTTTCCTCTTTGCAGTTGGAAAATAAAAGGGACGCTTTCTTTCCTCCACTGCATCAGTTCTGCACAAACCCTTCCAACCCAGTCACCGTCATCAGAGGACTCGCCGGAGCTCTCAAACTCGGTACAGAACATTTTGAAATCTACTTTAAAAAGTGAAAACAAATAGAATAATCAGATATTATTATAAACCGTTGTGTTCTCTCCCTCCTCAGACCTGGGGCTCTTCTCCACTAAGACTCTGGTGGAGGCAAACCCAGAGCACATGGTGGAGGTTTGGACTCAACTGTCTCAACCCGCTGACGAGAACTGGGACCAGACCGGGACCAAGAAACTATGGCGATGTGAGAGTGGGCGGGGCCACACCACCATCGCCAAATACGCCCAGTATCAGGCGGCATCCTTCCAGGAGTCTCTGAGGGTAAGAGCAGGAGGGGCAGTGAACACACACACAATATAGAACCATTTCAACTGTAAGACTTAATATTATTATTGAAAATCTTGTAATTTGCACTCTCAACAGAATCCTACTTTTTGTATCTCAAATGTATGTTTAAAGGTGCATTATGATCTAGTACTAGCCAGGTCTAAACCAGGACTGAATCAGGACTGAACCAGGACTTAACCAAGACTGATCCAGGACTAAACCAAGTATACTCTAAACCCAATCTAAACCAGGACTGAACCAGAACTAAACCAGAGGACTAAATCAGGACTAAACCAAAGGACTAAACCAGGATTGCCTAAACCAAGACTAAACCAGGACTAAACCAGAAGTAAACAAGGATTGTCTAAACCCGGACTAAACCAAGGCTAAACCGGGACTAAACCAGAAGTAAACCAGCATTGACGAAATCATCTGAACCCTACTGTTTCAAACGTATGACTCAAATTTGATGTTTAAAGGTGCATTATGTAACTTTCCTGTAGAGCGTCTGACACCTGCTTGCTTGCCTGCTTATTGCTTTGTCTAGAACAGGGGTCGGCAACCTTTACCACTTTCGCACAGTAAAGAAAACACTGGGAGCCACAAAACCCTTTTGAAAATTAAAAATATAATAACACTGCATATAACAGCCTTTGTGCCATAGAATTACATTTTGAAAATGAATAAACTAAAATAAAATACATTTTAATTAAATACAGTGGTCCCTCGCTATATCGTGGTTCACTTTTCGTGGCCTCGCTGTTTCGTGGATTTTTTTATTCAAATTTTTTTTTATAGTGTATCAACTCGCATTTCTGCGTCCTGATTGGCTAAGGGACTGTAGACCTTTGCTGATTTGTCAGTCATTCTCCTCCGTGTCTCCTGTGAGTGTGTGACTCTGAAGTGCTGTATGTTTGCAAGTTTTCTCCCTGACAAAACCCGCCACAGCGCAGCGGCGCCAGGAGGAAGAGGCTTGGTCATAAGAACTGTGAAATACACCCGAAATACACTTTGGTTTCGTTCTATAATACTGTGCTTTTTTGTTGAAAATCTATGAAAGTTTGAGTGTTTAAGAAAGAGAGAAATGTGATAAAATATTAATTCCAGTCTGAGAAAAGTGTAGCATGTGTGTGGTGAGGCGTTTACAGCCTTAAAACATGGAGAATAATTGTAAAATATAAAGCTGACGACTTCGCGGATTTTGCTTATCGTGGGTTATTTTTAGTAACCCCCGTGATAAACGAGGGACCGCTGTACTGAGCCGCATCAGAGGGATCAAAGAGCTGCATGCGGCTCCGGAGCCGCGGGTTGCTGACCCCTGGTCTAGAATGTCCCACATATATCATTAAACTTATTTATCTCCATGGAGACAAGTCCTCAATGCCTCCAGGCCAAGTTACAGGTCAGATCTGTGGAGAAGTGGGCTTGTTTGAGTTTTTTTTTTTTTTTTTAGCAAAAATACCTGTAATTTAATAATAACTCAATACCATACTGCAGTGTTTCTCAACCTTTTTTGTCCCAACCTGAGCCTTTTTGTTATACCTCGAGTACCTCCTGACTCATAGGTGTTGATAATTCTCCAAAAGTAGAACATGACACAACAGATTATTAAATGAAAATCATTTTATTTCATCTCCTTAATTTGAAAATTTAATTCTCAGGAATTTTTTTCTCCTTTCTTTTACTCAAATTTACTCAAATTAGAATTTAAAAAATTCCAAAAAATCTCCCCCTGTGCCTGGCAGCGACACTGCCGAGTACCCCCTGCAGCTCGCGTACCCCTAGGGGTACTTGTACTCCTGGTTGGGAAACACTGTCATACTGTGCAAGGCAATAATATCTCCATGGAAACAATCTTGTGGCAGACCCTGTACTAGAAAAGTTACACAGCGCACCTTTATTTATTTATTTATTTTTTAATTTTGACTAATTGAATTATTGTTTTATTTTTCAGGAGGAGAATGAGAAGAAAGCACTAAAAGAGCCATCAGACGCAGAGCCAGCCTCAGCAGACAGGTACAACTCACTGTAAATATATTTTGTTAATCTCATACAGGATGATAAAAATGTTTTAAATGTTCCATCAAGTTTGTATGCTCTGTTCACATTTGACCACAGAATCAAAAATGACCTTTAAGTGAAACCTTTTAAGTTTTTATGAGTAAATGTGCTAATTTTCTCCTTTTTTCTGTTTCCTTCAGTGTTGCACGAAAAAGAAGAGGTCCTTTGAAATACATCAAGTTCGGAACAAACATCGACGTATCAGACGAGAAGAAGTGAGTGAAAAACCAGAACTAAAACAGGACTAAACTGAGACTGAAAGGGGTCTAAATCATGACTGAACCAGAACTAAACCAGGACTAAATAAACCAGAACTGAACCAGAACTAAACCAGGAATAAATAAACAATGAATGAACCAGGACTAAACCACAGGACTAAACTGGGACCAAACTACCATTACCATTACAAACTACTACTATTATTATTATTATTCGATTTATTACTTATTTTATTATTATTATGACCTATCTTTATGCCATTCTTGCCTGCATGCACTTGTCTTCTTGTTCAAACTGTCCCTACCTGGAGCTACTGTGATAAGTAAATTTCTCCTGTGTGAGATCAATAAAGTCATATCTTATCTTATCTAAGGCTAAACCAGGACTGAACCAGAATCAGACCACTATAATCTAAACCAAATTTAAACCAGGACTGAAACGGGACTAAACAAGGGCTAAACCAGGACTAAACCAGGACTGAACTAAGACTAAACTAGGCCTAAAACAGGACTGAACAAGAGGACTTAACCCGGACTAAACCAGGATTAAACCAAGACTGATTCAGGACAGAACACAGTATACTCTAAATCTAATTTATACCAGGACTGAACCATAATAAAACCAAGACTAAATAAATCATGACTGAACCAGGACTGAAACTGAACTAAACCATAGGTCTAAACCAGGACTAAACATGAACTAAACATGAACTAAACCAGATCTAATCCTTGTGTATCCCCCTGCAGGTGGAAGCAGCAGTTGCAGGAGTTGAGTAAATTGCCGGCGTTCGGTCGCGTCGTTTCAGCGGGCAACCTCCTGAGTCACGTGGGTCACACCATCTTGGGCATGAACACTGTGCAACTTTACATGAAGGTCCCAGGCAGCAGGATACCAGGTAATCTACTGCAAAATGATAAAAGAAATGCATCAATCTGACAATACCTACAATACCTACAGCGTTAATGGGTCAAACTAATCCCTGACCAGTGCATGTGTTGCTGTATTTTTGAGCAAGACACTTTTTTAAGGCATTTCTGAAAAGGATTTATGGCAATTAGTGTTTTGTGTAACTTTTTACTGAGGGATTGGCTGAAATGTATGGACAGTATGGCTTTTAACTTGTTTATCTTTAACTTGTATTCAGTTACAGGTGTTTTTAATAGCTCAAAATTACCTTGAAAAACATGCATTAATCGATATATGACCCGTAACGTAACATGGTGGTGTCATTTGAGCGCTTTTATTTATTTAAAATAAAGACATAACA
Source organism: Paratrypauchen microcephalus (assembly GCA_036785185.1). Classification (NCBI taxonomy): domain Eukaryota; kingdom Metazoa; phylum Chordata; class Actinopteri; order Gobiiformes; family Gobiidae; genus Paratrypauchen; species Paratrypauchen microcephalus. Next base: position 2,494,561 of record JAVJIX010000124.1, on the reverse strand, counting down.
TGCATTATTATTATTTTATTTCCTTCAGACAGTGTTGGGAAGGATCTAAATGCAGTTTTCTTTAAGTTATAGTATTTTTCCCCACTCTACAGATTAATTTAACTGACTGTAAGAGATTTCACAAAGTAGATGTTGTGAGTTTGAAATGTAATCCTAAATCTCCGTGTGTATGTGTCTCTGCAGGGCATCAGGAGCACAATAACTTCTGTGCTGTGAACATAAACATTGGACCGGGCGACTGTGAGTGGTTCGCAGTGCCGGAGCCGTACTGGGGCGTCATGAGCAACTTCTGTGAAAAGTAAAACATCTAAAACATTATTTAATGTAAACGGCACATGTTAAAATCACTGTATTTCATTTAAACACCGCCAGATCTTGGATCTCAACAGTGATTGTCTGCTCTGCTTCTGGAAGTAAATTTTCCATTCCTTTTTCCCATAGACTTTTAGGAAAATTCAAATATTAAGACGACTGAGATACTTGGACAAACTATTAATTCACAAGGGAAGTTATAAGGACACAGTAGCTCACACATCACAATATATTATAATAACAAAGAGAAAAAAATATAAATGATGATAATAAATTCTAAATAAGTAGCTGTGTAAATGTATATGTACAAGTAAAAATAGAAAATAGAAGAGTTCAAAGACATTGCAGAGTCTAACCAGTTTTTTTCCCCCCAAAAGTCTATTGGAAAAATCTACTTCCGGAACCAACGGGTGGGCGGTCACTGTTGAGCTCCTTCATATTCTAAAATTAAGATCTCAAATTAATCCTCGAAATAAGGGGTTATATAATTTTACACTTTAAGACGTGGGAAACGTTGTGGATTTAACCTGGATCTTTGAAATAAAACCGTGCTGTTGTGTGTCATTATCGCCCTCTGGTGATCAGTAGGAGTGAAACAGACCAGCAGCGACTTCCATAACTCCTGTTGCTATGGTTACTGACTTATTTTAAAAAAGGAGGTCTCTGTGCGATTTTCCAAAACTGCTGACACCTTTGCTTAATGGTAAGCGCATTAATGTTACGGGAAAAATAGGAACAAGATCAGGTGTTTTGTTTCTAAATAATTCTGGATATAAGGTGAATCGTGTATTAAACGGGCTGAGGCACTCTGTTGGAAATATTACAAATAAATTCAAAATAAAGTAATATAAAAGTCCTTTATTCGTTACATGCGACGTCCTCTGTCCCTCGTTCCATGTAAAAATAAAGGACTTTTATAATATTTCCAACAGTATCTTGGATGTTTTGACTGATTTTTACTCTATCACAAGTAAGTTTTTATACTTCAAACCTGGTCATCTTCACTGTTAGCTTTTGAGCCTTGTCCTTCAGGAGAAAAGTCAAAAGTCCTTGTTTTGGACTTAAAACTAAGAAAAAACCTTAAAGCTCTCCCTCCTTCTGTGTTTTTATGAAGCGTGTCTCATTGTCGTTCACTCACATTTCCGTTGCTTTTGTCTCCATAGAAACAACATAAACTTCCTGATGGGCTCATGGTGGCCAAACCTGGAGGACCTGTATGAGGCAGACGTTCCGGTTTATCGTTTCATCCAGAGACCGGGGGACCTGGTGTGGCTCAACACCGGCACCGTGCACTGGGTCCAGGCCATCGGCTGGTGCAACAACATCGCCTGGAACGTGGGACCGCTCACAGGTGAGGTCTAAACCGCAGGGTCAGCGGCTTTTACAGAGAATAAAGACCCCATGGACACACAGGGGCAGGGAATGGTACAGATGAATACAGGAAACACTAGAAGGAGGAACTATGTAACCTGAACTGTTAAAGTAATACAAGGATTCCATGCATTTCTGAACACATTTTTAGATGTTCAAACTGGCCACTAAAATGCTCTCCTACATAAATCACTTTAATCTGTTTAAAATGATTGTAATGGGAAAGAAACAGGTCTGAAACCAGTTATCTGCTTAAAGCTACTGTCTGTAAAAGTGCCTATAACAGGTTAGACTACTAATTTTACTAAACTCATTCGATTTTAATAAACATTTGACATTTTCTTCCCCAGTTTGACCATCTTTGTTTCAAATTTTACTTCCTGGTTGAAAATCATTACTTTACTGGAGGAAATTCCATAAACGTTACCAAGTAACTAAATTGTACACTTAGCCAATATTTCACTAATGTTCACAGAGATTATTATTTGAAAAGAAAAGAAAAGAATGTTTAATCAGTAATTTAAGTATCAGAAAAGTGTTTCTTGTGTAAATTGTGCCAAACTTGTGGACAGAATTCTCCTGTAATTTTCAACATTTTCTACTTTTCTTCACATTTTTCTGATTTGTGTAAAACTATATTTCTTATATTTGCAACAGGTATTACCCCACCAAATTAAATCAAAATTAGAGAATCATCAAAACCATATCATCATATGCACTTTGACATATTATTACATATATTTGACTAACCAGTTTTAATTTATTTTTAGTTTCAACTCTCTTATACTTTTGGTACTCAGATATACCTCTTCATTCAGCTGTTTGTTGGTGCTTCTATTTTATATTTGACCTTTTCTCTGTGATTTCAAACACATGAGGCTGATTACTGACATTTGAGATGATTATTCATGATTACGATTCATTGTTTTTATCTCGTCAGTGTAGATTTTTCCTCCACATTTCACGACTAAAAACTTAAAGATGCAGCTGCTTGAGATGTGCCTATGTACGATATCATTGACTGTACATATAAATGGACATGGCTAACCTGCTAGCTGCTGCGTTCCAAATAGGAAGTGAGCATGGCCACACTTCCGGCTCCATTGACCCTGGTCCCATTTCACTTTGTATTGAAAAACTGTCTCCTTTCTCTGTAACTGCTGCAGTGAGCCTCGTCTTTTTGGTCTTAAAATGTTCATATTAACCCGCTCTACATGATCCTGGTGTTGTATTTCACTGTTTCATCTATAAATAAATTCCTATATAGCTGCTAGCCCCTGTGGGCTTCATTTGACTGGAGCCGAACGCTGTGGGTGACTTCATACTTTGTCCACCTCTTTATACAGAAATATATTAAAATAAAGCAATTCCCTGTAACTACTGTCAAAAAAGGTGTTAAGATAGTCTGAAAACTCAAGAAAAATGAGTCTGGGTAACTGAAAAACTGTTGGCTAATGCTAGCTAGGTTGTGACTAATAATATTTGAGAGGGACTTGTTTAAAAGCACAAATCACCTCACCTGTTGTAGTTCCAGCTAAATCTGCTCTTTCTGGTCAGATTATGTTAAAATAAAGCTCAGATTAAAGTCTGACCAAGCCTTAGACAGAGCAGTGCCTACAGTTGCCATCACATAGCCAAAAACATTCACAATATAATAATTTCAGTCTATTTTTTGTTATATTCTGCTCACTTAGCTGAATTTCTTCTCTGTCCTTGTTTTCAGCTCATCAGTACAAGCTGGCGGTGGAGAGATACGAGTGGAACAAGCTCCAGTCTGTGAAGTCGATGGTTCCCATGGTGCACCTCTCCTGGAACATGGCCAGAAACATCAAAGTGTCCGACCACAAACTCTACGAGATGATCAAGTGAGTTCAGAACCCACCAAGAAGAGAGTCTGTATAGTTTAAAGCTGCATTGTGTAACTTTTCCGGTGGAGGGTCCGTCAAACGCTTTTCCCCATGGAGATGTTTTTGCTTTGTCTGGAATATTCCGCAGTATGGCATTAAACTTTAAATTAAATCTATCTTCATGGACACCAATCCAGACCAAGTTACAGGTCAGATCTGTGGAGAGGCGACCCCGCTCACAGCCAGAATGCCTGTTTTTCTGTGTATTTTTGAGCTCTAAAACCACCTGTAATTGAATAAATGCGAAGCAGAGCTGTTTAAAGTCATACTGTGGGACATTCCAGGCAGAGCAGTGATGTATCCATAGAAACAAGCAGGTGACGGACCACCAACCAAAAAGCTGCACTGCATAACTTTACTGGTAGAGGGTCCAGAGGGTAGAGGGGTTGTTGCTATGGAGATGTTATTGCTTTGAGCTGGAATGTTTCACAGTATGGCATTAAACTTGAAATTAAATCTATCTTCATGGAAACTAATCCAGACCAAGTTACAGGTCAGATCTGTGGAGAGGTGACCCCGCTCACAGTCAGATCTCGTTTTTGTTTGTTTGTGTGTGTGTGTATATTTTTGAGCTATAAAACCACCTGTAATTGAATAAATTTCAATTAGAGTTGTTTAAAGTCATACTGTGGAACATTCCAGGCAGAGCAATGATGTATCCATAGAAACAAGAAGATGATGGACCTCCAACCACAAAGTGCACTTACACAGTGCACTTTTAAACAGAGCTGGAGACAGGTCAGAACTCTGTGGCGGAGTTTGCCGTGTAACCGTCAGATTATAGATTTGTTGTATGCATCTTGTCACCATGGTAACTCCTAAATATTGCACCATTAGAGATCCATGTGGAACACCCCCATTGTAATGTCACTGTAAAAAGTATGAATAGGCCCCTGCCCTCCACCTGAGATTTTGACATCGTCCAACAGGCTGTGTTCACGTTCTACTGTTTGAACTGTTGTAAATTTGAACTCTCTCTCGCCCCCTGTCTTGTGCCTCAGGTACTGCTTGTTGCGGACTCTCAAACAGTGTCAGTGGGTGAAAGAGGCTCTGGCTGCAGCCGGAAAAGAGACCGTGCTCCGACCGAGATCCAGAGATGAACCGGCGCACTACTGCTCCATTTGTGAGGTCAGAGAGAAGTTCAGAGGACTTAAAGACCAATTTTCTGATGTTCTAATGTTGTTTCCTCGTCACAAACAAACCTGGAGTTGTGTTTTGTTTCATTCCCACACATTTAACACACAAACCTGCAGATTTAGGCTGTGTTCTTTACGCAAACGGAAAACGGTTAGATTAAAAGGTGTTGTTCACTTGAAAACTACCGCTTCATGACATCACAAGGTGAAACAGAGCATTTTGAGCTTTGGAGATGTAGACAGACTAATCATAAAGCGTTACTCAAACATGTGAATGAAACAAAACGCAACTCCAGGTCTGTTTTTGAGGAGGAAACAACATTAGAACACAACTTAAAGCTCACAAGAGTCAACTTTGTGTAATATAGAATCTTAATGTTTGGACTGAATCAGGATTAAACTGGAACTAAGGTGTAAACCAGGTCAAAACTAGTGCTAAACCAGGACTAAAAAGCCGATCTAAACCAGGGACTGAACCAGGACTGAAGCACTAAACTAGTACTAAACCAGGTCCTTATTCCCTTCCATCACATGTCTCTCTCGTTCAGGTGGAGGTGTTTAATCTGCTGTTTGTGCGTCGGGAGCTGCTCTCTAAAACGCCCCCTGTGGTTCACTGTCAGGACTGCGCTCGTAAAGGAAGCTCCACCCTCGATGACTTCGTGGTTCTGGAGCAGTACAGAATGGACGACCTCATGCACATCTACGACCACTTCACATTAGTAAGTCCACCAGGGAAATGGAATTCAACTTGAAGAAGCTGTACCTGATTTTTTTTTCTGTCTTAAAAACATGAAAAACAGAACTATTTAAAACAGTTTGCAGTGCTCCAAAGTTCTTCCTCACTCACCTTGTGCATTCAGATGATTCACCACGATGAGGTTATAAGAGCTTTTCACAGCTTTCAGAGAGAAGAGCAGAGTTTTCAGTCACATAACAGTGCACTTCCTGATTCTCAGACAATAATCTCAGACAGTTCACAGCAGACTTATTTTGACCTCAAGAGCTGCTTTTACAATAAATCTGTACTGGAAACAAATTAATTTAAAGTGAAAATTGTGATAAAAATCTTATTAATAAATGCATTTTTACACCAGTTATTTTATGATCACAAAATGTTGATAAAATTTGACAGCTCTGCTTAAGCCATGGCCCTACAAACTGAAAACCTTTTGTCATCAGTTATTTCTGTTTTAGTTGAAGCTCGTCCCCCCGAACAGCAGCTCATTGGTTTCCCTGTTGCTATGGTGATGAACTCAGTTGAATCAAACAACTGATTATTTGCTCTGGGTGTTCTACATGTACATCTGTGGTGGAATATTCAGCAGTTACTGCGGTGACACACGGCACAAATTGGCAAACAGAGAAATGCGCACCAAAAAAAGGAGGGAAAAACACAAAATGGGTTTTAAGAGCAGATTTTCAGGAGCTCGCGGTCAGTCCGAGCGTTCAGCGTCGTGTTTGAGTTTGATTTTCGACAAAAATGTGAGAGCGAGGGATTTTTTAAAATTAAAGTACAAATTGGCTCATCTGTTGTAGCTCCAAGTAGCTCAGATTGTGTTAAAATAAAGATTAAAGCCGAACAAAGCTTCAGAAAGAGCAGTGCGTCCAGCTGGCATCGCATCCCCAGGGAAAGTGTCAAGACGAATAAATAAATTAATTATTTTTTTCTCTCTTCTCTTTCTCTCCTCAGGCTCCTCCTCTCCACTCGTCTTCATCTTGACATTAGTCCACCTCTCGCTCATTCTCTCCAGAGCCACTTTTTCAACATTTTCAAGCTTTGTTTTTTTTCCCCCAACGCACGATCAAAGTAACACATCCCAGAAAAACATGAAATCACAAATGTACAACTTCACCTGGACGCCCTCCCACCTCCACGCCTCCTCCTCGTACTAATATTCAGGAAATGCCATGGGCCGCTTCGCTCCTAACTTCCTTATTCTCGTCCAATCACAGCTCTCCGTTCGATCGGCGGCCATTTTGAAACGTGTCTGTCTATGCAACCTATACTCGTTTTTAAATTTGTTTTTAAAAGTGCTTAAAGACCCTTTTAAACCGGGACAAAGCTACAGGAAATACACAGCTTTTTTTGGATGGACTACAAAACCCCAAATGCTCGGACGCAAAGGATTATGGGAAGATTTGATACGATTTGTAGATAAATATCCAAGACTACTGACTATGTTTTCCTTGTCTTTCTTTTACGCTTTGTTTAATGTTTGGTTCCTATACGACTAGCCTCCTTTTTTCTATAGATAAGTAGTATTTTAACGCTGCAAAATCGAAAAAAATTTGTAATGTGAAACCGTTTAACGCATTTCTGTTTAATTTTTGTTTTTTACAAGTTTTTGTTTTTCTGTTGTTTCGTTTCTTAGCTTGATATAAAAAAAATACAAAAAATTCAAAAATATTACAGCCAAGTTACCAGAAAATGGGTTGCACAGAATTTAAACAGAGTAATTGTGATTTTTTTTTTTTTCTTTTTTTTTTGTTTCTAATCTCAATGTACATTTACACTATTTATAAAAACATATTTATTGCTTGAAAATATTTGTGGATGGAATGCTGTTATTTTTTCCAGAATTACCTGCCATTAAATTTGAAGGAGTTTTGTCATTTTAACATGGCTCCTTTTACATTTTATATATATATGAATAAATAAATAAAAATTGCCTAGCGAGCGTTGTACAGATGAAACAGGACATTTAAAATAACGGTTTATTGTTTTAAGAATGTTTTATGACCAGTCAATAAACACAAAAAGTTGTCAAATGAAATTCACTTTTTAATTTTATTTAAACAACTTGCAACAAAAAAGTTTTACAATTTTATAACTGTGTGTGCGTTTAAAGGTCTGATATTACACAAAACTGACTTGTGAGGTTTCAGTCTTGTTCTAATATTGGTTCCTCCTCAAAACCAGACCTGGAGCGGAGTTTTGTCCCTTTATTATTCGTCCGTCTACATCTCCAAAGCTCCAAATTCTCTGTTCCACCTTGTGATGTCATGAAGTGGTAGTTTTCAAGTGAACAGCTCTTTTCACCTTTAGTTCAGTAGAGTCCAGGGCTGAAATGATCCAAATGATTCTAGTGAAGGTGTATGGAGTTTAAAAACAAAGTGGAGCGCTTCCTGTGTCACCACATGACATCACAAGGTGGAACAGTGTTTTCTGTTGGAGAAGAGTCTAAATCTGCAGGTTTGTGTGTTAAACATGTGCGAATGAAACAAAACACAACTCCAGGTCTGTTTGTGATGAGGAAACGACATTACTTTTCTGATCCATGTTCTGCGTCAGAAAATGGTGTAATATGGGCCCTTTAAACATTTGAATTTTTCTCCTTTTTTGTTGGATTTTCTTGTCAAAATCTGCTCAGGTGTAAACGATCAGAAACAAATCAGATTGAACTGTTACATTTCAGTAATCTGACAACTCCAGAATTCTGATTCTGATCGGATTTTGAGATGTGTCTGTGTGTCAGAGGAGTGCGTGTGTGTGCGCGTGTACAAGTATTGACACTCGTAACATTCAGAATCAGAAGTACTTTTATTTCTAAAAACACTATCTTCATAACATATTTACATCTTTATATACAATTCCACAATGATGGAGTAGCAGTAGTAGTAGAAGTAGTCTTGGTAAAACTAGTAGTGGTAGTAAAAGTAGTATTTAGGTTGAACTATGAAACCCAGCAGACAATGTAGCTGTATTTGAACACACAGGGTCCTACACTATATGCCAGGTGCACAGCTCTCCTCTTTTCTTTTCATTCGAATCTTTTTTTAAAATCATACAAAAGCACATTCTTTCTTTTTCTGCCGCTTGCATTCCACAATTAGCCCAGCGGGGGGCTCCATCTCTGCGGGCGAAGGTGTCAGACTTTTTTAAATCAAAAGGAAAATAGACCAAAGAAGAAGTTTAAAATGTTTCCTATTATAATGACTGACAGCTACAGAAAGTGATCTAAGGTTATGTTAAGATTTGGATTTTTCAAATGAGTCGCTTTTTTTTTTTTTTTTTCATATATGTGTAATTTTGAAATATAATGTGAAGTTATGAATATTGTAAAATGATAAGTATTTGTTTATTGATAAGGTAAAGAGGTGGTAGAGTTGCCAAAAAGTAGAAAGTAGTGGTCCAATGTACGGTGATGTCCAAAACCATTGATTTTCCCAGTTTTATACAAGAAATGTGCCAAAGTGTCCCTATTTTTGACCAATTTGACACCATCAACAGTAAAAATTGGAATATTATCATTTGTTTTGCTAAAATATAGAAAATTCAGCTTGAAAATTACCATAAGGGGGGAAAAAATGAGCCATTTTACGTCCCTCAGATTATGACTGACCCACAAAGTAAATTATGAATGGACAATTACAATTTGAATTTTGAAAATCGGATCACCCTAGTCCAATTTGAAGGACAAAACATTAAAAATAAAGCACAAAATTAGGTGTTTTCAAAAACACAAAAGACACAAAAACGAGATAAACTAAATCATATCTGAAAGAGCAAGAAACAAAAGGTCACGAACAGGAGAAACTTTAGTGAAAGAAAGTGCCTCATTTGTCTGTTATTAATGTTCACATCTTGATTTAGGGACAAAATAACACATTGAATATTCCAGGATTATGTAAACTGGATTAATATGAATATTTTATGAACAAAATGAGCCAAAGGAGCGTTTTTATTTTGTGTCTAGTATATCATCTATGTCCATTTCTATAAACATGTCTATGGCTTCAACAGTAACTTCATCGAAAAATGGTATTCCTTTTAGTTACAAGTTACTTAACAAGCATTTATAATTTAGGGATTTTATTTTATTTATTTTTTCACTAATATCTGGTCATTTAAAGGTGCGCTGTGTAACTTTTTCACCTGCTTATCCCCATGGAGACCACATTACTTTGCCTGCAGTCTTCCACAGTATATTCAACTTGAGCAAACGGGTCGAGAAGAAGTAACCAGGGCAAGACCAGACCAGATCTACGGAAAAGCAAGCCTAAGTGCAGTAAGAAGACGGGTCATTTTGAGCAGTGTAAACGCAAACCTAAGGAGGACAGTCCCATTTTTGAGCCCTGTGTCCCCCGTCCCCAGCTGATTTATCCAAAACCACTGATTTGTCCCAGTTTTATACAAGAAATTCCCTTATTTCTGGCCAATTTGACACCTGCAACAGTAATGAGAGGCGTAAACTGTCATTTGTTTCAGTAAAATACAGAAAAGCTGCTTAACAATGACCAAAACACAAAGAAAATGTCACTATACTGACTCATGTTAGTCGTGAATAAGTCATGAATGGGCAGAGCATGTTGCAATTTTCCTTAATTACGCATTACTCGTTTCACAATTTTATTATTACCAACCGCCACAAACAGACAGAGGTGTCCCAGTTTTTGATTTTGAACCCCCTTCTGAACCTAACTTCACCCTAACCCAAAAACAAATAAATATATGTTAAAAGTTAAATATTTTTGCTGATATACTGTGGAACATTCCAGGCAAAGCACCAAAATCTCCAGACCTTCCATGAGAGTGCACTTTTAAATCACTTTACTGCTGACACATTTCTTTTTCTGGTAAAAGTGTTAATATTTTGGTTGCGCTTATTTTTTACTTTTTTTTCCATTTTGCAACTAAAAAAACAACAAAACTGCTAATTGAAGGTGCAATGTGTAACTTTTCTGGTGGAGATGTTTGGAATTGTCTGGAATGTTTGTCTGGAATGTTCCACAGTATGGCATTAAACCTTTCTATCTTCATGGAGACCAAACCAGACCAAATTACAGGTCAGATCTGTGGAGAGGTGACCCCCCCTCACAGTCAGAATGCCTCTTTTTTGAGGTATTTTTAAGCTCTAAAACCACCTGTAACTGAATAAATGTACAGTAGAGCTATTTAAAGTCATACTGTGGGACATTCCAGGCAGAGCAATGACGTATCCATAGAAACAAGAAGCTGAGTAGTAGTAATAGTGCACCTTTTGTGCTTTCAAATCACCCAGGCTTTTCTACATTTTGAGATTTCAGCCGTTTGTACTCAATTTTGATGAGTTTTTGTTGTGGTGAAAATGGCCGCCAGCAGAGACCCAGTAGCCAGATGTAGCTGCTGCCAGCCCCACAGGATCTACACTGACTACTGAGCAACCGCTGCACCGCCGGAGCCGAGAGGGAGGACGGCCGATACTGAGCAACCGCTGCACCGCCGGAGCCGACATGGAGGACGACCGAGCCAAGATGGACGCCACAGGGAGAACAGGAAGTCCACGCAGAGAGACAACAAAACTCTCAGAAATATAACTGCCCAAAGGTGATCATGTTTTTCATTTGTAAGTTTAAAAGTAGTAGTAGTAGTAGTAGTAGTAGTAGTAGTAGTAGTAGTAGTAGTAGTAGCAGTAGTAGCAGTAGTAGTAGTAGTAGTAGTAGCGGTAGTAGTAGTAGTAGTAGTAGTGGTAGTAGTAGCAGTAGTAGTAGTAGTAGTAGTAGTAGTAGTAGTAGTAGTAGCATTTAACAGTGCTAGGTATTTTTCAAATATCAGTAGCAGTCATAGTATTATAGTATTATTATTAGCAGCACTTGAAAAGAGTAGTAGTGATGTAGTAGTGGCTGTCAAGTAGTTGCAGTTGTAGTAGTAGCAGTAGTAGTGTAGTAGTACTTGTAGTAGTAGTAGCAGTAGTAGTAGCATTTAACAGTGCCAAAAATTTGAAGTATTATGAATATTAGTAGCATAGTACTAGTTGTAGTAGTAGAAGTACTAGTTGTAGTAGCAGAAGTATTAGTTGTAGTAGAAGAAGTATTAGTTGTAGTACAGTACAATATTAGTAGTACTAATATTTCATCATCTTTTTGCAGCCAGACTTGGTCCAGAGCCCGATGGAGGGAACAGCATGGAGCGAACGGAGGTGTGAAGACTTCCTCTTTCACAGGAGACGGAGAGAGGGAGAGGGGGTACAGAGAGAGAAAGAGAGAGAGAGAGAGGTGAATAAAGAAATATAAAGAATGAGGGAGAATGACAGAGGAGGAAGGAAAGAAGAAAAGGACACAGAAGGAGGGAAAGAAAGAGGGGATTAGGCAGAGAGAGGGAGAGATAAAGAAAGAAAGAAAGCCTGATAGAGAGGGAGATGGGGCGATGTCCTCATGGAGCAGGATTCAGCAGGATTTTTCTGCAAGACAAAAAAAACGATATTTAGAATTTAAAGCTACAGTATGGAACTTTCTGGAATAAACACTGGTTTTATAGAAATAGAAAACAATATTCATCATAATGAGGACGTTTTTCTGCAACAACGGTTAAGCGCAGACATTGTTCAGTACGCAACCGATGGCCGAAATTTTTGGGACGATTAATGGACCGATTTTGAGTATTTCCCCCAAATTGTCATTTAACTAAAAAATCACCGACAGCTCTTTATTTGAGAGCTGTGTAGTCACGTTTTATAATCTCTTCATGTTTAAATAAAACTTTTTGGGTATTTAAGTCGTCCAAAACAAAGCCAAAATGCTAAAAAGTCCAAATATCGGTCCATCTCGAATTAAAAGGGACGGGACAATTTTGGATAGGATAAAAAATTAGTCAAATGAGTTAAAGGTCCCATGGCATGAAATTTTCACTTTCTGAGGTTTTTGAACGTTAATGTGAGCTCCCCTACCCTGTTTAGGCCCCCCCCATGGTTAAAAGTTGTGAAATGTCTAAACTGAGCATTTGCGATCCTTTTCTGCGTTACAAAAAATCGGAGCTCAAACGGGCGATTTTGAACAAGGCACCTTATTGACGTCAGATCGAAAAAAGAAATGCAAATGCAGTTCCACCCCCGTCTGTCTGTACTCAGCGTCTCTGTAAATCACGCCCAGAGAGTTTGGACCGCGAATGCGCTAGGCAATGCGAAATGCGTTTTTTTATTTGCCTGGAGGCACGTCCGAGTGTTTCTAGGCTCGGAAGTCCTTTATCTGAGCCTCTGGACCTTTGAACAGCAGTGGTTTAATTTTATTTTATGTGGAAATGTGTTTATTTTTCAATGGAACGCTTCAAATCTCTCCCCCGTGCAAAAACAAGGAAATGGATCAGCTGTGGGCTCAGAGCCGAAAGCGGAGTTTGGCCACGCCCCCACCCTCTACTATTGGCCAGCTCTTTTCTCCTCATTTGCATTCAAGCAACAAGGCCCATTATGGAGTGTTCCAGAGAGAGAAAAATTACTCTTTCTCATCTTATCTCTGTTTCTCATGCACTGAGTGTTGATTTTGAAGAAGGATTCATTTACAGTATTAGGGAACCATTAAGGAGCCATATAAAAGCATCAAGAAGTACCATGTCATGGGATCATTAAGTACTGGCAGGTAAAGGTTTTTGAGAAGCTGAGATCCCAAAAAGCAGTAAATCAAAAGGCTAAAATCTTGAACTGAATTGTACGATTTATTTATAACAAATAATCTCAACATTTCGCCTTGTCTCATTCGTTCTCGTAGGTCCAATCTCGTGTCTCGTCCAACCCCCTACTAATTAAGAAACTGAAATCACATTAGCGGACAACAGATCACGTAAAGCTGCTGAATCCTGTGCATATCACGATTAAGAAAATAAAATTGGAGAACTGGATGGGTTTAAATGTACAGAACCGTCCGTTTAAACCCTGGGACGGATTTCAGTGTTTTTCAGTGTTTTTGCCTCATTTGAACTCTCTGTTTCTAAAAGTAATATTTCATTTGTTGTTTTCTCGGCAGACAGACTAAAGGTTGGAGGTGGGAGGAATCCGTGTGAAGTCTGAATGTCATGAAGAAGACGCGCTTCCTGTCTGCGCGGAGGAGACAGGAAGTAGTTTGAACCAGGGCGCAGGTGGGAGAACGGAGACTTTTTAGATCTAAACCAAACCAAAGAATTCTGGTTAAGTTCATTTCCAGGGAATCAAGTTAAAAGTACAATACATCTGACTACAGACGTGTTCTAGAAAATTGACTTTTCAGAGTTTTAAACCGTGTTATCGTAGTTTCCAGTTTAAAGGTCTGAAGATCTTTATTCTCCTGTATTCAAGACGCCATTTTCACCTCCCTGGTACCCGCCCGCTGTGACGTACGCACTTCCTTCTCCAGTTTTATTTTCTTAATCGTTGGTACGTGTAGGATTCAGCAGCGTCGCATGTTTATTTTGGTCCAAATAAATCAAAACGCTCTGCTCTAGTGATGTGCGGCTGTCCACAGGAGGAGCCCACAGCCTGCGTCGCTTTGTCGTGACAACGTCGTCAGCTCTCACTGGACACTACAGCTTTGTTCTCTTAATCTGTAAAACAATCAACAGACTTTTTTTCTTTTATTATGTCGTTTTAGATGAATATTGTGATTTAAAATGTCCAAATTATAACAGAATGATCCCCAGGTGTCATAAATTATAACTTTTACTTTTACTTCCTGTTTAGAAATACTTTGTTTGGTCAAAAGTTAAACTGAAGTGATAAAAAGTGTTTTGTGTATTTTTTTATATATATATATATTGTGGGTTAATTATAAACCATATCAATATTACTACAAATTCTGTTATATTGATGATTACACATTTCTATTTTAGCCCCAAAGCACAAAAATACTTCTGCTTTTCTCTCTTTCTTGTTCCTCTCTTCTTCCCGACTGTCTCTCTCATTCACTTCCTGTCTAACTCTCTCTCACAACCCCAGCCCCCTCTTCCCCTCTCTTTCTGTCTTCTCTCTTTTCTAGCCATTGTCCTCTCTCCCCCCTTTCTCTCCTCTCTCCTTCTCTTCCTTTAACTCTCTCTCTCCTCCCATGTCTCTCTCTCTCTTCTCCCTCTCTCTCTTTCCTTCTCTCCTCCCCAGTCTGTCTCACTCTCTCAACCCCTCACACCCCCTCTATCTCTTTCGGTCTTATCTTCTCTCTTTTCTATCCCTTTTTCTCTCCCCACTTTCTCTCTTTTCTCTGTCTCTCTCTCTCTCCTTCTCTTCCTTTAACTCTCTCTCTCTCCCCCTCTCACTCCTGCTCTCATCCCATGTCTCTCTCTGCCTTTCTCTCTCTCTTTCCTTCTCTCCTCCCCTGTCTCTCTCACTCTCTCTCAACCCCTCACAACCCCCCTCACTCTCTTTCTGTCTTATCATCTCTCTTTTCTATGCCTTTTTCACTTTCTCCACTTTCTTTCTCTCCCTTTTCCGTCTCTCTCCCCTCACATATCTCTCTCCCTTTCTTCTCTCTTCTCTCTCTCTTTCCTTCTCTCCTCCCCTGTCTCTGACACTCTCTCTCAACCCCTTACACCCTCTCTCTTTCTGTCTTATTTTCTCTTTTCTACCCTTTTCCTCTCTCTCCATTTTCTCTCTTTCTCTCCTTTTTCTCTCTCTTTCCTTCTCTCCACCCCCTGTCACACTCACTCTCTCTCTACCCCTCCTTTTTACCTCTCTTTCTGTCTCTCCTATCCTCACATGTCTCTCTCCCTTTGTCTCTCTCTCTCTCTCCCTTTTTCTCTCTTCTTTCTCTCCTTCTCTGTCTCCCCTTTTCTCTCCCTCTCCCTTTCTTTCTCTTTCTCCACCTCTCTCTCTTTCTGTCTTATCTTCTTTCTCTCCCTTTTCCCTCTCTCTCCTTCTCTCCTCGCATATCTCTCTCTCCCTTTCTCTCTCTCTCTCTTTCCTTCTCTCCTCGCATATCTCTCTCCCCCTTTCTCTCTCTCTCCCTTTCTGACTCTTCTCCTCTCTCTCTTTCTCTCTCTTCTAAGTCACTTTTGGCTTAGCTCCAGACTTGAGGTATGCGTCTCCCCCTCCGTCCCCTTCCATCCACATCCCTCGCTCTTTCTCACCCTTTCGGCCGCTGTAACAAAGTCCTCTGTGTCTTTTTAAACCCAAAAATTGCCCTGTGAGTGACTTTAAACCACTTCCTGTTCCTTCCTTTCCCCTGGGTTTTGTCTGACAGGTGCCTGGCTAATTTTAATGGATAGTTTCCTTTAAAGGCTATAAACAAAGTGGCTTAAATGTTGATAGTGGACAAACGTGGACAAACGTGGCCCAGCTGACCCTGACTAAGCCCCGCCCCCTTTCATTCATGCATTCCTGCTTTTGCGTTCTGATTGGTGGAAAGAATCGGCCAATGGGAGAGCCCGGTGCTGCCCCATTCATAAAAGCAAAGGTCAGTGGGGATGTTGTACAGAGCCGCGTGCTGCAGGATGTTCAGCTTTTCACTTTAGATACTCCAGATTACTCGACGAAATTTTGAAATTGATACTTTGCAGCTGATGTCAAGAACATTCTCCGAGGGTGTGAAGCTAACTGTAGGCACTGCTCTGTCTGAAGCTCTATTACTCCAGTTCGACTTTAATCTGAGCTCTGTGTCCAACCATAATGAGTTTGAGCTACAACAGATGAGCTGATTTGTCCCTCTCAAATAACTAGCATTAGTTAACAGTTTTTCAGTTCGTCTCTCGCACTTTTTGTTAAAAATCAAACTCCTAAACAGGACCATGAATGCTCCGACTGATCACAGGCTCCTGAAAATGTGCTCTTTAAATCCATTTTGTATTTTTTTCTTTCAGACCATCTTAAACCTTTATTTTGTGTGTATTGTGTCACCATAGTAACAACTGGACATTCCACTATAGAGATACATGTAGATCACCCCTTGCCTGGTTTACACCAGACCATATCACAAGTGAGATATGGTCTGGAAGCCACCTTCGAAATATCTCTTAGCGGAGGTGTGGTTTACAATCGCCAACGGCCGTTTATTGGGTGTTACGAATGTCTATCATTTGGTGTATACGTAGCCCATAGCCAATCATGTCAGTTGTCAGTTCAAACTACAAGCTTCCGTTTGTCACATAGTACGCGTCACCGTCTTTCCACCCCTCCCCACTCTCTGATTGGCTCCCAGAATCGGGAGAGCTCGCTTGCCATAGTTGCCAGGCTGTCTTTCAGATCGGAACGAACGAAAGCAGAATGGGATTTCCCAAGTTAGATCACCCCCAGTGTGATATCACTGCAAAGTCTCAAAAAATCTAATTAAAAACTTCTAGTCGAGGAGAAAAACATTTGTGGCATATTGTGTATAGAAGTGGTCATTTTTATTTATTTATTTATTTTTTGTGAAGGGTCTGCCACCTCCATGGAGATGTTATCGTTTGCTTGGAATGTTCCACAGTATGGCATTTAACTTCTATATGTTACATTTATTCAATTACAGAGTTTTTTATAGGTCAAAATTACCTTGAAAAACCCATAACTTGACCTGGTGGCGCCACTTGATTGTTTTGATTTTATTTTATTTTATTTAAAACAAGGACAGTGCACAGATTGGATTGATCTCAGAGAGAAACCGGAGATAGATAAGTTTAGATAAGATAGATAAGTTTAATTAGACTGTGGAACATTCCAGGTGATGCAATACCTGGTCCCTGGAGTCAAGCAAAGTGGCAGACCTTCCACAGGATAAAAATTACATAGTGCACCTTTAATTGTTGGGAGATTTTACGATTTAATTTTATGTTCCTATTTGGAACATAAAAGCGGCTAGCAGATTTTAGGATCTAGGATTCATGTCGGCCAAGATTAAGTAAGTACTTTAATTAGAAAGAACACATTCTTTTAGTAGATTTACCTTACGAGTAAAATAATGGGTCTCGTAAAACATTACTTGGATGTTTCCTTTCTTCTTTCACTAAATTAACCCAAAATATTTCTATACGTGTAGTTTTGACCCCCACTGTTACAACACGACGAGTTTAATGTCTAATGACCCAGACCAGCTCCAATTACAGCCTCTGCAGCTTCACTACGGCACCAACTCTTCTGTGGCAGAGTGGTCAGCCCGTCTCCTCCTTCGACTCCTGATCTCTGTAATACGGAATATTTTGCTACTTTTATAGTCCAACTTTTATTTTATTTTTTATTTTGATCCAGTATTTTGGATAATATGGTTTGGTGGCTCTCAGTTTGTGGGTTGAGTTGAAAGTAGTTTACATTTTTATCTTATTTGGCTTGATGTTTGAATATTAAAGGGTCAATATTGCGTTATTTTCTGATCTACAGTATGTTCTAATGTTTCCTCGTCCCAAACAGATCTGGAGTTGCGTTTTGTTTCATTCGCACACACACAAACCTGCAGATTTAGACTGAGATCTTCTCTCCATACTAAACTCCATACACTTTCACTTGAATCATTTGGATAATTTCAGCCCTGGAATTGCCAATCTCTATTGAACTAAATGTAAAAGGAGGTGTTAACATGAAAAATTACTGCTTCATGACATCACAAGGTGGAACAGAGCTTTGGAAATGTACACACTAATAAAGCAGGATCACTCAAACAAATGGGAATGAAACAAAACACAACTCCAGGTCTGTTTTTGATGAGGAAACAACATTAGAACATGACTTAAAGCTCACAAGAGTCAATTTTGTGTTATAGAGAACCTTTAAAATAAAGTGTATTTAATTTTTAATTGTGTAAAAAAAATATATGCAATAATTTCTTAAAAATCACAGAGACAAATGCTGATAATATTATATTTTTTAAAACAATTGTATTAAATCTATAAATATTGTTAATGCTATGTTAATGCAGCGTGTTTCTTCTATAGGGGTTTGTTAGCCTGTTTTTGTGTGTTGTTTCTGGATAATTTCAGGGTTGAGAGGAGCACAGTGGGAGCACTCAAACTAAATATCAACTGCTCTGAATGATGTTTGCGACCGGCTCGAATCGACGCTAACAAAATATACGAGAGGTGCTCGCCGTCGCCATAGAAACGGGGAGTAATTAGTGCAAAGTGCTGCAAAATGAGGGAAAAAACACAGTGTGGGAGGATCCTGGACACTGTTCAAGACACAAGAGGAGCCAGAATAACGGGTTAAATGTATTTTATAGTTAAATATTTTCAGTTAAAAGTTAAACCTGCACTATGTAACTATGTAACTATGTAGCATTTTGCGTCAAATGTTCCGCAGTATGGCATAATTGAAAGGAATAACAGGTTAAATGAATTTTATAGTTCAATGTTTTAAGTTAAAGCTGCACTATGTAACTTTTCTGATGAGAGCATGCCACCTGTCTTGTCTCCATGGAGATGTTGTCATTTTGCTTGGAATGTTCCACAGTATGGCATAATTGAGCGAATTTTGCGTGTTTACATAAAAAAATTTAAAAATTTAAAAAAATAATGCATTCTCATTGTAAGCGGGCTCGCTTCTCCACAGATCTGACCTGTAACTTGAACCATGGATATAGACAGGTTTAATGTTATACTGTGGAATATTCCAGGCAATGCAATTACGTATCTATGGTGACAAGCAACTGTTGGATGCTCTTGAAAAGTTACATAGTGCACAAAGCAAAAAATAAAGTGTTTTTTTGAGACTTTTTTCCCATGTATCTGAGCAAAATGAGTCTTGTATAAGCAGCTCTTGAGGTCAAAATAAGTCTGCTGTGTTTGCAGCTAATAAAGCGTTCTATTGAACAAAAATCAGGAAGTGCTCATTAGCATGCTAATTGTTCGTTTTACCATGACGTCAAAACTCCGCTCTGGTCTCTAATAAACTCATCATGGTGAATTATTAGCAAGTCAGTGTAACAGAGTTAAAATGAACTTATTACTATTTCCTGATTGTATTTTATGTTTGAATATAATTTAGATGTGAATTTGATCATTTTGACATTTTATTTTGAAAACCAGATGTGCGCACTGCTCCCACATGTTTTATAATTTACAAAAACAACATAACAGCATAAATACAAGAACATATGTTGATAAGTTAATGTTTTCACATGTACTGGATGTATTGGGGTGCGCTAATTTTGAGTTTTGTACATTGTATTTGGATTGTACAGTTCCCTTGTTATCGTAACGTTGTACTGAACGCCATGAAAATGAGCAGCTCATGATGATGTTCTCAGTCTTACAGGAGCCAGGGCCTCATATGTGTGAAGACAAATTAATAGAGTATTTACAGGTCTGTCACAGGTCTGTTTTATTTTACTAAACCAGGACTAAACCAGGGACTAAACCAGGAATAAACCAGGACTAAACCAGGGACTAAACCAGGACTAAACCAGGACTTAACCAGGAACTAAACCAGGGACTAAACCAGAGACTAAATCAGAACTAAACCAGGACTAAACCAGGGACTAAACCAGGAGCAAATCAAAACTAAACCAGAACTCATCCAGGACTAACTCGGGACTAAACCAGGACTATACTAGATCTCAACCAGGATGCAACCAGGACTTAGCCAGGTCTAAACCATGACTAAACCAGACTCAAATTAGACTCAGACTAGACCAGGACTAAACCAGGACAAGTATTAGCCCTAACTGTGTCATTTGGAGCAGTAGTTGAAGGATTATCACAATGTTCCATGTTTTAGGTTAATGGGGCAAACCAGAGCACTGGGACACAGAGAGAACACGCAAACTCCACTGGGAAGCCAACCTGGAACCTTCTCGTTCACAACACTTCAGTTGCACAATGTGTCTAAAATCAGTTCATAATTGCTCCAACTTGTTCAGTTTTATCACTGTTCTAATCATCAGGTGGCCTCTCTTTCCCTCAATTTCACTTGACGTATTAAACAACCAGACTAAATGAGGACTAACTCAGACCCAAGCCTGGACTAAGCCAGGACTAAATCAGAACTAAATCAGAACTAAACCATGACTCAGGTTTTGGCTACTTTTCTACCAGAAACTTCAAATTCCTGTAGACTTCGCTTGCACAATTTAATAATTGCCCAAACTTGTCCAACTGTCAAGTCCCATCAGTCTAAAATGTAACTAAACCAGGACTAACTAGAACTAAACCAGGACTAAACCAGAACTAAATCAGGTCAAGAACACACCTAACACAGGACTACTAGGAACTAGGAATAGATCAAGACTAATCTAAGACTAAGCAATAACTAAACCAGGACTGAAATGGGACTAAAACAGGACTAAACATCAACTGAACCAGGACTAAACCAAAACTAGACTAGTACTAAACAGAGGCTAAACCAGAACTAACCCAGAACTACCCCAGGACTAAATCAGGACTAAACCAGGACAAAACCAGTTCTAAACCATTTCACTTGACGTATTAAACAATAGATAAACCAGGACTAATCCAGACCCAAGTCCAGACTAAGTCAGGACTAAATCAGAACTAAACCATGACTCAGTTGTTTGTTTGTTTGTTTGTTTGTTTTTTACTATTTATATGTCTGTCACAGGTATATTTTATTTTATTTTACTTTATTTATGTAAAGGTTGTAAATTGTGCTTTTGTCCCTCTAAATTATAACTCCACTGCAACCAATGTAAATGTAAAATTGCTTTATTGTTTATACATTTATATAATTGATTGATTGATTGATGAGTTGTAAACCCTGTGGAATATGGTAATAATACGGCCAGTATGTGATTGTGTCTGTCACCGGAGTAAAGCTGATGACTCCATACTGTGTCCTGACGAAGAATTCCACAGCCGTTACATCAGGAATAACTTTGGACCACTGCAAACTGTTTAAAGGTGCACGGCGCAACTTTTCTGGTCCCCATGGCGATGTTATTGCTTTGCCTTGAGTGTTTCATGGTATGACATCAAGCATATCCATCATTTAGCACTTACTCATTATGGTGTTTCTAAAGGTCAAAAATACAATATTCCCTTCTGTGAATAGGGGCGATTCTCCACAGATCTGAACTGTAATCTATCATAGTCCTGTAACCTGCTTATCTGATCTTAAAAGTCCCATGGCATGAAATTTTCACTTTCTGAGGTTTTTGAACATTAATGTGAGCTCCCCTACCCTGTTTAGCCCCCCCCCCCCATGGTTAAAAGTTGCAAAATGTCTAAACTGAGCATTTGCGATCCTTTTCTGCGTTACAAAAAATCGGAGCTCAAACGGGCAATTTTGAACAAGGCACCTTATTGACGTCAGATCGAAAAAAGAAATGCAAATGCAGTTCCACCCCCGTCTGTCTGTACTCAGCGTCTCTGTAAATCACACCCAGAGAGTTTGGACTGCGAATGCGCTAGGCAATGCGAAATGCGTTTTTTTATTTGCCTGGAGGCACGTCCGAGTGTTTCTAGGCTCGGAAGTCCTTTATCTGAGCCTCTGGACCTTTGAACAGCAGTGGTTTAATTTTATTTTCTGTGGAAATGTGTTTATTTTTCAATGGAACGCTTCAAATCTCTCCCCCCGTGCAAAAACAAGGAAATGGATCAGAGAGCGCACAGCAGAGAGCGGAGAGTTTGGCCACACCCCCACCCTCTACTATTGGCCAGCTCTTTTCTCCTCATTTGCATTCAAGCAACAACGCCCATAATGGAGTGTTCAGAGTGAGAAAAATTACTCTTTCTCATCTTATCTCTGTTTCTCATGCACTGAGTGTTGATTTTGAAGAAGGATTCATTTACAGTATTAGGGAACCATTAAGGAGCCATATAAAAGCATCAAGAAGTACCATGTCATGGGATCTTTAATCTGTACTGTGGAACATTTTAGCCAAACTAATAATATTTCCATGGAGACAAGCATTTGACAGACCCTCAACTAGAAATGTTACGCAGTGTACCTTTACAAAAATAGAATTATTTCTGTTTTTCACATTTTTAAGACAAAAAAAAAGGAAAAAAATCAGGTACAGCGCCTTTACATTTAATGCTTAATGCTACACTGTGGAATATTCCTATTGTAGAGCTGTAGAAGATATTTGGGTGGTATAAGTCCATTTGTTCAAACAGCGACAGTTGGAGTAAATCTCGTCAGCTGTCCCGCTCCGCCTGCTCCACGCTGCCATCTGCTGCTCGTGTGAGAATTCCAAATTTGCACAATGCATTATTATTTATTATTCACTGATGTGGTGATAGTAAAAAACCCGAAAACGATGCCGAATTTTTAGCGTTGGTAAAGATAGTGTGACCTAATTGTAGCTCCATTCATTTCAATGTGTCAAAGAGTCATTTCCCCACGTTTGTGTAACACTGAGCCTATTCTAAATTAATTATACTGTGTGGTTAACAGTTAAATAAATAAACAATAATTTTCCACACAAAATCTATTAAAGGTCCTATATTATGCCAA
This sequence comes from Paratrypauchen microcephalus, assembly GCA_036785185.1. NCBI lineage: Eukaryota > Metazoa > Chordata > Actinopteri > Gobiiformes > Gobiidae > Paratrypauchen > Paratrypauchen microcephalus. Next base: position 2,471,806 of record JAVJIX010000124.1, on the reverse strand, counting down.
ATTTGACTCTTGTGAGATTTAAATTGTGTTTTAATGTTGTTTCCTCCTCAAAAACAGACCTGGAGTTATGTTTTGTTTCATTCATGTTTGAGTAACTTTATTATTAGATTGTTTACATCTCCAAAGCTCAAAAACCTCTGTTCCACCTTGTGATGTCATGTAGTGGTAGTTTTCAGGTTAACAGCTCCTTTTTACCTTTAGTTCAGTAGAGATCGGCAATTCTAGGTCTGAAATGATCCAAATGATTCTAGTGAAGGTGTGTGGAGTTTAAAAACACAGTGGAGTGCTTCTTGTATTACTACGTGACATCACAAGGTGGAACCGTGTGTTTTCAGTTTGAGAAAAGAACTCTAAATCTGCAGTGAATGAAACAAAACACAACTCCAGGTCTGTTTGTGACGAGGAAACATTAGATCAGATCAGAAAATAGTAACAATAACATGGGACGCTACTATATAATACCGTGGAACCTTCCAGACAAAGCAAAAACATCTCCATGGAGACAAGCAGGTGCCAAATGTTACATATTTCACCTTTAATTAGTAATGATTATTAAAGGTCCCATGGCATGAAATTTTCACTTTCTGAGGTTTTTGAACGTTAATGTGAGCTCCCCTACCCTGTTTAGCCCCCCCCCCATGGTTAAAAGTTGTGAAATGTCTAAACTGAGCATTTGCGATCCTTTTCTGCGTTACAAAAATTCGGAGCTCAAACGGGCGAGTTTGAACAAGGCACCTGATTGATGTCAGATCGAAAAAAGAAATGCAAATGCAGTTCCACCCCCGTCTGTCTGAACTCAGCGTCTCTGTAAATCACGCCCAGAGAGTTTGGACTGCGAATGCGCTAGGCAATGCGAAATGCGTTTTTTTATTTGCCTGGAGGCACGTCCGAGTGTTTCTAGGCTCGGAAGTCCTTTATCTGAGCCTCTGGACCTTTGAACAGCAGTGGTTTAATTTTATTTTATGTGGAAATGTGTTTATTTTTCAATGGAACGCTTCAAATCTCTCCCCCGTGCAAAAACAAAGAAATGGATCAGAGGGCACAGCTGACAGCTCTGAGCGGAGAGTTTGGCCACGCACCCACCCTCTACTATTGGCCAGCTCTTTTCTCCTCATTTGCATTCAAGCAACAACGCCCATTATGACCTGTTCTGAGGGAGAAAAAATACTCTTTCTCATCTTATCTCTGTTTCTCATGCACTGAGCATGAGTGTTGATTTTGAAGAAGGATTCATTTACAGTATTAGGGAACCATTAAGGAGCCATATAAAAGCATCAAGAAGTACCATGTCATGGGATCTTTAAGAAAATGCTATAAAGTTAGTTTAGAACGTCAACAATTTGGGCTATTAATTAAGAAATAGGCTTACACAGAAATTAAATCAACTGTTATTTTAGCTTTTAACTAGGGGTGTGCAAAATAATCGTCATGACAATGCATCGCGACACTAACTTTCACAATATACTGCATCGGTTCTTGATGCCAAATATCGATTATTAATTTAAAAAACGGTTGGTGAACATCGGCCAAACCAAGTACAATACAACTTCCAGTCCTGTAGATGTCGTTGGAGTTGTTGGCGCCCGCTGCCTTCACGCCAGCGGCATTTCCGGCGGCGGGCTATGTTGACATGTTGGAGCGGTTTTTAGAGCAACATGTGCGTTCACGCTGCGCTCCTGTCTGCCGAAATACGGAATTCTGAGAAGGACATCTGCACCCTTACCGAGTGTGACATAACGGCTGCTGAGGAGGTCGTCGCTGCAATGAAACCTATGAAAGTAGCTACACTCGCAATATCAGAGGAGACCAGTCCAACGCTATCTACTGTAGCGCCACTCCGTGCTCAACTCGTCCACGAGCTCCAAGACAATCCGACTGATTGTATCTTGACAAGGGAAATTAAAACCACAATGTGCCAGGATCTTAACAGGATCTGTTCTGTGTGGAGTTTGCATGCATGGTCTGGGTTCGATCCCCGGGTCGCCTGAGCCTTTCTGTGTGGAATTGGCATGTTCTCCTCGTGTCTGGGTGGGTTTTCTCCGGGCACTCCGGTTTCCCCCATCAACCCAAAACATGCACCATAGGTACCTTCAGCTTAGGTCCTGACCAAACCGAAGCAAGAAGATCATGGAGATGGTCCCCGGGCGCAGAAGTGTGCTGCCCACTGCTCCTAATATATATATATATATATATATATAGGATGGGTTAAAATGCAGAGAAGAATTTCTCCAGTGTGAGATCAATAAAGTCACTTCTTCTCTAACAAGAGGTATTTCAGTGAAAAAGAGGCTCTGTATAAGGCCTCGGCTCTTGATCCCCGTTTTAAGGCCCTACCTTTCCTTTCCGAGGACGAGAGGGAAGATGTTTACACTGGAGTAACTGCAGAAGCCATCAGGACCAAGTGGGCATTACAGGTAACATTAACAACAATACAATTAAGGTCTAATTTAACTATATAAATTCATATTTTTGTGTTTAAAAGCATAAATAAGTAATAAATAAATACATATTAATACATAAATTAATGAATAAATAAATCTATCGTAGGTAAATGCAGTTGTCATTGGAAATAGATAAAAGCATTCACAATTCGATTGTGTTGAACTGATTTCCAGCAAAGCAATGGACTTCAGGCAGTATCAAGGAAGGATGGTTTATTTGTTTTTGTTATTCAATAAATTCAGTTATGAATTGAGTTGCTCAGAGTTATGTATCAATTGAAGACACTACCCAGATACACAGCCACTGATATTTAAGTTATCCTCTTTTTTTTTTTTGGTACATTTTCACTGAAGTATGTCGAATATATTGCAATGCATCGCAATAATTCAAGTATCGTGATGCATCGTGATAGTATCGCATCGTGGCATATGAATCGTGATTCGAATTGAATCGTGACTTCTTTGCCAATACCCACCCCTACTTTTAACAATGGTATGTTGTTATTTCCTTATTTAAAACATATATAGACATGCTAACAAAATTATTAGGCCTATTTAAACAATAAATTTGACTTTGCAATTCTTAGTTTACAATATTTTTACTGTTAAAAATTTAGGAAAAGCTACAGTTAAAGCCAAATTATCTAGCCCCTAATCATTTTTCATGGAATTTTTGCATCACTTCCAACTAAGATTTTTTTTTTTTTTTACTTAGGAGAAAAAATATAGGCTAGGTTATGTTTTAGGAGTTAGAATAATTCATCTTTAACTGTAGCTTTTCCCAAAATTTTAACACTAAGAATATTATAAACTAAGAATTGCAAAGTCAAATTTATTGTTTAAATAGGCCTAATAATTGTGTTAGTATGTCTATATATGTTTTAAATAAGTAAATAACATCATACCATTGTTAAAAGCTAAAATAACAGTTAGTTTAGAAGAATTGAGTTGAATTAAAAAAATGAATTTGATGGTGTAATTCTCAGGTTTGGCCACAGGTGGCAGTACAAACCCCGCCCCGACAGCAGAACGGCACACCTGTGGCTAACGCGGCTTAAGCTAACGGCTAACTCTGAAGCCAGAAGAGCACAAAATGGCTACAATTCTTTTTTTTAAAAACATTTTTACCATGTTTTAGCCCGAGTAAGGGTTATATTTCCATACTGGTAAGAGATTTGGCAAAAATATTTAATGTTGGTGATAATTTTGTGTTGGTAAATTGTAGTTTTTAGTTTCAGTAATTGTTAACTACCTACTTATAATTTTAAATAAACCAGGACTACACCAGAACTACACCAGAACTAAACCAGGACTAAACTAGGACTAAACCAGGACTAAATCAGAACTAAACCAGGGACTTAACCAGGACTAAATCAAAACTAAACCAGAACTCATCCAGAACTAAACTGGGTACTAAATTAGGACTGAACTAGAACTAAACCAGGACTAAACTAGGTCTCAACCAGAACTAAACCAGGGCTAAACCATGACTAAACCAGACTAGACTCAGATTAGACTCAGACTAGACCAGGACTAAACCAGGACAAGTATTAGCCCTAACTGTGTCATTTGGAGCAGTAGTTGAAGGATTATCACAATGTTGTTCCATGTTTTAGGTTAATGGGGCAAACCAGAGCACTGGGACACAGAGAGAACACGCAAACTCCACTGGGAAGCCAACCTGGAACCTTCTCGTTAGGTGTTTTTGAAAATTCTATAAGTACGCTTCAGTTGCACAATGTGTCTAAAATCAGTTCATAATTGCTCCAACTTGTTCAGTTTTATCACTGTTCTAATCATCAGGTGGCCTCTCTTTCCCTCAATTTCACTTGACGTATTAAACAACCAGACTAAATGAGGACTAACCCAGACCCAAGCCTGGACTAAGCCAGGACTAAATCAGAACTAGACCATGACTCAGGTTTTGGCTACTTTTCTACCAGAAACTTCAAATTCCTGTAGACTGCACAATTTAATAATTGTCCAAACTTGTCCAACTGTCAAGTTCTATCAGTCTAAAATAGAACTAAACCAGGACTAACCAGAACTAAACCAGAAATAAACTAAACCAGGACTAAACCAGAATTAAACTAGAACTCAGCCAGGACTCAACCAGGACAAAATCAGGTCTAGAACACACCTAACACAAGGGTAAAGTAGGAATAAACCAAGACTAAACTAAGAATAAACAATAGCTAAACCAGGACTGAAACGGGACTAAAACAGAACTAAACCTTGACTGAACCAGGACTAAACTAGGACTAAATGAGAACTAAAACAGGACTAAACCAAGACTAGACTAGTACTAAACAGAGGCTAAACCAGGACTAAACCAGAACTACCCCAGGACTAAACCAAGTCTAAACCAGGACAAACCAGGTCTTAACCTGGAGTAAACATGATTAAACCAGAGCTGAACCATATCAGGACTAAACCAGAACTAAACCAGGGCTAAACCAAAACCACACCAGAACTAAACCAGGTCTTAACCAGACCTAAGCAGACTAAAACAGGACAAAACCAGAACTCAAATTCCTGCAGACTTCACTTGCACATTGTGTCTAAAATGATTTCATAATTGCTCCAACTTAACTGTCAGTTTGATCACTCGTCTAATCATCAGGTGGCCTCTCTCTCCATCTTTCTTCATGTCTCTATTTCTCTGTCTCTCTCCATCTCTCCGTCTCTCCATCTCTCTCTCTCTCTCCATATCTCTATCTCTCTCCATCTCTATCTCCATCTCTTTCTCTGTCTCTCTCTCCATCTCTCTCCATCTCTATCTCTCTCCATCTCTTTCTCTGTCTCTCTCCATCTGTCTCTCTCCATCTCTCTCTCTGTCTCTCCCTCCATCTCTCTCTCCTTCACTCTCTCCATCTCTATCTCTCCATTTTTCTATCTCTCCCACCATCTCTCTCCTTCTCTCTCTCCATCTCTCTCTCTCTCCATCTCTATCTCTGACTCTCCCTCCATCTCTCTCTATCTCTCTCCATCTCTCTGTTTCTCTCCATTTCTCTCTCTCTCTCTCTCCATCTCTGTCTCTATCTCTCTCTCCATCTCTGTCTCTCTCTCCATCTCTCTCTCTCTCCCTCTCCATGTCTGTCTCTCCATCTCTGTCTCAATCTCTATCTCTCCGTCTCTCTCTCTCCATCTCTATCTGTCTCTCCCTCCATCTCTCTCTCCCTCTCTCTCCATCTCTCTCTCCATCTGTCTCTCTCCATCTCTCTCTCCATCTCTCTCTCCATCTCTCTCTCTCCATCTCTCTCTCCATCTCTGTCTCCATCTCTGTCTCTCTCTCTATCTCTCTCCATCTCTCTCTCTCTCCATCTCTCTCTCCATCTCTCTCTCCATCTCTCTCTCCATCTCTCTCTCTCCATCTCTCTCTCCATCTCTCAATTACATAAAAAATTACACTTGACATATTAAACCATTTTGTTCCCATTTGCATATAAAAAATAAACGCTCCGGTGTCTCTTTTCACCGTCTAAAACCCTCCCCGCGTTCCTCCCGCGTTCCTCCCGCGTTCCTCAATTACGATAATGCACTGATTGCCGGATTACGCCACGTGCGAAGCGATTCTCATGAAAACATTTGCATAATTGTTCTTGCATTGACGCTCGCGGTCCGTGGGCTGCTGGTGACTAAAAACGCAGGAGAAACGGAGAGAAAGGGAGTGATTTGCGCCATGTTTTTTTGTTCTTTCTTTTTTTTTTTTCTTTTTTTTTTTTTTTGAAAAGCTTAAAAGAACAAATGACAGCTTGCATGCCAATGGAGCGTGGGCGTTTTCAACATGTCCCACATCAAATCGGTGTCCTTGAATTTTAAAAACGATTTGAAAAGGGGGAAAAAAAGACAGTTTTGTTTATAATATTCTATGGGATGTGTTATGCTATTGAAAATATTGTCAATGTTGTTTTTAAAGGTGCTGGAGCTGATTTTACTGTTTTAAAAAATGTGAAAAAACAAATAATTTCAAGTTTTTCCCTCACTTAATATAAAATATATCTATACTGGGACTCATTTTGCTCAAATACATGGGAAAAAATAGATATAGGTCCTTTTAAATTTAAATATCTGGCTGTTATATTAATTATTTTTTTAAAATCTTGAAATGCCAATTAAAAATTATAGTGTGACAAATTTTGCAGTAATTTCACATTTGTCTGATATTTAAAGATGAATTCAAATTACATTTTGATTAATATTATGTCATGATTATTATTGTATTATTACACTCCATTCATCAAGCAAATATGACTAACAAGTAGTTGTAGTAGCCTAGTAGTAGTAGCAGCAGCAGCGGTAGTAGTAGTAGTAGCAGTAGTAGTAGTAGTAGTAGTAATAGTAGCAGCAGTAGCAGTAGTAGTAGCAGTAGTAGCAGCAGTAGCAGCAGTAGTAGTAGCAGCGGTAGTAGTAGTAGTAGTAATTGTAGTAATAGTAGCAGTAGTAGAAGCAGTAGTAGTAGCAGTAGTAGTAGCAGTAGTAGCAGTAGCAGCGGTAGTAGTAGTAGTAATTGTAGTAATAGTAGCAGTAGTAGTAGCAGTAGTAGTAGTAGTAATAGTAGTAGTAATAGTAGTAATAGTAGCAGTAGTAGTAGCAGTAGTAGTAGCAGTAGTAGCAGCAGTAGTAGCAGCAGTAGCAGCAGTAGTAGTAGTAGTAGTAGTAGTAATTGTAGTAATAGTAGCAGTAGTAGAAGCAGTAGTAGTAGCAGTAGTAGCAGTAGCAGCGGTAGTAGTAGTAGTAATTGTAGTAATAGTAGCAGTAGTAGTAGCAGTAGTAGTAGTAGTAATAGTAGTAGTAATAGTAGTAATAGTAGCAGTAGTAGTAGCAGTAGTAGTAGTAGTAATAGTAGTAGTAATAGTAGTAATAGTAGCAGTAGTAGTAGCAGTAGTAGTAGCAGTAGTAGCAGCAGTAGTAGCAGCAGTAGCAGCAGTAGTAGTAGTAGTAGTAGTAGTAATTGTAGTAATAGTAGCAGTAGTAGAAGCAGTAGCAGTAGTAGTAGTAGCAGTAATAGTAGTAGTAGTAGTAGTAGTAGTAGTAGTAGTAGCCGATATATTAGCTGAACAATTTGGGAAAGATATGTGTGATATTTCTAACAAGTATTGTGAAACTTTTTAGAAATTTGTTTTAAATTTACATATTAAACACGTTCAGAAGAATTGACAAAAAGACTGAAATCTGAACCGACAAACTAAAAAAAAAACTTTTCAGAGACATTTCAGAACATGTATGCGCAGATCTAAACTGTCGGCAGCTTTTATACAGAAGACGACTGACAGATTTGGTGGATGAAATTATGGGAAATTATGCGTTTTTTAATTCAAATTGCGATTTTTGGTTAATTCTGCTACCTACTTGTCTCCATAACCATCTAGCATTTATTAATTGCATGTCTTTCTATTGCTCAAACAGTAATTTATTCTGGCACCACTATCTCCATGGAGACAAAAGTTGCATAGTCCATCTTTAAACCTCATCTCTCATGGTTGTCACGTGGGGAAAATCGAGCGTCTCCAATAATGCGTTTACTTAAAGAGGAAGCTGAAGAATGTATCCTAAACTCAACTCCGTCTCCCCCTCCTCCCCATCGCCGCATACCAACGACTCAAGAATCCACCCCCTAAACCAGGACTAAACCAGGACTGAACCAGGACTGAATAAAGACTAAACCAGGGCTAAAACCAGGACTGAACAAAGACTAAACCAGGACTAAACCAGGACTGAACAAAGACTAAACCAGGACTGAACCAGGACTGAACCAGGACTGAATAAAGACTACACCAGGGCTAAAACCAGGACTGAACAAAGACTAAACCAGGACTGAACCAGGACTGAACAAAGACTAAACCAGGGCTAAAACCAGGACTGAACAAAGACTGAACCAGGACTGAACCAGGACTGAACAAAGACTAAACCAGGGCTAAAACCAGGACTGAACAAAGACTAAACCAGGACTGAACCAGGACTGAACAAAGACTAAACCAGGACTGAACAAAGACTAAACCAGAGCTAAAACCAGGACTGAACAAAGACTAAACCAGGACTGAACCAGGACTGAACAAAGACTAAACCAGGACTGAACCAGGACTGAACAAAGACTAAACCAGGGCTAAAACCAGGACTGAACAAAGACTAAACCAGGGCTAAAACCAGGACTGAACAAAGACTAAACCAGGGCTAAAACCAGGACTGAACAAAGACTAAACCAGGACTAAACCAGGACTGAACCAGGACTGAACCAGGACTGAACAAAGACTAAACCAGGACTAAACCAGGACTAAACCAGGACTGAACCAGGACTGAACAAAGACTAAACCAGGGCTAAACCAGGGCTAAAACCAGGGCTAAAACCAGGACTGAACAAAGACTAAACCAGGACTAAACCAGGGTTAAACCAGGACTAAACCAGGACTGAACCAGGGCTAAACCAGGACTAAACAAAGACTAAACCAGGACTAAAAGAGGACTAAAAGACTAAACCAGGACTAAACCAGGGCTAAACCAGGACTGAACCAGGACTAAAAGACTAAACCAGGACTGAACCAGGACTGAACCAGGACTGAACCAGGACTGAACTAGGACTGAACTAGGACTTAACAAAGGTTAAACCCAGACTAAACCAGGGCTACACTAGGAGTAAACCAGGACTAAACCAGGACTGAACCAGGGCTACACTAGGACTAAACAAGGGCTAAACCACAGCTAAACCAGGACTAAACCACAACTAAACTAGGGCTACACCAGGACTAAACCAGGGCTAAACCGGGACTAAACCAAGACTGAACTAGGAATAAACCAGACTGAAACTCAGAGACTCAAACTTGGGGCACACAATTATGTAAAAAAAAAAAATCATAATTATTTAAAGGTGCACTATGTAACATTTCTGGTGGAGGGCACTTTACCTGCTCCTTGCTTTGCCAGAGATGTTTCAAAATATTGCATTAAAATTATCTATCCCCATGGAGACAAGCAGGTGATGCTATAGATCAGAACAGTACACTCTACTGACAATCTATATTTTTCATTCTTTAATCTTGACATGATTGTTTGGACTAACCAAGGATTTATTTAGTCCTGGTTCAATCTTGAGCTAGGCCTATGTAAACTAGCTCTACTCCAGGTTTTAATGAATGATGACTACTAAAATAGGATCTGAACCAGGACTAAAATGGTGAATTAATGGGGACTTCCATGTCTAACCAAACAGATTATCACAATGATTACTAAACCAGGAATAATGAGGGTCTAAACCAGGACTAAACCGGGTTTAAACCAGACTAAACCAGAACTAAAACTGGGATAAAACCAGACTAAACTAGGATTAAACCAGAACTAAAAAAGGGTTAAAACCAGACTAAACCAGAACTAAAACAGGATTAAAACCACACTAAACCAGGACTAAACCGGGTTTAAACCAGACTAAACCAGGACTAAAACAAGGTTAGAACCAGACTAAATCAGGACTAAAACAGGGTTAAAACCAGACTAAACCAGGACTAAACCCAGGTTAAAACCAGACTAAACCAGGACTAAACCCAGGTTAAAACCAGACTAAACCAGGTCTAAACCAGAACTCAAACCACGACTCAAAACTAGACCAAAATGAGGACTGCACCAGTGACACATCCGAAAGCTGGTGAGCACTTTTTTTCAGTCTGTTGTTAATGTGAGAAATGGGGGACGGGGGCGCGCATTCCAGAGACCCGGAGACATGTGCCCGACCGTGACTGACGTGCGCGCGTGAAGTGCACAAGGGTGCGTGTGTGTCTGTGCGTGACTGTGCGTGCGTGTGCGCGTGCACGTGTGCCCGCGCCTCGGCAGCTCCGCTCGGCTCTGCGGGGGTGGACTGGAGAGCTCTTCACGAGGACCACACACTTAGCACATCACATTGCCCATGATGATACCCCGTTTGGACCTGGTTTAGCCCTCCTTTAGTTCTAGTTTAGGCTACTTCTGGTTAAGTTCTGGTTTAGTCTTTATTTAGTCCTGGTTTAGTTCTGATTTAGTCCTGGTTTAGGCTACTTCAAGTTAAGTCCAGGTTTAGTCCTGGCTTAGTCATTGTTCAGTTTTGGATGGGGTTAACGTTAGAACCTGCAAGTTTAGTTCTGTTTAAAGTCTTAATTTAGACCTGGTTAAGTCCAGGTTGAGTCCTAATTTTGCCTTCATGTAGTCCTGGTTTAGTCCTGGTTTAATCCAATTTAAGACCTAATTTATTGATTGTTTCGACCTGGTTTAGCCCTGGTTTAGTCATTGTTGAGCTTTAGATGGGGTTAATGTTACAACCTGCAAGTTTAGTTATTTTTAAAGTCCTAATTTAGACCTGGTTAAATCCTGGTTGAGTCCTAATTTTGCCTTCATGTAGTCCTGGTTTAGTCCTGGTTTAATCCAATTTAAGACCTGTCTTAGCGATGGATTGGACCTGGTTTAGTCCTGGTTGAGTCCTTGGTTAGTCCTGGTTTATTAATAGTAGTTCTAAGTTCCTGTTTATGGCAGATTCTGGATTTGACTTAAATCCTGGTTTAGCTTTGAAATGGAAAAGTAAAAATAAGCATTGCATACACATCGTTAATATGAAGGGACTTTAGGTTTGCGCCGTTATTAAACGCGCGAGACTTTCGAGATTTGATAGAACGTGCTTCCTCCCGCGTGGCCAACGTAACAACGTAATCTAACGCGTTATTATCACTGAAAACACACCAAAACAAGACCGTATTTTTGGACAGCGCGTCTAGTCAATATTGCAAATTAAAGCAGTCATATTTTCTTCTCTTATATTGATCCTTTCTGTTTTCAGTTCATTTTTAGGCTATTTGTTAATGTTAAAAACTACATAAAAATGTCTTTCAGTATTGATTTCATGGGCAAAACTTTAAATCATTGCAATTTAATACAAAAATGATCAAATTTATACCTCAAAAGTCTGAACTCAAAACCACATGCGTGTAGATTTCTTGATTAAAGCCCCATAACCAAATCCATGACAGTAGACACGGTTAAATCTCGCTCTCTCCATTAAATATTCGATTAATTATACAACCCTAGCGTCAATTTTACGTTGTTTTTGCGGCTTTCCCACTGATCACGCGTCGTATTGTGCAATCTGCATGGATGAAGAATGCGAACCACAGGCAAGCAGCGACACACAGCAAAACACCGCACAAAGTTTGACAATTCCCAACGAGCACGCGGCCAAAAGTTGGGAATGGCGTGAACGTGGGGTGAAAGCACGTTGCCAACTTACCGTGAGCGCTGTCCCCACGTCCTCCGCGACCCCTGCGCCGCGACAAACGAACGTAACGCGGTCGGAAGCGGCGGCACGACACGTCAAAGCGTCAATGCCGCCTCCGTATCAAAGGGATTCTTCCGCGAGCGTTTCCCAAGTTGCGGCCCGCAGCCTCTTTTGTGGCACGGAAATACATACAATAGGGTCGTGTACTTTAAATTACGTGCCGAGTGGCATTGTTTAATAAACTAATATGTCAAGCTGTATCAGATGCCCTCCCATTCTCCTAGCCATTGGTTTGAAGAATAATGAAAAAACTAGGACCGTTGCCATAGTGATTTACAATTTAAAAAAACACATATGTCCTTTGAATGGGAAAACTTGGTCCTCAACATTAATATAGAACAGCTGAAACCCCCCGTGAATATGCCTGTGTGTCAGATGCCCTCCCGTCCTCTAGAGGAAGTACTTTTAAATATTGCAGTAGTTTCCTCCACAGTATCTGTCTGACTCACTGCTAGACTCGCTGTTAATAATTTATTGTATTTTGAGCAGTTTGACGGTTGTACTGTACATTTTTTTAGTTTAAGAGCCACACATTAAAAGGCGCATATTACACTGTGTTTCTGATCTGTTCTAATGTAATTTCCTCATCACAAACAGACCTGGGGTTGTGTTTAGTTTCATTCGCTCGTTCTTCTCTCAAACTGAAAACGCGCTCTTCCACCTTGTGATGTCATGTGGTAATAGCCTACAGGAAGTGCTTCACTGTGTTTTTATACTTCATACGCCTTCACTAGAATCATTAGAACATTTTCAACTGGAATTACCAATCTCTACTGAACTAACGGTAAAAAGGAGCTGTTCATTTTAAAACTACCACTTCATGACATCACAAGGTGGAACAGCATTTTGAGCTTACTTTGAACTAACTAATAATAAAGGATTATTCAAACATGTGCAAATGAAACAAAACAACAACTCCATGTCTGTTTTTGATAAGTAGACAAGCTGCTTACACCATCTCACACCAAGTCAGATCTGTGGAGAGGCAACTCTGAGCACAGTAAGAATGCATATTTTAATAAGTATTTTTGAGCTGCAATTTATTAAATGGATTTTTCAAAGCGAAGCAATAATACTATCTCCATGGAGACGAGAAATGTTACAGAAATGTTACATAGTGCATCTGTAAATGCTGACTAGTTAATTAGACATTTGTTAGTGTTAAAAAATCATTGTATTTAAAGTTTTTATTAATGCTTGATTCTGTTTAACTGCATTTAACAACTAAGTAGATTATCAAAATTTTTCCTTTAAAGTTTCTGTACCTGATTTTTTTTTCCTGTCTTAAAAAATGTGAAAAATAGAAATAGTTAATTTTAGACAGTTTGCAGTGGTCTAAAGTTCTTCCTCACTTACCTTCTGCATTCAGAACTTTTCACAAATTGCCCCATATTTTGCATCGTTGGTCCTTTTTTTCCCAATTTTTCCGATCCATTTTAGCCAGATTTTTCTCCAGCAACTTGTGAATCATGTTCAAATCTTTTCTGAAATGAGTCCATATTTTTTGTAATGTGCTCATTTTGCAATTTTCACACCTTTTCTGAGACCAGAGTGGAGTTTTGCTGACACAATAAAGGCAACAACAACTAGCATGCTAACACTTCCTGATTCTCAGACAGTAAAACTCTTTATAATTCAATGCAGACAGTTCATGGTTCATGGGCTTATTTTGACCTCAAGAGCTGCTTATACAAGATATCTGTACTGGAGCAAGACACGTTTTGCTCAAATACATGGGGAAAAATTTGAGTTAAATGACTTGTTTTTGCTTTTAAAGGTTGTATGAGGGATTTTTTGTTGTTGTTTCAAATTGTCAGTGATGGCATTATAGAGATGCAGCAGCCTTGTAATTACGATGACCAAAAAAAAATAATGAAAATCCATCAACGGTGGACATGGTGGGGCCAGATAAACATTAGCCAATAGAGATTGAGACTACCTCGTTATCTATTGGCTGTTAGGTTGTCAATCAAACTCCCTACGTTTCTAGTGTAACTGACTCGCCGGCGCGCTGGGATTACGTGGCTTACGTTCGCCTCTCACACATTCCACAGACACAAGACGCCGTTTACTCGACCAACGCAGCAGTTCTTAGCAGCTTTTTCCAACTGTAGCTTCCTTGCAGTTTGCACAAAGTTTGTTGCAATGGCAGACAAGAATCCATTACTATTTAGCTGCAAAAGAAAGACCGTTTTTGAGGTTGCTGAAAGAAAAAGAGAAGGGATAAAGGAGTGAAGCCAAACTAAGGTGATTCTTGGAGATTCCTTCCAGCGATGGCGGGCGCTGAAGCAGAGGGTCTAAAGACTGACGTGTTGGTTGCTAAATTACTCCTGTACAGGAAACTTCTGCTTATGATTTGAAACCGTACAGTATAGTTACAGCAGCAACAGCGATTCTGAACGAGCACAGGCTATAAACAAGCAGCGTAAGATTAAGGACCTCCTTCCTCCACAGCTCTCCACCTCCCTTCTCCACAGCTCTCTAAGTTTCTACTTTGGGAACTGTGGAGGAGGGAGGTGGTTTAACGCATGCGCAACATTTGAAAAAGGACAAACAGTCGCTGGATTTCTTGTTCCTTGGAAAATCCTCTATACAACCTTTAAGTTGGTTATGCAAATTGTCAAATCATTTATATTCTTAATTTACCAAACAACGAGTGTACCACACTTCTATTTGCAGTGTTTTTAATGAGACAAGATCAAAATGAATTGGTTATCTGCCCTGATCTCCATTAATTATTCGATTTTTGTTGCAGTTTTACATAAAGCTGCACTATGTAACTTTTCTATATAACTTGAAGAGTCTGTCACCTGCTTGTCTCCATGGAGGTGTTACCGCTTGGCCTAGAATGTCCCACATCCCGCATTAATTGAACACATCTTGCGTTTATTCACTGCTAATTTAACAACATGTATGCATGTACAGTAACTTGGTAGCGCCACCTGTTTGTTTCCATGGAGATGGATAAGTATAATGGCATACTGTGGAACACTCACGGCAATGCAATAAAGTCGCTGTGGAGACAAATAGATGGCAGACCCTCCACCAGAAATGTTACATGCTGCATCTTTAAAATAACATTAAAGTCCATATAGTTTAGTATCTTTGCAGTAATTAATTTGTAACCTTATTTCAGCTTTACCAAGAATATTCCACCATATGGCTTTAAACCTATCACCATGGAGACAAGCAGAGATGACACCACCTGGCCAAGTTACAGGTAAGATCTGTGGAGAGGCTACCACGCCCACAGTAAGAATCCATATTGTATCAAGGGTTTGTTTGTTTTTAGCTTGAAATAAGTGCAACTAGTAGTTTAATGCCATAGTGTGGGACATTAAAGGCAAAGCTATAAAATCTCCATGGAGACAAGGAGCTGGCAGACCCTTCACCAGAAATGTTACACAGAGCACCTTTAATTCCATTCATTCTCTTGTTTAATGTTCCCATGGTAATTTGAGCAGCAATTTATAATTTTTTTAATTCTTTTTTTTCCATTTTCCTTTTTTTGTGAATGAATCTTTGCTTTGGTTTGAACCGAGCTTCAGATCAGATCATTTCATTTCAAACAGAAGAACAATCTGCAACAAAACTGCAGATACAATTTGTGACTCAACCCATATTTCTGTCTCATTTGATTTCTGATTTTGTTTTTAAATTTATTCAAACTTTTGTCCTTTTACCAAACTGAAAACATTTTAGTCCAATTTTCCCCAGTATTTTTCTCTTTTTGGAATGAATCTTTGAGAAATTTTTGAGAAAAATGTCTTGCTTGCATGCTTATTTTCATATATTTTTCGCCCATCTTACCAGATTTTAAAAACACTTCCCCCAAGACTTTCTGCATCACAATCTATTTTGTGAATGAATTGAACCAGAAAAAAATGCCATATTTTTATACTTCATATATTTACAGTACTTTACAATATATTTTATTGCTAGACCTCCCTTCCTCAACTTGTGCATCACATTCATGTATTTTGTGAATGGGAAACAAAAACAACACACTTATTTTTTAGGGATGGGACGAGACACAATTTCTAGAAGATGAGACGAGATTTTAACATAATTCCCAATATATACATTTCATATACATTTTGTGAGTGAATATTTTGGCTGATTTTGTTTTTAATCTTTCCACCACAACTTTAATCACAAGTGAATTTTGTAATTTGATCAGGATTTTTTTCCAGCCTTCTTACCAGAATTCATAACTAATTTTCCCCAATAATTTCTCTAAAATCACATTCATGGATTTTATGAATAAACCTTGTAAATCCATATTTTAGTGTATTTTTCTAATATTTTTTCACATTTATTTTATCATTACAAAAAAAAGATTCCCTTACAACTTCTGCAATCTTTTGGAATAAATCTTTGAGAAAAAAAAATGTTTTTTTTGCAATTTCCCCAAGGATTTCTTTATCACAATCTTGTATTTTATGAATGAATTTTGTAGAGCCATATTTTTGCAATTTTCTTATATTTTTCTATTAATTTTGCCTTTTTTTTTTGCTCATTTATTTTCTCTTTCTCTCCATCTTATCTGAATTTCTTTGCAATTTCCCCAAGGATTTCCCCATCACGTTCATGTATTTTATGAATTAATCTTGGAATTAGAATCTTAGAATTTCTTCAATGATTTCTGTATCACAATCTTGTATTTTATGAATGAATCTCGTAAAGCCATATTTTTTTGCAATTTTCTCATATTTTTACCTTCATTTTAGCCATTTTTTTGCATGATTTTTCCCACTTACAACTTGTGCATCATATTTTTCTGAATTGTGTGATCTATTTTGTAATATGATAATCAGTTTTCTTATTAGCCTTTCTCTTCATCTTACCAGAATGTTTTTGCAATTTCCCCAAAGATTTCCACATCACAATCTTGTATTTTATGAATGAATCTTGTAAAGCCATATTTATGCAATTTTCTCAAATTTTTCTATTATTTTAGCTATTTTTTAAAATATTTTTTCCTATATATTTTCCCCTTACAACTTGTACATCACGTTGTAGTCTTTTGTGAATGAGTCTTTGCAGCAGTCCTGGCATATGCAGTAGCTGAGATGCTTAGAGCGCAATGCTGTTTTTAATTGAGAAGATAAGCTGTCTGTCTGGTTTTCCTCTGCAGTATGGAGAAGCTAACCAACAAAAAAAAAAAACCCAAAATGTGCAAGTGAAATGACAGATCTTACCGTGTCAGTCTTCTCTCCTCTCCTGTCCTCTCCTCTCTTCATCTCAGCTGTGCGTTACAAGTCAAAATCTGTGCTAACCACCTCCACGCCACCACCCCCCCCTCTCCTCCTCTTCTCCTTCCCAGCTTTGGTGTGCCGACGGTGGGGGAGCGAGCGGCGTTTGGACCCCTCTCTCTGGAGCTCTTGAGCGAATCTCTCCACCCCTACGCACAGCTCTCTCCTCTGCTCCTCTGCCCACACGCTCCCCGCTCAAACACAGCCTTAGTCACATCGCAAAATGTACTTCAATGATTTTTATAATGATTACAGTGCAGGGGCGGAAGTGGCTTAGAGGTACAGCGCTCGCCCACAGACCTGGAGCTCCGCAGTTCAGTCCCAGCTCTGACCACTGCGTAAAAGAGCTTCAAGATTAAATGAAATTGCAATTTTTTTTAAACTAATTTCCTCCACAAACAACCAAATCACCAGTTATTATGCATAAAAACGGCTTACCCTGTAGTTTATTTTTCAGTCATTATTGTCGATTTTTCTGGATGTGTTTAAAAGGTGCATTGTGTAACTTTTGGCAGCACGGTGGCTGAGTGGCTAGCACTCACGCTTCACAGCAAGAAGGTTCTGGGTTCGATACCCGGGTCGCCTGGGCCTTTCTGTGTGGAGTTTGCATGTTCTCCCCGTGTCTGGGTGGGTTTTCTCCGGGCACTCCGGTTTCAATTTCTCCAGTGTGAGATCAATAAAGTCTCTTCTTCTTCTTTTCTGGCTTTTCTGTGATGTTATTGGATGTTATTGTCTGGAATGTTCCACAGTATGGCATTAAACCTTTCTATGTTCATAAAAACCAAACCAGACCAATTTACAGGCCAGATCTGTGGAGAGTCAGAAGAAAGCCTGATTTTCTAGGTATTTTTGAGCTATAAAACCACCTGTAATTGAATAAATGTAAAGTTGAGCTGTTTAAAGTCATACTGTGGGACATTCCAGGCAGAACAGTGACACATCCATGGAAACAAGCTGGCAATGAAGCCCCAAACAAAAAGTTGCACAGTACACCTTTAAAAAGTCTAATAAAACAGTAACACATACCATGCTTTTTAATTTGTTCAGCCCTACTGCATAGTGTACTAGTATGTCCTTGGGCAAGACACTTAAATGTGATGTTAGGTAGTAGTAGTGGTAGTAGTAGTAATAGTAGTAGTAGTAGTAGTAGTAATAGTAGTAGTAGTGGTAGTAGTAGTAATAGTAGTAGTAATAGTAGTAGTAATAGTAGTAGTAATAGTAGTAGTAGTAGTAGTAGAAATACTTCATTATTCTTATAAAGCCCTTTTCCAGACATTGAAACTCCCTTTACAACTTTTTGCATTATTTATTCACACCATGTGGTAAACATAGACTGTATAAAGAAGTGGACAAAGTGAGTGTCCAGTCAAATGAAGCTCACCGAGGCTAGCAGTTATAAGGGTGAATTTGGAGCAGAGTTTCATATTAGGAATAGGAATAAATTTATGAATAATATAGCAAAAATAAAAACCCCAGGATCATGTAGAGTGAGTTAATATGAACATTTTAAGACCAAAATGACGAGGTTCACAGCAGCAGGAGAGGAGAGACAACTTTTTAGAAGAGGGGGTGGGATTACGTTTTCTTCTTCCCACTCCTTTTTGGGCAAATGTTTTACTTTTTTGTTGTTATTTCTGTTTATTGTTATTCTGTTATTGCACTTTTAAAAGAATGTAAATTGCTTACTTGCCCTAAATAAATAATTATGTTAAATAAAATAATACAAATTTAATTAAATTAAAAAATAAATTAAATGTAGTGAATTGAAACCAGAGTCGAGGGAGCCGGAAGCACGTCCGCACTCATTTCCTATTTGGAACGCAGCAGCTAGAGCATTACCTGTGTCCATTTATATGTACAGTCTATGATGGCAAGTTATTACTATAGCCACAGCTGCCCTGAGACAGACTGACAGACGCGAGACCATCCCAACAGAATCAAAATCGTAATAAAATCTGAAATAGATAGCGGGGCATTACGATTGTGATTATGTTTAATAATAGGATTCAAAGTTCACATTTTAAACACATCCAGAAGAATTGACAAAAAACTGAAATCTGATTCTAAAACAAGAACCACATTTGAGAACATGTTTGTACAGATCTAAACTACAGGGTTTGCAGGTTTTACGCAAAATAAGACTGGAGATGATGTTGTTTGTGGAGAATCTGCTAATTGTGATCCACTGACTCCAGTTTTCCCTAAATACCTGTTCAGAGGCGAGTCCATCCCTGCAGTGCGTTTAAATGTCCAGATGTAATAATGTGGAGTTTAGACACCTGCTCCATCTGAGACCTGTGTAGTCACTGTAGTTCTAATGCATGCTTCCAGAACAGGTGAGGCTTTCAAATGAGCATCTACATGGGAAAAAATGACACTGGCTTATAAATAGGACTGCAAGATTAAAGGGCCCATATTACTCTATTTTCTGATGTTCTAATGTAGTTTCCTTATCACAAACAGACCTGGAGTTGTGTTTTTTTCCATTCACACATGTTTAACGCAGAAACCCTGCTGATTTATTTAGGCTGGGATCTTCTGTCAGATTAAAATCACTCTGTTCCACTTTGTGATGTCATGTGGTAATACAGGAAGTACACCACTGTGTTTTTAAACTCCACACACCATTAGAATCATTGTACAGTAGTTCAAAACCACACTGGAAAACGTGTGGGGAAAAATGTGTTGTATTGTAAACATTTAAACCAACCACATACACAACTGACTTGGGTTAAATATACATAAGAGACCACTGCGTTTTTTTCTGAAATCAGCAACTCTACATGTATTACAGCCATTCCATTCCAGTGTCTGTTGAACTCCAACACAAACACAAAGCTGAGCTACTTCAGTTCTTGCACCAGGAGTGGAATAAAGTCACCCAAGAACAATGTGAAAGACTTGTGGAGAGCATGCCAAGACGCATGAAAGCTGTGATTAAAAATAAGGGTTATTGCACCAAATATTGATTTCTGAACTCTTCTTAAAGGGATATGCCACCCCCAGGTCAAACTTGGGCATCTCCCCACAGTCCAGAGACTAAAATAAGTGATGGAAAGCATTTTCCTGGTGACCCAGCCATCTGTCAGCACTGACCGCAGCGGTAGCTGCAGCTACTCCGCGTAGTAGCTGGAGTCTAATGTCGCCAACGAAAGATTTCAGCCAAAAGGAATTAGGGGAATCCCTGTTACGCACCACGTTGGGAGTTCCCCTGTTATGCAGCGTGGTGTGTGCTTCGGCTGTCTTTTTCCGCACTGAAAAATAGTTCCCACCCCAAAATGACCAAGTCAAGCTTTCCGTGTTGATTTGCACATTTATTTGCACTCGATATGAATGCGCACTACACAGAAAGTAATTGGGAAAAGCATCGAGCAAATTAATTCCTTTTGGCCGAAATCTTTCGTTGGCGACGTTAGACTCCAGTCTAAGGCGGAGGAGCTGCAGATACCGCTGCGGTCAGTGCTGACAGACTCGGACAATGGCTGAGTGACCAGGAAAACCAGGAAAGCTTTCCACCACTTATTTTAGTCTCTGGACTGTGGGGACATGCCCAAGTTTGACCTGGGGGTGGCATATCCCTTTAAGTGTAAACATTAGTATTATGTTGTTTTAAAATGAATTTGATCTTGTTTCTTTGCATTGTTTGAGCTCTGAAAACATGTATCTTTTTTGTTATTTTAACCATTTGTCATTTCCTGCAAATAAATGCTCTAAACGATAATATTTGTATTTGGAATTTGGGGGAAATGTTGTCAGTAGTTTATAGACTCAAACAAAAATGTTCCTTTTGCCCAAACACATACCTATAAGTAGTAAAATCAGAAAAACTGATAATTTTGCAGTGGTCTCTTCCAGAGATGTATAAACATTTAAGGTGCACTGTGTAACTTTTTGGATCATATCAGTTGTCTTGAATTGCCAATCACTACTGAACTAAAGGTATAAGGAATTGTTAACTTGAAAACTACCTCTTCATGACATCACAAGGTGGAACAGAGCGTTTTGCGCTTTGGAGATGTAGACAGACTAATGATAAATAATAAAGTGTTACTCAAACGTGTGAATGAAACAAAACACAAATAAGTCAATTTTGTATAATCCAGGACCTTGAATCACAAATGAAACAAAATTTGAATGGAGCAATTAGCAAATCTATCAAGTCCCATCATTTCCTCCACAAACAAGAAAATCTTTATTCTGCATAAAAACTGCTGACCCTGTAGTTTAGATCTGTACAAACAACTGAAATGTCCCTGTGTGTCAGGTGTAACTTGGGTCGGTGGCGTCACTTGTTGCTCGTCTCCATGGAGATGCGTTTAAAGCCGTAATGTGGTACATTCCAAGTGTCCAAGTGAAGCAGAAACATTTCCACAGAAACAAACGGGTGATGGACCTGCAACAGAAAAGTTACATAGTGCAGTTTTTGCCTTGTGACTAGAGAGTTGATGGTTCAGTAACAGTCTGATTAGTGCACATATTGTATTTGTGCTGTTGGGCAAGACACTTTACCCACCCATTGGAGGTCTAGTCAGTAATAGAAATGACCAGGTTCAATATTTGTGAATTTCTTTTAGATATTTCATGGCAAAATACAACATAATCAATAGGAACATTTGTCGTATGACTTCATCACATTCCAGGATCTGAGAAACACCAATAAATAATAAAATATTGATTCAAATGTCTGTTTTTATGTTATTTTTATTTACGATTCTATAACACAAAAGCAGGCATTTCTTTTCAACATACAATTTGAATCTGAATACATGTGTCCAGCCTACTCTTGTTTTTTGATTTATTATTTTTCTTACAATTTTTTACCTATAATTTCTTGACCACCTTTTTGTTCTTTTGATCATACATAATTCTTTCCTTTATCATATTAATTTATCACATTTCATATTTATTTTAATGTCATTCTACAACGCTATATACTATAGTAAAATCATTTCCAACATCTCTCCAGTACTATTTGAATCTGAATACATGTGTCCAACCTACTCTGCAGCCATGTTTAAAAATAGTGCGGTTCTCTCTCTTCCCACTGAGCGAAGAGGAGGAGAGTTCAGCGTGCCATCGGCCAGGAAATTACCACTCCTGCATGATACCATCTCAAACGGGCATTTAATGAAGCCAAAATCAGTTTAAATTCAAAAAACTGGGACAAAATGACTGAAATTATGGTGTATTTATTGATTTTTTTGGGGTTCACAGCTTGACATTTCCTCTCCATTTCATCTGGATGATTTGGACTTATTAGAAGACCTGGTTTATGAGTTTTTTAATATTTAAAGGGCTCATATTACGCTGTTTTCTGATCTGTGTTATAATGTTGTTTCCTCGTCACAAACACACCTGGAGTTGTGTTTCTTTTTCATCCACACTGGTGTTTTTATTTAGTTATTTTGTCTGTAAATCAATTCCTCTTAACGGAACTGACTCCAGATTCGCTCCTATAACTGCTAACCTTTGTGAGCTTCATTTGACTGGAGCTGAAGGCTGAAAATCACACTCCTTTAGTCCACTTCTTTATAAAGTCTGTGATTTTGAAGCATTAGACTGTTTAAAAAGAGCACATAGAGAATAGCAAAGCATAAAAATATTAGTATATTAATGGCGCATTGTCTGGAATGTTCCACAGTATGGCATTAAACCTTTCTATCTTCACGGAGACCAAACCAAGTTACAGGTCAGATCTTTGGAGAGGCGACCCCAGAGTCAGAATGTCTGTTTTTCTAGGTATTTTTGAGCTATAAAACCACCTGTAATTGAATACATGTAAAGTAGAGCTGTTTAAAGTCACACTGTGGGACATTTCAGGCAGCGCAATGAGGTATCCATAGAAACAAGCAGGTGATGGACCCTCCACCTGGAAAGTTACACAATGCACCTGTAAGGAATCAGTATCGATATTGACTGATACCAATACTGGACCACCTCCAGTACATCTTTGAATACATATTGTAGTACATTTTGTAGTACACCTTGTAGTACATATTGTAGTACATCTTGGAGTACATCTTGTAGTACATCTTGTAGTATATATTGTAGTACATATTGTAGTGCATCTTGTAGTACATATTGTAATACATCTTGTAGTTCATATTGTAGTACATATTGTAGTACTTATAGTAGTACATATTGTAGTATATATTGTAGTACATATTGTAATACATCTTGTAGTTCATATTGTAGTACATATTGTAATACATCTTGTTAGGGACCGAGCCCCGAAGGGGGACGAAGGTCCCTATTGTTGTTGCTTTGTTTCCGTATTATTAGGGACCGAGCCCGAAGGGGGACGAAGGTCCCTATTGTTGTTGCTTTGTTTCCGTATTATTATTCTTGTTCATACACGCTGGGGCAATTTTGAGCATGTTCCCATGCTTCAAAACAAACGAAACTTTGCACGGGCATCACAAAGTGCTGCCAGTACGACCACACAAAGTCTCGTCCCTGGGGGACCTGGGGGTCCCTGGGAGACCCCCCACTGGGGGACCCCCAGTGGGGGGTCTCCTAGACCGTACCTTAGATGGGCATAAATTTTGGTAAGCATAATCTTAAGACGTTGGAGATGTTAAATTGCGAAGGATTTTCAAATAGGCGGTAATATGACGATACGGCGGATCGATAAAGTTAGGTATGGAATTTGAAACACTTCTCCTACACCGTACCTCAGATAGGCTTAAATTTTGGTGAACATAATCTTA
Organism: Paratrypauchen microcephalus; assembly: GCA_036785185.1. NCBI lineage: Eukaryota > Metazoa > Chordata > Actinopteri > Gobiiformes > Gobiidae > Paratrypauchen > Paratrypauchen microcephalus. Next base: position 2,448,111 of record JAVJIX010000124.1, on the reverse strand, counting down.
AGACGTTGGAGATGTTAAATTGCGAAGGATTTTCAAATAGGCGGTAATATGACGACACGGCGGATCGATAAAGTTAGGTATTTATTGAATGGGAGTGATGAGTTATGAATGGGAGGTATTTGTTGCTAGGCAACGCCCTGATCAAAGGTCTTTGATCTTTGTACCTTTGATCTGATATAGCTGCAAGCAGCAATGTGGGGACAAGCATCGAAGGTTCATGTAGGCCTCAGCATGGAGGCCACATGCAGGGTCTGACAGGGTCTGACAGGGTCTAACAGAGTCTGACAGGGTCTGACAGGGTCTGACAGGGTCTGACAGGGTCTAACAGAGTCTGACAGGGTCTGACAGGGTCTGTTCTGACAGGGTATCTACAATGTCATGGCCACGCCCAACAGGAAGTGAGATAATTGGGGCAATTTTGAGCATGTTCCCATGCTTCAAAACAAAACTTTGCACGGGCATCACAAAGTGCTGCCAGTACGACCACACAAAGTCCCGTCCCCCAGTGACCCTCAGGAGCTCGATAGCGCCCCCTAGCGCGTTGTCTTTCGGGGCTGGCATACCGTTTAAGATAGGCGCACGAAATTCGGTAGGGACGTGTATCTCAATAAGCCGAACAAATGCCTCACTGCAATGTCATGGCCACGCCCAACAGGAAGTGAGATAATTGGCCTTTTGTGTGATTTTGGGGTATTTGACATAGAATGGAATTTGAAACACTTCTCCTACACCGTACCTCAGATGGGCTTAAATTTTGAAGTAAATGCATGGAGAATTCTGTAGTTGTGTAGTCATCTTGGTACAAATGAAAATATAGCTGCAAGCAGCAATGTGGGGGCCAAGCACCGTTTGACACGGTCTAACAAGGTCTGACAGGATCTAACAGAGTCTGACAGGGTCTGACAGGGTCAGGGTCTAACCCTGTCAGAACAGACACATCAAAGACAGATCAAAGGTTGCTAGGTGCGTTGCTAGGCAGTTGACAAATTTCTGCAACTTTGACCTGCTGGTGCCACTAGACGGTTGGAGCTGGGGACCTATAAATTGCTGTGGGTAACGAGGAGACAGGCTGGAATGTGCATGCCACACATTCCAGCCTGTGGCATGCACAGCGTTTAAGATAAGCGCACACTTCTCCTACACCGTACCTCAGATGGGCTTAAATTTTGGTGAACATAATCTTAAGACGTTGGAGATGTTAAATTGCGAAGGATTTTCAAATAGGCGATACGGCGGATCGATAAACTTAGGTATTTATTGAATGGGAGTTATGAGTTATGAATGGGAGGTTTTCATTGAATTTGGAGTTCTTCCTCAGACTAAAACTTCACAGGGTAATGTAGATGAGAACTACCAAGATTTTCATGCCAAATAACGACAGGCCAGTGAACTGTCAGAAATCTACCGCTAGCTGAGCCCCTAACAGGAAAAATTGTCCGATATGGCTTACCATTTTTGCCAGGCACACGAAATTCAGTATGGGTGTGCGTCTCAGTAAGACGAACAAACGCAGGGGCGAGGTCCCGACCAACGCCGCTTGCGGCTTTAATAGTTAATATTGTAGTACATATTGTAATACATCTTGTAGTTAATATTGTAGTACATATTGTAGCACTTATAGTAGTACATATTGTAGTACTTATAGTAGTACATATTGTATTTATGGTAGTACATATTGTAGTATATATTGCAGTACATATTGTAGTACATCTTGTAGTACATCTTATAGTACATCTTGTAGTACATCTTGTAGTTCATATTGTAGTTCATCTTGTAGTACATATTGTAGTACATATCGTAGTACATTGTAGTTCATATTGTAGTACATATTGTAGTACATATTGTAGTACATATCGTAGTACATTGTAGTTCATATTGTAGTACATCTTGTAGTACATCTTGTAGTACATCTTGTAGTACATCTTGTATTACATCTTATAGTACATCTTCCAGTACATATTGTAGTACATCTTGTAGTACATCTTCCAGTACCTATTGTAGTACATATTGTAGTACATCTTGTAGTACATCTTGTAGTACATCTTGTAGTACATCTTGTAGTACATATATAGTTTTAATGGTAGCTGGGTTGATAGTATTTTTAATTGCATTTTGTTTCTCTCTTCAGGACAGTCCAAATTCTTCGGGGTTGATTTGAAGAAGAGGACATAAAAGTAAGTGAGGCTACATTTATTTATTTCGATGTTGTAATTATTTCCTGTGCACAGTAGACTAAAATGGGTAAAACAGTATGGAAACAGTTTATGACAGATACACTTCATGCCTTGAAATAAGTTATAAAGAACGATTAAGGCTCATGAGAATCCACAAGGGTCAAATTCGCCCAGCAGCAGACAGACCAATCACATCGCAGCATTGTGGTCTGTGCGTAGCCGAAGGTGAAGCGCCCGAGAGACCGACTTTCATACCTGTTTGAGCAGAAATACAGACTTTAGATTGTGGAAAAATGCGCAAAGAGAAGCGCTTTGTTCTTTTCTCTTGCATGGATTTGATTTTTCTTTTAACTTGAAAACTACCGCTTCATGACATCACGAGGTGGAACAGAGCGTTTTGAGCTTTGGCGATGTAGACGGACTAATAAACGATTATTCAAACATGTGAATGAAACAAAACACAACTCCAGGTCTGATTTTGTAACTTTTCTGGCGATTTTCTTCATAGAGATGTTATCACTTTGTCTGGAATGTTCCACAGTATGGCATTAAACCTTTCTATCTTCACGGACACCAAATCAGAAGTCAGATCTGCGGAGAGGCGACCCCGCTCACAATCAGAATGTCTGTTTATTTAGGTATTTTTGAGCTGTAAACCACCTGTAATTGAATAAATGTAAAGTAGAGCTGTTTAATGTCACACTGTGGAACATTCCAATGACATCCATAGAAACCAGCCAAAAAGTTACACAGTGCAGCTTTAAGTCTCCAGGCAGCAGCAGTATGGGCTCCAGGCGAAGCTGAGTGCTGAGTGTCACGTTGCTTTTTTTCTCTCATGGTTTTGTTTCTTGCTGTAAATAAAGAACCAAGGCCACAGTGAAAAGCGTATAGAGCTTTCAGTCTGCCGGAGCGGAGGAGCGTGGGAGGAAGAGAAGGAGGAGAAATAAAGAAATAAACCGGGAAAATGTCAGGTGTATGAGCGCAAATGGACAAGCTAACGGCAATTAGCATAAAAACGGCAGTGTACTTAGCGAGAGAGTTTACTCAGAGGGCTGAGAGTCACTTAAAGATACACTAAGGAACTTTTCAGGTGGAGGGGCTGTCACATGCTTGTCTCCATCAAGATGTTATTGCTTTGTGTAGAATATAGGGCATTAAATCAATCTTTTTTTCTCTCTCTATCTTTTTATCTGTCTTCTCTTTTTCTTTCTTTCCCTCTCTATCTTGGTCTTCTCTTTCACTCCTCACCATCTCTTTCTTTCTTTTTCTATCTAGCTATTTCTCTGTCTTCTCTTTTCTTTCTTTCTTTCTTTCTCCCTTTGTTTCTCTCTTTATCTCTCATCTATCATCTCTGTCTCATCTCTGTCTCTCTTTCTCTCTCTCTCTCTCTCTCTCTCTCGTGCTCTCTTTCTCCCAATATATCTCTCTATCCATCTCTGTCTCATCTCTCTCTCTTTCTCACTCTCACTCCCCATATATATCTCTCTCTATCTATCTGTCTCATCTTGCTCTCTCCCTCTCCCCATATATCTCTCTATCTATCCATCTCTGTCTCATCTCTCTCTCTCTCTCTCTCTCACGCACTCTCTCTCCCCCTACATCTCTATCTATCCATCTCTCTCTCCCTACATCTCTATCTATCCATCTCTGTCTCATATCTCTCTCTCTCTCCCCCTCACCATATCTCCCTTTTCCCCATCTCTCTCTCTCTCTCTCCATCTCTCTCTTCCCCCATATCTCCCTCTTCCCCATCTCTCTCTCTCTCCATCTATCTCTTCCCCCATCTCTCTCTCTCTCTCGCTCTCTCCCTACATCTTTATCTATCCATCTCTGTCTCATCTCTCTCTCTCCCTCACCATATCTCCCTTTTCCCCATCTCTCTCTCTCTCTCTCTCTCTCTCCATCTCTCTCTTCCCCCATATCTCCCTCTTCCCCATCTCTCTCTCTCTCTCTCTCTCTCTCTCTCTCTCTCTTACATCTCTCTCTCTCTATCTATCCATCTCTGTCTCATCTCTCTCTCTCTCCCTCACCATATCTCCCTTTTCCCCATCTCTCTCTCTCTCTCTCTCTCCATCTCTCTCTTCCCCCATCTCTCTCTCTCTCTCTCTCTCTCTCTCTCTCCCTCCCTCCCTCCCTCCCCATATCTCTCTATCTCCATGGGGACAAGCAGGCAGCACAATCAGTCCAAGTTCCAGGTCAGATCTGTGAAGAGTCGACCCCCCACAGTGAGAATGCATGTTATATTTTCTGTAATCTGTAACTGAATAAATGCAGGTTAGATACGTGGATCTATTTTCAACAAAAAGATGACAGTGACTGTTAAAATATGGATCAGATTAAAGTCTAATTGAGTAACAGAGCTTCAGACACAGTAGTGCTTTCAGTTAGCTTCACACCCCCAGAGAATGGTGACGATATCAGCTGTAAAGTATCAGTTTCTTTGAGATTTTGCCGCTGTGTAAAACGGCTTCGGCGGTCACATTTCAGAACATTTGAATCTCCATAAATTCTAAAGCAATTTCTTCGTCTCAAAAATGTCTAATGTAATTATCCGTCATTTTGGAGACTTCACACCTCCGTCTCTCTCCTCTCACTTCTCTCAATAACCTCTCAGCTTTCCTCCTTCCTTTCTCTCTCTCTTTCTGTCAATCCATCTCTCTCTCTCTCTTTCTCCCACCCTCTCTCCGTTATTTTTCTCTCTCTCATAGCTTCAGTCATGAGCTGTGTGTTGAGAGTCATTTCAAATGATCTACACCCAGTCCTCTGAGCAGAGTTTAGACATCGGACTAAACCAGGTCTAAACCAGTTCTAAACCAGGACCAAACCAGGAACTAAATCAAGACAAAACCTGGTCGAAACCAGGACTAAAGCAGGTCGAAACCAGGACCAAACTAGGACCAAACCAGGAACTAAACCAAGACTAAACCTGGTTTAAACCAGGACTAAAGCAGGTCTAAACCAGGTACAAACAAAGACTAAACCAGGCACTAAACCATAACTAAGACTAAACCAGGACTAAAGTAGGTATAAACAAGGCACTAAACCAAGAGTAAACCAGATCGAAATCAGGACTAAACCAGGACTAAACCAGGTCTAAACCAGGACTAAACCAAGCACTAAACCAAAGACTAAACCAGGACTAAAGTAAGTTTATACAAGGCACTAAAGCAGATTGAAACCAGGACTAAACCAGGTACAAATCAGGTCCAAACCAGGACTAAACCAGGACTAAACCAGGACTAAACCAGGTCCAAACCAGGAGTAAACCAGGAATAAACCAGGACAAAATAAGGACATGAGAAACCTAGGAATAAACCCTAATTAAACTAGAACTAAACCACATCTAAGCCAAGACCAAAACAGGGGCCTAAACCAGGACAAATCCAGGTCTGAGCTAGAACTAAACCAGGTCTAATTCTCCTCTCTTTCCTTTTGAACCATCTTGACAGTTTGTTGTGCTGTATTCTTATCTTTACTCATCGATTTCCTTTGGGCTAAAACGTGGTTCAGAGAAACACAAGTACGAGGCAACCAAGAGTCAAACCGCCCCGAGATTTAATGCAAAAATAAATACAAATAAATAAATAAATAACAAATGTAGAACTAACCTGGAGGTCCAACCATGGAGGGAGGAAGAGGAGGACAGGAGGAGAGGAGAAAGAAGAGGAGAAGTAGAGGAGGAGGAGGAAGAGAAGGAGGGAGGAAAGGAGGAGGAGAGAGGAGAGAGAGAAGGAGGGAGGAGAGGAGGAGGAGGAGGAGAGAGAAGGAGGAGTGGGCGAAAGTGAGAGAATTTTTTTAATCTGTCCAAGACTTTAAACTGCAGCAAGAAGAATGGACAGAAAGAGAGAAAGATAATCCAGGACTAAACCAGGACTAAACTGTCTACACAAGGGACAAAACCAGGAATTTATACGTCCTAAACCAGGAATAAACACTGCTTAAATCAGATTTAAAACTGATACTTACGAGGTCTTAACCAGGGCTAAACCAGGACTAAACCAGGTCAAATGTTAAGCATAAACCCGGTCTAAACCAGCTCTATACCAGCTCTAAAACATGTCTAAATACGGACTGAAGCAGAAGTAAACCAGGTCTGACCCAGTACTTGAACCAGGTCTAAACCGGGACTAAATTGGTACTGAAGTAGGTCTAAACCAGAAGTAAACTGGGACTCAACCAGGTCTGCGTAAAGAATGAACCACGACTAAAAGCAGATCAAAACTGTCCTTCTTGAGCACCTGTATTTATTAAATTAAACACAATACTGCAGAAATGTCACTATTTTAGATTCAAGCTCTTAATGACTGAAAATTAATAGACTGGAAATGATCGTCCACTCGAGTTTCAATAAAATACAACTAAACGTGTGACCTTTTTACATAAATCTGAATAATTCTGAACAATTAAATTAATTACTTTTATTGTGAAAATGTTATTGGCCTGAAATTAGTGCAATAAATGAATACTGAATACAAATACCAAACCAAGGACTAAACCAGGTCTAAATCAGGTCTAAATCAGGTCTAAGACATGACCAAAGCAGGACTAAAGCAGGACTACAGTAAACCAGGACTTTACTAGAACTAAATCAGGAACTAAAACAGGATTAAACTAGGACTGGAGTAAATGAGTAAACAGCCAAACATTTAAATTGTTTTTTTTTTAACATAAATCTGAATTATTTTGACTGTTACAAACAAAACAATTTTATTGTGAAAAATGCCTGAAATTAGTGGATGCAAATATATTTCAAATAGAAGCTCGGCCTGAACCATAGGACTAAACCAGGACTTGATGAGGTACTAAACCAGGACTAAATCAGGTCTAAATCTGATCTAAACCAGATCTAAACCAGGATTAATCAGGACTAAGCCAGACCTAAATCAGGGACTAAACCAGGTCTAAACCAGGTCTAAACCAGATCTAAACCAGGACTAAATCAGGACTAAACCAGGACTACATCAGGACTAAACCAGGGTCTAAACCAGAAATAAACCAGGTAATAAACCAAGATTAAATCAGGTCTGCACCAGGAATAAACCAGGGACTAAACCAGGACTAAACCAGGGACTAAACCAGATCTACATCAATACTAAACAAGGATCTAAACCACGTCTAAACCAGGACTAAACCAGGGACTAAACCAGGGACTAAACCAGGTCTAAACCACATCTAAACCACATCTAAACCACATCTAAACCACATCTAAACCATGTCTAAACCATGTCTAAACCAGGACTAAACCAGGACTAAACCAGGACTAAACCATGCTCTGTGCGTCTTCTTTCTCTCTCAGTGGGAGCACATGGCTGTGTGGGCGTCCTTTGGCTCTGGTTTGAACAAAGCTGTAAAAAAAAAACGCTACATTTTCCAACGCCACTAAATATCACTAAATATCTCCGCGTGAAGCAAAAAGTGTCAAATCTGCAACTCGAGCTGTTCTCTGATAATTTTAGATTTTTACAGTAGCTATCCAAGAAATGGATCCTAGAAAAATACAGGAATTTAAAGCAAAAACTAACCAACAAGTACTGGTTGTTGTTCCTGGTACTTTCAGTTTAGTTTTGGTTTAGTCTTGGTTTAGTCTTAGTTTAGTCTTGGTTTAGTCTTGATTTTGTCCTGATTTTTTGGGGGGCCTAGTTTAGTCCTGGTTTGCTCCCAGGTTTAGTCCTGGTTTGGTCTTAGGTTTAGTCCTAGTTTAGTTCTGTTTTATTTCTGGTTTATACCTGGTTTATTTCTGGTTTATACCTGGTTTAGCCCTGGTTCTCTTTGGTCCTAATTTAGTCCTGGTTTGGTTTTGATTTAGACCTGGTTTAGATCTGGTTTAGTCCTGGTTTAGTCTTGGTTTAATCTTGATTTTGTCCTGATTTTTTTGGGGCCTAGTTTAGTCCTGGTTTGCTCCCAGGTTTAGTCCTGGTTTGATCTTGGGTTTAGTCCTAGCTTAGTTCTGTTTTATTTCTGGTTTATACCTGGTTTATTTCTGGTTTAGTTTTGGTTTAGTCCTGATTCTCTTTGGTCCTAGTTTAGTCCTGGTTTGTCTTGAGTTTAGTCCTGGTTTAGTTCTGTTTTAGTGTTGGTTTAGTCCTGGTTTAGTTCTGGTTTATACCTAGTTTAGTCCTAGTTTAGTCCTGGTTTGATCCCTGGTTTATACCTGGTTTAGTCCTAGTTTAGTCCTGGCTTGGTCTTGGGTTTAGTCCTGGTTTAGTTCTATTTTAGTCTTGGTTTAGTCCGTCCCAGTTTAGTTTTGGCTTATACCTGGTTTAGTCCAGGTTTGGTCCCAGGTTTAGACCTGGTTTAGTCCTGGTTTATACTTGGTTTGGTTTTGGTTTACAGTAGTCCTAATTTTAACACAACTCCAGGTCTGTTTTTGAGGAGGAAACTTTATAACATGACTTAAAGCTCACATGAGTCCATTTTTGCGTAATATAAGACCAAAATCCTTTAAAATGAACTGTTTTTCACGTTTTTCAGACAGGAGCCTTTAATAATTCTAATCTGTCCTCTGTCCTGGTCTTTTGTCGTTTCCGAGCGTACAGTTTCTTGTGTACTTGGTTTGTCTCTGTAATCCTCCTTTATTACCTCTGGCCTCGTGCTTCTGATCTTTCATATCTCTCCCTCCCCTGACGCAGCGCCCACAAACACTCAGAATCAGGACTATTGAACGAGAAAGACGAGAGGACAAAGACACAACCTGAGCTACGGCCTTGGCACTAACAGCCTAGCAACGGTTAGTAACGGTTAGCACGGCGTTCTGTAGTAACTGTGGTTTAGACGAGAAAATATAGAGACGAGGGGTGGAGATAGGTGCAACGACAATCAGGACTAAACCAGGACTAAACTAGGACTAAACCAGGACAGAACTAGGACTAAACCAGGACTAAACTAGGACTAAACCAGGACTGAACTAGGATTAAACCAGGACTAAACTAGGAGTAAACCAGGACTAAACTAGGACTAAACCAGGACTAAAATAGGACTAAACCAGGACAGAACTACGAGTAAACTGGGACTGAACTAGGACTAAACCAGGACTGAACTAGGACTAAACCAGGACTAAACTAGGAGTAAACCAGGACTAAACTAGGACTAAACCAGGACTAAAATAGGACTAAACCAGGACAGAACTACGAGTAAACAGGGACTGAACTAGGACTAAACCAGGACAGAACTACGAGTAAACTGGGACTGAACTAGGAGTAAACCAGGACTGAACTAGGACTAAACCAGGACTAAACTAGGAGTAAACCAGGACTAAACCAAGAGTCAACCAGGACTGAACTAGGACTAAACCAGGACTAAACTAGGAGTAAACCAGAACTAAACCAAGAGTCAACCAGGACTGAACTAGGACTAAACCAGGACTAAACTAGGACTAAAGCAGGGCTAAGCTACGACTAAACCAGGACTGAACTAGGACTAAAGCAGGACTAAACTAGAACTAAAGCAGGGCTAAGCTACGACTAAACCAGGACTAAAGTAGCACTAAAGCAGGACTAAACCGGGATTAAACTAAGACTAAACTATGATTAAATCAGGACTAATGCAGTACTAAGGCTGGACTAAACCATCTTTTGCCCTGCTTTAGTGCTTGTTCAGTCCTGGACCAGTACTATAGCAGGACAAAAGCAGGACTAAAGCAGGGTTGTGTTTTCTATGCATATGACTATCAGATGAAAATGATATCTTTTTTATATCTTTATTCAAAATGGAGCTTTTCAGCTCATTCTAACTTATCCATTGAATTCTGTAACTTTAATATCTGCAAAAGACCTGAAAAGTCTGAAGAGATGAGTCTAAATATAAGTGAAAATCTGTCTATAAAAGTTATGGTCTGATTTAAACGTGTAAAAGCGTCTCTCTCTTTTCCTCTGAACAGGTGCGGCGTCATTTTAATGTCACTGAATACCTGAACACAATTATCAAGAACTCAGGAGGAAGACGAGGGAGGACAGGAGGAGAGGAGAGAAAGGGGGAGGAAGAGGAGGATGCAGGGAGGAGAGGAGAGAACGAGGGAGGGAGGGAGGGAGGGAGGGAGGAGAGGAGAGAAAGTGGGAGGGAGGGAGGGAGGGAGGAGAGAAAGTGGGTAATGACAGAGAGAGGGAGGAAGAGGAGGATGGAGGGAGGGAGGAGAGGAGAGGAGAGAAAGTGGGTAATGACAGAGAGAGGGAGGAAGAGGAGGTTGGAGGGAGGAGGAGAAAAAGAGGGAGGAAGAGGAGGATGCAGGGAGGAAAGGAGAGAACGAGGGAGGAAAGGGAGGATGCAGGGAGAAGAGGAGAGAAAGAGGGAGGAAGAGGAGGATGGAGGGAGGAGAGGAGAGAAAGTGGGAGGGAGGGATGGGGGGAGGGAGGGAGGGAGGGAGGAGAGAAAGTGGGTAATGACAGAGAGAGGGAGGAAGAGGAGGATGGAGGGAGGGAGGGAGGGAGGGAGGGAGGAGAGGAGAGGAGAGAAAGTGGGTAATGACAGAGAGGGAGGAAGAGGATGATGGAGGGAGGAGGAGAAAAAGAGGGAGGAAGAGGAGGATAGAGGGAGAAGGAGAGAAAGAGGGAGGAAGAGGAGGAGGATGGATGGAGGAGAGAAAGAGGGAGGAAGAGGAGGATGTAGGAGAGGGGAGGAAGAGGAGGAGGATGGATGGAGAAGAGGAGAGAGAGTGTGGGTAATGACAGAGGGAGGGAGGAAAAGGAGGATGGAGGGAGGAGGATTAGGAGGAGAGGAGGGAAAGAGTGTCTAATGACAAAGGGAGGAAGAGGAGAGGAGGGGGAAGGGAGAGGCAAGACAGAGTGAGGAGGAGCAAGAAGGGGTAGGACAGAGAGAGGGAGAAAGAGGAGGATAGAGGGAGGGAGAGAGAGCAGGAGGAAGAGGGGGATGGAGGGAGGAGGTGGAGAAGGTGAGGGAGAGGAGGGGGAAGAGAGATGAGATAGACTGAGAGGAGGAAGTCTGATGGAGGAAAGAGAGAGCAGAGAAGGAGTGGAGAAAAAAGAGGGTTAGGACAGAGGGAGAGGAAGAAAAGGATGGGGTGAAGGGAAGAGACTGGGGAGAGGAAGGAAGGAGAGAGAGAGGAGAGAAAAAGGGTAAGGACTGAGAGAGAGAGAGAGTGAACAGACGAAGACAGGAAGAGGGGGTAGAAGGAGGAGAGAAAGGAAAAAGAGGAGAGGGAAGGAGAGAGTGGAGAACAGAGGAAGAGGGGAGGGAGAGCATGGAAGGAGGAGAAAGAGATGAGGAAGACAGAAAAGGGGAGACACAGATGACAGAGAGTGACGGAGAGAAAAAGAAGAGGAAATAGGAATGAGTGAAAGAGCGAGGGATGAGGAGGCAGAGGAGGAGTGGGCGTCTAATAAAAGGCGTTTGAACCTGGGAACATGGAGTCGCTTTAATACAGGAGACGACTGGGGATCTTTGTGATGGAAATGAACCAAAAGTTTAAAAGTGTCATTTAGACTTTTCTGTACCGTGGCTCAAAGTCAGTCAGTCAGTCATAAAGATTATTATAAAGAGATCAACTTAAAATTGAAATCAGATTTTTTACCATAAACATCGCTTAAAGGAACCGTATGAAGTCGCTCTAAAAGGTTTATCTACTAAGTGTAAATAAATCAGACTAGAACTTTGAGTTATACTTTAGACCAGGGGTTCCCAACCAATCGAATGCGGTCTACCAGTCGATCGCGTATGGATACGTTCAGACTGCAGGGCTTAATGCTCAGTTCCGATTTTTTGGTGAAATCTGATTTTTTTGTGAGGTCATTCACATTTCCAATTAAATGCGGCTTGTATGTGATCTCCAGTGTGAACTTTAAATGCCCCAAAAGTGTCACGCATGTGCCTTGGAGGACACCACTAGATCACGTGCAGTGAGTGTGCTCAATGTTTATGGAAGTAGCCTAAAGTTGCTGTCGAACCAGAGCCAAGACATGTACAGCTTATTTGTTTAAAGGAGGAGAAGAAGAAGGACAAGGTTTTTGGCCACGGCGTTTTGTGGGGCAGTGGCAACAACGTCTGCAGAAAGGAACGTGTTGGTGCGGAGTCGCAGCCAAGAGTGGTGGGACTGCTATGTGCTTCGCTGCTTCACTGACACGGAGTTCATATACTATTTTTGCATGACCAGAAGAACATTTGTGTACATTTGTGAACGCCTACTTGTACCACTCTCGCTGGAGGAAACACGCCCAGGCCGGATGAACGCGACCTGGCCATTCAGACTGAAGTCGCATGCCAAAACATCGGGTATGTATCAGTTTTAGGACCACATATCTTGGGCAACGTTCACACTGCAGCCTGAAGTGACCCAAATCTGATTTTTTCGCCCCTATGTGACTTTAAAAATAATCTCACTCCAAAAGCCCATATTTGCCATGTCTAACAGGTCATTCTAAAATGAACTAGAATGCAGGAAATCACATCTAAAAACATCTTCCCCCAGACCCCCGCTCTTGGTAAATCTCGGCATACCATCAACCTCAAAAGCAGATCTCAGTTAAAAAAAGGTTGAGCACCCCTGCTTTAGACTTTTCATGTCTTTTACAGGTATTAAAGTTATAGTTTTTCAATGGACAAGTTAGAATTAGATGTAAACCACCATTTTGAATAAATAAGAAAGATATGTATTTATCAACACAATGAGAGTAAAAACTTTGTGGAAGTTTGCATTAGTTTGCTTTAAATGTGATGTAAAGTCCTGTTGCCGTTGTTTTAAGCAGGTGGGAGTAAATCCTGAAAATACACATTCAATGTCCATCCATCCATCCATCCATCCATTTTCTTTCGCTTATCCGGGGCCGGGTTGCAGGGGCAACAGTCTAAGCAGGGACTCCCAGACTTCCTTCACACTGGACACTTCCTCCAGCACCTCCAGAGGGACCCCAAGCCGGGAGACACAGTCCCTCCAGCGTGTCCTGGGTCTTCCCTGGGGCCTCTTCCCAGTGGGACATGCCTGGAACATCTCCATCCCGTGTCCAGGAGGCATCCGGAACAGATGCCCGAGCCACCTCAGCTGGCTCCTCTCGATGTGGAGGAGCAGCGGCTCTGCTCCGAGCTCCTCCTGTGTGACTGAGCTCCTCACCCTATCTCTAAGGGTGCGCCCAGCCACTCTGTGGAGGAAACTCATTTCGGCTGCTTGTATCCGCGATCTCGTCCTTTCGGTCATTACCCAAAGCTCATGACCATAGGTGAGGGGAGGAACGTAGATTGACGGTAAATTGAGAGCTTTGTCTTTTGGCTCAGCTCCCTCTTCACCACAACGCATCACTGCCGACGCTGCACCGATCCGATTCAGTGTAAATAGATAAATACACTAAAAATGAATCAAACAGATATTCCCATGGGTCACATTGTTCAAAAATACAGCCAAACACATTCTTACCTGCTCCCATGGACATTTTATACATGAACATAGAAAACCCACAAGCCGCTGCATTCCATATAGGAAGTGTGCATGGACGTGTTTTTGGCCTCATCGACTTTGGCTCCCATTAACTTTACATTGAAAAATTTTGGCTCTCCCTCTGTAACTGCTGCCAGGCATGTGTATTTTTAGTATATTTATTTAGTGTATTTATTTCACTATTTTGCGCTCCAAATTCTCTTCTATAACTGCAAGCCTCAATGAGCTTCATTTGACTAGAGCAGGCATGGGCAAACTGTTCCACACAGGGCCGTTGTGGCTGCAGGTTTTTGCTCCAATCAACCAAGACCACACCTTCAACTGTCTGAAGACTGAGATCAGTTGATTAAGTGAGTCAAGTCTGATATGCTGCTGCTTGGTTGGAAAGAAACCTGCAGCCACACCGGCCCTGTGTGGAACAGTTTGCCCATGCCTGGACTAGAGCCTAACGCTGTAGGTGACACTAGTCCACTTCTTCATACAGTCTATGGGCTCTACACGAAAACAACCTACAACCGACCAGGGCAAACTGAACCTCTTTTTAATGTCATGGGAAATGCATTTGATTTTGCATTTTATTCAATACAAAAATAAATGTGCGTGAAAAGTCCCTCAGTCGTCCAGGTAGAATCCATGATAACAGGAGAAGTTCAATTTGTCAACTGGACCAAGTTTGTTTGGTTGAAAACGTTTCGCCGCTCATCCGAGAGGCTTCGTCAGCTCTAATAAGAATACTGGTAAGACACTTGCTTATATCTTGCTGTAGGGAGGAGCTACCTAGCTAACTACTTTCCGGAACTATCTCATTGGTTTCGGTCTTTTGTTTCTCTGGCGTCTAGCTTAACGATCCCTATTCATCCCTACACGCCTGCTTTTTCACACCTCTGGCCCTGACCTGGCTAGCCCCATTGTTTCCCTGTTTGTTTGATCTAGGCCTAATAATGGAATTGTAGATGGGATGCAAATTATATCTTACGCCACCATTTCTGTTCAGAGAAGGATTCTCTTTTTTGACAAAAATAGCCTCTTTAACTCCCCTCTCAAACCAATTCTTTTCCCTGGCTAAGATCTGAACCTCACTGTCCTCAAAAGAATGTCCCGTGGCTTCTAGGTGAAGATATACGGCAGAAGACGGTCCACTCTGGCACGCCCGTCTGGCGTGACGGGCGTGCCAGAGTGGACCGTCTTCTGCCGTATATCTTCACCTAGAAGCCACGGGACATTCTTTTGAGGACAGTGAGGTTCAGATCTTAGCCAGGGAAAAGAATTGGTTTGAGAGGGGAGTTAAAGAGGCTATTTTTGTCAAAAAAGAGAATCCTTCTCTGAACAGAAATGGTGGCGTAAGATATAATTTGCATCCCATCTACAATTCCATTATTAGGCCTAGATCAAACAAACAGGGAAACAATGGGGCTAGCCAGGTCAGGGCCAGAGGTGTGAAAAAGCAGGCGTGTAGGGATGAATAGGGATCGTTAAGCTAGACGCCAGAGAAACAAAAGACCGAAACCAATGAGATAGTTCCGGAAAGTAGTTAGCTAGGTAGCTCCTCCCTACAGCAAGATATAAGCAAGTGTCTTACCAGTATTCTTATTAGAGCTGACGAAGCCTCTCGGATGAGCGGCGAAACGTTTTCAACCAAACAAACTTGGTCCAGTTGACAAATTGAACTTCTCCTGTTATCACAAAAATAAATGTGAGAAATAGAATCTATGAATAAACATGACACGCCCACACTGCCAATGTCTTTAAACTAAGACTAAACCAGGTCTACACCACATCTAAACTAGGATTAAACTAGGTCTAAACCTGGAACAAACCAGGACTAAACAGGACTAAAGCAGGACTAAAGCAGGACTAAAGCAGGACTAAACCAGCACTAAATAAACCAGGGTTAAACCTGTACTAAACCTGTACTAAACCAGGACTAAACCAGGACTAAATCAAGACTAAACCAAGACTAAACCAACAATAAACATGGAACGAACCAGGACTAAACCAGGTTTTAACCAAGACTTAACTGGGACGGAACCAAGACTGAACCAGGACTAAACCAGGACTGAACCAGGGCCAAACTAGGACTAAACCAGGGCTAAATCAAGACTAATGCAGGACAGAACCAGGATTAAACTAAGACTTAACCAGGACTAAACCAGAGCTAAACCAAGACTAAAGCAGGACTGAACCAGTATTAAACCAGAACTAAAGATGGAACTAAATTCAAATGCATACTTTTATTGTGAAATCCTGGAAGTCACTTAACTTATTCCCTGTACTTTTGTTGCTGCCATGGTAAAAAAAACAAAAAAAACCTAAATTTTTATTTATTTAATTTTTAAAAATAATTTCAAACTGAGAACAGGAAGTAGGCTCTTGTCAAGCACTGCGGTTGCTATGGAAACTGAGAGAAAAAACACACACACACACACTCGCAGAATAATGAAATAAATAAAAATGGTGGAAAAATCAGGCGTTGCGTAGGCGTTGACTGGAGGGCTCTCGTAGACCTCTCAACAGGTTTTTACCCAGGATGCATTGCGGGGGGGTGATCTATGGAAAGCCGTAGTTTGATTGACAGGTGACGAGTGGGAGTGGGAGGGCTGGCATAGAGCCATGGAGTCAGAAATAGGGGTAATGAGGGAGATTATGGAAATTACTGCGCAGGAAGTAGTAGTACTAGTATTTGAAGTAGTAGTGATGAAAGTAGTAGCAGATCATATAATGCAGTAGTTGTAATATGTTTTTTTTTAAATTCAGTTTATTTTCCCCAAATGATTTAATTGAAATTAATTATAAACTCACCCACAATCATTTCTTTCTTTCTTTTTTTTTACCACAAATCTTTAAGAGAACTGTGTAGTCAGCAAATAAACAAATGATACAAAAAAACTTGCACATATCAGTCTGTCTTTAATTAACAGTAGTAGCAGTATTTGCAGCAATAGTAGTAGTAGTAGTAGTAGTAGTATTTGCAGCAATAATAGTAGTAGTAGTAATAGTAGTAGTAATAGTAGTAGTATTTGCAGCAATAATAGTAGTAGTAGTAGTAGTAGTTGTAGTAGTAGTAGTACTTGCAGCGATAATAATTGTAGTAGTAATATTTGCAGCAATAATAATATTTGCAGCAATAATAGTAGCAGTAGTAGAAGTAGTAATAGTAGTACCAGTACTTGCAGCGATAATAGTAGTAGTAGTAGCAGTAGTAGTATTTGCAGCAATAATAGTAGTAGAAGTAGTAGTAATAGAATTAGTAGTAGTATTTGCAGCAATAATAGTAGTAGTATTTGCAGCAATAATAGTAGTAGTAGTAGTATTTGCAGCAGTAATAATAGTATAATTTAGTAGTAGTAGCTGAAGTAATAGCAATTTATTTATACAGTATTGTATTTATATGTAATGCCATACTGTGGAAAATACCAGGCAAAGCAATAACATCTCCATGGAGACGAACAGGTGGCAGAAAAAACATACATAGTGCATAATCTTTTTATGTGTTTATACTTTGCAGCTAATGTCATTAACATTCCCTAGAGTTTAATGCTAACTGTAGGCACTGCTCTGTCTGAGGCTTTATTGAACTTTAATCTGAGGTTTATTTTAACACGAAAGAAAGAGCTGACTTAGCTGGAAAAACAACAGATGAGCTGATTTATCCTGAAAATGTGCTCTTTAAATCCATTTTGTATTTTTTTCTTGATTTTTATTTATTTTATTTTTTTACAGCGTTTGCTGATGTGTGCATTGTGTCACCATGGTAACTGCTGAACATTTCACATGCACGTAGACCTAGTTTATGATTAAGATAATTATTGGACTAAACCAAGGACTGAGTGAAGACTAGACCAAGGCTGAACAATAACTAAACCAGGGCGGAACCAGGACTAAACCAGGACTGAACCAGGACTAAACTAGGACAAAACCAGAACTAAACCAACACTAAATCAGGACTAAAGAAGGACTGAATCAGGACTAACCAGGGCTAAACCAGAACTAAACCAAGACTAAACCAGGACTAAAGAAGGACTGAATCAGGACTAGCCAGGGCTAAACCATAACTAAACCAGAGATAAACCAGAACTAAACCAGAACTAAACCAGGACTATACAAGGACTGAATCAGGACTGAATCAGGACTAAACCAGAACTAAACCAAGGCTAAACCAGAACTAAACCAGGATTGGACCAGGACTAAAGAAGGACTGAACCAGGACTGAATCAGGACTGAATCAAGATTAAATCAGGACTGAACCAGGGCTAAACCCGAATTAAACCAAAACTAAACCAGGACTAAACAAGGACTGAATCAGGACTAAACCAGAACTAAACCAAGACTGAACGGGGACTAAAGAAGGACTGAACCAGGACTGAATCAGGACTGAATCAAGATTAAATCAGGACTAAACCAGGGCTAAACCAGAATTAAACCAAGAGTAAACCAGAACTAAAAAAGGACTGAACCAGGACCGAACCAGAACTAAACCAAGACTGAACGGGGACTAAAGAAAGACTGAACCAGGACTGAATCAGGACTGAATCAAGATTAAATCAGGACTAAACCAGGGCTAAACCAGTATTAAACCAAGACTAAACCAGGACTAAACAAGGACTGAATCAGGACTAAACCAGAACTAAACCAAGACTGAACGGGGACTAAAGAAAGACTGAACCAGGACTGAATCAGGACTGAATCAAGATTAAATCAGGACTAAACCAGGGCTAAACCAGTATTAAACCAAGACTAAACCAGAACTAAAGAAGGACTGAACCAGGACTGAACCAGGACTGAACCAGGACTAAACTCAATCAGAACTAAACCAGTTCATATCTCTGTAATTCCTGGGCCTATTTACATGAAACAAAAACTGGCACAAAGTTCAGCGTCTTTTCTGTCAGTATAAATAAACAAAAAAAAAGTCAAATAATTTTTGTCAGTAAAGCTTCAAAACGTGATTCCGTTCGTCAGCCCCAAAGATGTGATTGTTGTCATTTGTCTGTATAAAATGGCTGATCCTTTTGTCATTGACTTTACATCTAAACCAAAGCCCATTAGGTCTCATTCAAACCCGATCACAGCAGAATGGAGTTCTGATGCTGGTTTTTGGCACAGTCCTCGTGTATCTGGCAACCCAAATGCTCAGCTCTGCCAAAACCTCCTCATGGCAACGACCAACTGTGTAAAAATACCATCTCCATCGCTTTGGTACAAATGTTCAAATCCACTTTTCTGTGGTACAACATGAAAAATACACAATACTGATCAATTAAGAGTCACCAGGCAAAAGTTTTATATAAAAATGCTTTAAAGACACACTGTGTAACTCTGTCTGCTTGTCTCCATGGAGATCTTATTACTTTCTCTGTAATGTTCCGCAGTATAAGCTCATAACTATCTTGTTCAATTAAAAGGTTCATATTACGCTGTTTTCTGATCTGTTCTAATGTAGTTTCCTCATCACAAACACACCTGGAGTTGTGTTTTGTTTCATTCACACATGTTTATTTAGGCAGAGTTCTTCTCTCAAATGGAAAACGCTCTGTTCCACCTCGTGATGTCATGTGGTGATACAGGAAGTGCTTCACTGTGTTTTTAAACGCCACACACCTTCACTAGAATTATTTGGATAATTTCAGCTCTGGAATTGCCCATCTCTACTAAACAAAAGGTAAATGTAGCTGTTAACTTGAAAACTACCACTTGATGACATCACAAGGTGGGGCAAAGCGTTTTGAGCTTTGGAAATGTAAGCAAACTAATAATAGTGTTACTCAAACGTGTGTGAATGAAACAAATCACAACTCCAGGTCTGTTTTTGAGGAGGAAACAACATTATAAAATGACTTATAGCTCACAAGAGTCCATTTCATGTACAGTGGACCCTCGCTCTATCGCGGTTCACTTTCTGCGGCCTCGCTGTTTGGCGGATTTTTAAAATTTATTTATTTAATTTTTTTATAGTGTATCAGCGGAGCTGTGAGTTTGAGACCAGGACTAGACCAGAACTAGACCAGGACTAAACCAGGACTAAACGTGGACTAAACCAGGACTAAACCAGGACTAAACCAGGTTTAAACCTGGACTAAACCAGGACTAGACCAGGTCTAAACCTGGGATGGTCACGCAGGGTGGTAGGGACAGAGTCTATGATGTCCTTCACGAGAGCGCCTGGGTGACAGGAGGTGTGGCCTTTGTTTACTTGCATGAGCCGGACCATGGAAGAGCCAAGAATCAACATGGACGGGCCTGGCCCGGACGCCGCGCGGCCGGGGGAGCCGCAGCGGGGGGAGCTGCAGCGGGGGGAGCTGCATTCGAGGGAGCCGCAGCGGGGGAGGACACTCGCGCGCAGAGAGGAGACAGTGGGTCTTCCCCGTCACGCCTAGCGGACGAACCCGACCCCGTCCTAGAGAGCAGTGGAGTATTGGCGACGCATTGATAGCCATGCCCCGAACTCCGGGGCGGTCTGATTTTGGAGCCGGGGTGAAATACAACCAACCCTTGTGAGCGCGGGTTAGTGGGGGAAAATCGTCATGGTAGAGCTGATCGGGGCTTTAGACCTAGCCCCTCGCTGAAGTGTTCGTACCTGGTCGGGTGGTGAGGACTGGTGGTCAGAGGCGTCTGTTAGCGGTTCGGCACTGTTAGCGGTGGCCTGAGCCTTGCCCAAAATGATATCCAGGTTGCTTTCCACTCGACTTTCGCATATGGCATGGATATGTTGTTCCAAAACAACGCATATCCATGTGCAGGTGTCCGCGCGCACCCCCCCCTCCCCCTCCACGCTTCACTATTAATATATTTTGTTGAAAATCTACGAAAGTTTGAGTGTTTAAACTAGAGAGAAATGTGAGAAAATGTTAATACCAGTCTGAGAAAAGTGTATAATGTGTGTGGTGAGGCGTTTACAGCCTTAAAACATGTGTAATAATTGTAAAATATAAAGTTGTCCTACTTCGCGGATTACACGTATCGCGGGTTATTTCTGGAACCTAACCCCCGCGATAAACGAGGGATTACTGTAATATAGACCCTTTAAAGGTGTTTTAGTACCTTAACATGTATTCTAACTTTAAATGAGCTTGCCTCTCCACTGATCTGACCTGTGACTTGGCCTGTTTTCTCTATAGACTTGGCGCTCATTTAAATTAGAACACATATAAGTTTTAGCCTATTTTGTTATAGTTGTTAGTACTCAAAATTACTACAATTCCACAGAGCTGGTGTTGCTGGTGGTACTGAATATTCCACAGTATGGCATTAAATATACATTTCTATCACCATAGCAACAAGCAGGTCATCTTTAGAAATATAAATGGTTTAACGTGGAGCTTGTGTAGACAGGTACGTCTCATTGCAGCCCCTCTCCCGACTGTGACCCAGGAAACAGTGTGGGCAGAAGAGAGAGAAGAGAGGGATGGAGAAGGAGGAGGAGAAAGGAGGAAAGAGAGAGGGAAGGAAAGAGAGAGAAGGAAAGAGAGAGCAAGAGGGGGAAAAGAATGAGAGAGAGGAAGAGGGGGCAGAGAAAGAGGGAGAAAGTGAAAGGAAAGAAAGAGGGATGGAGAAAGAGGAGAGAGGAGGATACAGAGAGAGAAGGAAAGAGAGAGCAAGAGTGAGGAAAAGAAGGAGAGAGGAGTGGAGAGAGAAGGGGGCAGAGAGAGGGAGAAAGAGGAAGGAGAGAGAAAGAGAGGGATGAAGAAGAAGGAGGAGAGAGAAAGAAAGAGGGAAAGAAAGAGAGAGAGAAGGAAAGAGCAAGAGGGAGAAAATGAGGAGAGAGAGAGGAAGAGGGGGCAGAGAAAGAGGGACAAAGAGGAAGGAAAAAAGAGAGGGATGGAGGAGGAGGAGGAGAAAGGAGGAACCAGAGAGAAGGAAAGAGAGCAAGAGTGAGAAAAGAAGGAGAGAGAGGACTGGAGAGAGAAGAAGGGGCAGAGAGAGAGGGAGAAAGGAGGGATGGAGGAGGACGAGGAGGAGGAAAGAGGAGGGAGAGATGAAGGGGGCAGAAAGAGTGGGAGAAAGGAAGGAGAGAGAAAGTGAGGGATGGAGAAGGAAGAAGAGAGAAGAGAGAAGGGAGAGACAAGGAAAGAGAGAGAAGGAAAGACAGCAAGAGTGAGACAAAGAGGAGAGAGGGGTGTGGAGAGAGAGGCAGAGAGAGAGGGAGAAGGAGGAACGAGAGAAGAGAGGGAAAGAAAGGGGAGAGAGGGAGAAGGGGGAAAAGAGGAGACAGAGTGTGAAGGGAAGAGTGAAAGGGAGAGAAGGAGAAAGGGGAGAGAGGGCGGTAAGGAGAGTAGAGAGAATAAACAGAGAGAGAGAGAAAGAGAGGAAGGGGATAATAGAGGAGAGGGAAGGAGAGATGGAGAGGGGGATAAGAGAGAATGAGAGAAACCTGCTAAACTAATCCAATAGGAAAGTGTTTAAGGTAAATGCGTTAATGTTATAGACACAAGTTCACACAGAGATCAGTTTCAAGGAAGTGTGGAGGCTGGAAAAATACTACTGCCACTATTTCTACTACTACTACTACTACTACTACTACTACTACTACTACTACTACTACTACTACTACTGCTACTGCTACTGCTACTGCTATTATTACTGCTACTATACAGTTTTAGCCCTGGTTTAATCCTGGTTTAGTCTATAGTCTTGTAGTTCTATCTGTTTACGTTATGTTCATGTCTGTACCTGGTTTATTCCTACCTGGTTTAACTTGGGTTAGACTTTATTTAGTCCTGGTTTAGACCTGGTTTAGTCCTGGTTTAATCCTGGTTTAGACCTGGTTTAGTCCTGGTTTAGACCTGGTTTAGTCCTGTTTTAGTCTAGTAGTTCTATTTGATTCAAGTTCATATCTATACCTGTTTTACTTGGACTTAGGTAGGACCTGTTTAAGAGATCAGTTAAAGTGGAAGTGTAGAGGCTGTAAAACTACTACTACTACTACTACTACTACTACTACTACTACTACTACTACTACTACTACTATTACTCACACACTACTACTGCTACTACTACTGCTCTTCCTCCTCCTACTACTACTGTCTTCTCTCTTTTCTGTTGTATGTATTGTCTTGTGAGTATTGTCCTGTTGTGTGCATTGTCCTGTGGTGTATTGTGTATTGTCCTGTTGTGAGTATTGTCCTGTTGTGTGCATTGTCCTGTGGTGTATTGTGTATTGTCCTGTTGTGTGTATTGTCCTGTTGTGAGTATTGTCCTGTTGTGTGCATTGTCCTGTGGTGTATTGTGTATTGTCCTGTTGTGTGTATTGTCCTGTTGTATGCATTGTCCTGTGGTGTGTATTGTGTATTGTCCTGTTATGTGCATTGTCCTGTTGTGTGTATTGTCCTGTTGTGTGTATTGTCCTGTTGTGTGCATTGTCCTGTTGTGTGCATTGTCCTGTGGTGTGTATTGTGTATTGTCCTGTTGTGTGTATTGTCCTGTTGTGTGCATTGTCCTGTTGTATGCATTGCCCTGTTGTGTGTATTGTCCTGTTGTGTGCATTGTCCTGTGGTGTATTGTCCTGTGGTGTATTGTGTATTGTCCTGTTATGTGTATTGTCCTGTTGTGTGTATTGTCCTGTTGTGTGCATTGTCCTGTGGTGTGTATTGTGTATTGTCCTGTTGTGTGCATTGTCCTGTTGTGTGCATTGTCCTGTTGTGTGTATTGTCCTGTTGTGTGCATTGTCCTGTGGTGTGTATTGTGTATTATCCTGTTGTGTGCATTGTCCTGTTGTGTGCATTGTCCTGTTGTG
Organism: Paratrypauchen microcephalus; assembly: GCA_036785185.1. Taxonomy (NCBI): domain Eukaryota; kingdom Metazoa; phylum Chordata; class Actinopteri; order Gobiiformes; family Gobiidae; genus Paratrypauchen; species Paratrypauchen microcephalus. The sequence continues at coordinate 2,424,830 of JAVJIX010000124.1, read as the reverse complement.
TGCATTGTCCTTTTGTGTGTATTGTGTATTGTCCTGTTGTGTGCATTGTCCTGTTGTGTGCATTGTCCAGTTGTGTACATTGTCCTGTTGTGTGCATTGTCCAGTTGTGTGTATTGTCCTGTTGTGTGCATTGTCCTGTTGTGTGCATTGTCCTGTTGTGTGCATTGTCCTGTGGTGTGTATTGTGTATTGTCCTGTTGTGTGCATTGTCCTGTGGTGTGTATTGTGTATTGTCCTGTTGTGTGTATTGTCCTGTTGTGTGCATTGTCCAGTTGTATGCATTGTCCTGTTGTGTGCATTGTCCTGTTGTGTGTATTGTCCTGTTGTGTGCATTGTCCTTTTGTGTGTATTGTGTATTGTCCTGTTGTGTGCATTGTCCTGTTGTGTGCATGGTCCTGTTGTGTGTATTGTGTATTGTCTTGTTGTGTGCATTGTCCTGTTGTGTGTATTGTCCTGTTGTGTGCATGATCCTGTTGTGTGTATTGTCCTGTTGTGTGTATTGTGTATTGTCCTGTTGTGTGTATTGTCCTGTTGTGTGTATTGTCCTGTTGTGTGCATTGTCCTGTTGTGTGTATTATCCTGTTGTGTGTATTGTCCTGTTGTGTGCATTGTCCTGTTGTGTGCATTGTCCTGTTGTGTGCATTGTCCTGTTGTGTGTATTGTCCTCTTGTGTGTATTGTCCTGTTGTATTGTCCTGTTGTGTGTATTGTCCTGTTGTGTGCATTGTCCTGTTGTGTGTATTGTCCTGTTGTGTGTATTGTGTATTGTCCTGTTGTGTGTATTGTGTATTGTCCTGTTGTGTGCATTGTCCTGTTGTGTGCATGGTCCTGTTGTGTGTATTGTCCTCTTGTGTGTATTGTCCTATTGTGTGTATTGTCCTGTTGTATGGTCCTGTTGTGTGTATTGTCCTGTTGTGTGTATTGTCCTGTTGTGTGCATTGTCCTGTTGTGTGTATTGTCCTCTTGTGTGTATTGTCCTGTTGTATTGTCCTGTTGTGTGCATTGTCCTGTTGTGTGTATTGTCCTGTTGTGTGCATTGTCCTGTCGTGTGTATTGTCCTGTTGTGTGTATTGTTCTGTGCTCAGTCCACCGGAGCCAGTGTATGGACCGTAAAGTCTTTTTTGTGCGTCAGTCAAACTGAAATCACGGTGCAGATTCTACATCGTAATTTGTCACTCAGTCTTTTCAATGTGGCGACGCTTTTATCAAAACGTCAATCAAACTTTACGTCCCAAAACGTACCCTCACGTGGGCCTACGGTTTCCTAATCTGTGTCGCCACCCAGTGTTCAGACGCGCTCATTACATTTAACACTGTGAGCAGTTTTCAGACTCGATTATTTTACTCCGAGTTGAATTAATTATAGTACAGTGTAAAAATTGTGTTTCCTCTTCGGACTGTGAGTGAGTCTAAAGTGACAAAAGCTTTATGTGACAATACAAAATGATTTGAGTGTTTGTGTTTCTTGCAGCTCCTTCAGATCTGATTTATTTTCCCTCTTGCATTTTTGGGTCTGCCTTTTGAAAACACCAGATTTTGTGCGTTGTTTGGTTTTGTCTTCCACATTATCCTTTACTTGTAAATCAGACGGAAAACAATTTCCCTTGTGGATCAATAAAGTTTGTCTAAGTCTAAGATGTCCAGCGTTAGCTCTTACTTGAGGAGTTTCATCCCATCTGTGTCCACTGGAGGGCACTGTACCTCTTCAGCACGTATTTTCCCTTATTCCAACACACCATCGTCCTGGTTTAGTCCCTGGTTTAGTCCTGGTCTAGCTCAGATTTAGCCCTGGTATAGACCTGGTTTAGCCCATGTTGAGACCTGGTTTAGTCCCTGGTTTACCATTGGTTTAGTCCTTGTGTAGCTCTGATTTAGACCTGGTTTAGTCCTGGTTTAGCCCTTGTTGAGACCTGGTTTAGTTCCTAGTTTACCTCTGGTTTAGTCCTGATTTACCTCTGATTTAGCTCTGATTTACACCTGGTTTAGACCTGGTTTAGTCCTGGTTTAGTCCCAGGTTTACCTCTGGTTTAGTCCTGGTTTAGTCCTGGTTTAGTCCTGATTTAGGTCCGATTTAGTCCTGGTTGAGACTTGGTCTAGTCTTGGTTTAGTCCTGGTTTAGTCCTGGTTTAGCCATTGTTGAGACCTGGTTTAGTCCCTGGTTTACCTCTGGTTTAATTCTGGTTTAGTCCTGGTTTTAAAAACATTTATTTCTTAAAGTTGTGATTTGGAAAGCTATCACTGTTTAGAAAATACTACACTACTACTACTACTGCTGCTATCAATACTACAGCTACTGTTTTACTACTTTTTCTTTTCTTCCCCTCTTCTGTTCATCCACATCAGTGATATACTACTATTTTTTCCAATTAAAACTTTAACAACTTTACTACTACATTAGTTTCCTCTAATTGCTTACCCTAACCCCAGATTAATGATCATCTACTACTACTACTACTACTACTACTACTACTACTACTACTACTGCTACTATTATCACTGCTATTACTACCATTACTAATACTGCAACTACTACTACCTATTAATTCATTCATCTATTCATGGTGAACTACTATCATTCACTACAACAACTACTACCACTACTGCTTCTGGTGCTGCTACTACTATGACTACCACGACAAGTACTACTACTATTACTACTACTATTACTACTGCTACTACTACTGCTACTATTATCACTGCTATTACTACCATTACTAATACTGCAACTAATACTACAACCTGATCATGCTCAGATTGGTGGCATATTATGACTACTACTGTCATTACCATTACTACTACTACCACTACTTCTGCTATTATAATACTACTACTACTACTACTACTACTACTACTTCTACTACTACTTCTGTGGTGTTATTCTCGTCTCTCTCTTTCTCTCCTTGTGCCTGTTGACCTACAAACGTGTGTGAGATTAGCTGTGTGTGGTGTGACCTACTCTCCACGGAAAACTCCAAATTTAGACCAAAACATTTCGGAAAGACTCAAAAAATACACGGAGAATACAGTAGTACAGTGAGCTACTATAGCTACACTACGTAACTTCACTTACAGTACGGGGAGTCTGTTGCCTGCTTGTCTCCATGGCGATGTTGGCTTTAAACATATACATCTTGCATTTGTTTTGTTTTTACTCAAAAATGCCTTGAACAATTAAATTCTTACTGTAAGTGGCGTCACCTGTGCACAGATCTGACCCGTAACCTAGTTCCTATGGAACCTATGGTTCATATCTCTGTAATTATCCACAAGGACTTTACTGCACTGCATAACATTTCTAGTGGAGGGTGCGCTGTACCTGCTTGTCTCCATGGAAACGTTATTACTTTGTCTAGAATCTTCCACAGTATAGATACAGTAAAAACCTTTCCGGTGGATGGTCCATCAAACGCTTTTCTCCATGGAGATGTTATTGCTTCGCCACGAATGTTTCACAATATGGCATTAAACCTTTCTATCATCATGGAGACCAAACCAGACCAAGTTACAGGTCAGATCTGTGGAGAGGCGACCCCGCTCACAGCTATAAAACCACCAGTAATTGAATAAATGTAAGGTAGAGCTGTTTAATCTTATACTGTGGAACAGGCAGAGCAATGACGTATCCATAGAAACGAGCAGGTGATGGACCCTCCACTAGGACATCAGTTTAGCAGGTCACAGCGCTACACTACATAACAGTTCAGATCTTTGGAGAGTCGCCCTTATTCACAGAAGAAATGATTGTATTTTTCCATCCATTCATTTTGCGGGGGCAACAATCTAAGCAGGGACTCCCAGACTTCCTTCACCGCAGACACTTCCTCCAGCTCCTCCGGGGGGACCCCAAGGCGTTCCCAGGACAGCCAGGAAACATAGTCCCTCCAGCGTGTCCTGGGTCTTCCCTGGGGCCTCCTTCCGGTGGGACATTCCCGGAACACCTCCCGAGGGAGGCGTCCAGGAGTCATCCGGAACAGATGCCCGAGCCACCTCAGCTGCTCCTCTCAACGTGGAGCAGTGGCTCTACTCCAAGCTCCTCCCGTGTGACTGAGCTCCTCACCCTATCTCTAAGGGTGCGCCCAGCCACTCTGCGGAGGAAACTCATTTCGGCCACTTGTATCCGCCATCTCGTCCTTTCGGTCATTACCCAGAGCTCATGACCACAGGTGAGGGGAGGAACATAGATTGACGGTAAATCGAGAGCTTTGCCTTTTGGCTCAGCTCCCTCTTCACCACAACAGTCCGGTACGACTGCATCACTGCCGACGCTGCACCGATCCGCCTGTCAATCTCACGCTCCATCCTCCCCTCACTCGTGAACAAGACCCCGAGATACTTGAACTCCTCCACCTGAGGCAAGGACTCTCCACCCACCCGGAGAGGGCAAGTCACATTTTTATAAACACTAGATGGATGTGTTTAAAATCATACCAGGGAACATTCTAGGCAAAGCAATAACATCTCCATAGAGACCATCCACCAGAAACGTTACACAGTACATCTTTTAAACCATAAGATTAATATGGGAAGTTTGTGGAGCTGATCCCAAACAAATAATGTGGATTAGATGTTTCGAGATTTCTTTAAAATCAGTGAGTCTGTCTCCATCTCCATTTGAAATCCTAACGTCATTAAAGTGTAGAACATGAGCCCTGGGTCCTGTTTTTGTCCTTTAGTCCTCTTTTTGTCCTTCACAAACCAAAAGATCCTAAAGATTTATTTGGACTTTGAAGTCACAGCTCTGATCCTCCCTGTGTGTGTGTGTGTGTGTGAGTGTGTGAGTGTGTGTGTGTGTGTGTGTGTGTGTGTGTGTGTGTGTGTGTGTGTGTGTGTGTGTGTCACAGTCAGGGGGAAAGTTGTGTCTGCTGTACCAGACTAATAACATTATGGTCTTTTTAAAGGACTAAACCAGGATTAAACCAGGTCTAAATCAGGACTGAACCAAGAACTAAACCGGGACTAAATCAGGATTAAACTAGGACTAAACCAAGACTACACATGGATTTAGCATGGGACTAAACCAGGGCTGAATCAGTACTGAACCCAGACTAAACAAAGACTAAACCTCAAACGAACTTGAACCTGAACTAGACCAGGGACTACACCAGGGATTAAACCAGGACTAAACCAGGGACTAAGACAGGGACCAAACCAGGAATAAATCAGGACTGAACCCAAACTAAACAAAGACTAAACCTCAAATGAACTTGAACCTGAACTAGACCAAGACCAGACTTAACCAGGGACTAAACCATGGGCTAAACCAGAGACTAAGCCAGGGACTAAACCAGAACTAAACCAGAACTAAACTAGGGCAGATCTTTTCTCTCACAGCAGCCTGACCCTGACCCTCACAGCTGCTCCTGAGTCCAGCCTAAACAAAGCACTTTGCCTCACTCAAGACGGTACAGGGAGAAGTCGGGGGGAAACTGAAGCTATTGTGAACAGATAATTCCACTTTTGTTTATTTCTCCTGACAGGGAAGAGGCTGAACTTTGAGCTAATTTTTGTTTCATGTGGAAAAGTTTGGGAATGACAAAGATACGAACCATAAACCAGGAACAACAAACCTGTGATCTGACCGTTACACAGAGCTCAGGTTAAACTATATCAATTAGACCAAGTTACAGGTAAGATCTGTGGAGAGGCAACCCCACTTTTTTGCTAATGTGTGTGTCATATCACCATTCCATCAATACCCCCCCCCCCCCCCCCCCAGCGCGACGTCACCGGAAAGTATCCAAAAACAAGATAACAAGATAATTTTATATTGTCTGTGGAACATTCCAGGCAAATCAAAAACATCTCCACAACAACCGCCAAAAAAAGTTACGCGTTATGACTTTAAAATAGGAGTAATGTGTCTCGCTGACATCATTGACAAGAATATGGGTTTGGTGTGTTTTTGTAGCTTTCAGATGTGGCCAGACTAGAAGTGCAGACAGCAGTGTTTATGCGATCATTTTAACTCCCGCAAACCAGTGACAAGTCCAAGGAACGCTCCACCATTCCACCCAAAAACGCTCTTCGGGATCATTGTAAAGCAGGTTTAGGAGCCTGGAGCGCACTGGGTGGTTTTGTCACAGAAACTGCGATCAATTTTTACCTAAATAAGGACTGTTTAGTTTTGTTTTCAGATGTTTTCCGGCTAATTTCCCCCCTGACAGAATACAGGGAGAGCTCAGGAATGAGGGACTTAACAAGTGTGGTTCAGGCATCTGGAAAAGAGAGGGCAACAAGTGAGCTTAGATACTACTACTACTGCTGCTACTACTACTGCTACTACTACTGCTACTACTACTACTACTATTGCTACTACTACTACTACTACTGCTGCTACTACTACTGCTACTACTACTACTTCTACTACTGTCTATTCTTTTGACTTATTTTGACCTCAAGTAACTGCAGAAACACGAGAAAACAAATTGTAATTTATTCTCTGGTTAAATTTGCGATCTTGACCACTCATTTGTCCTTATTTTTACCCAACAGCAAAGTATTATTTCAGTGATTTCAAATATTATTAGCAATATTTCTTTGCTTGTTTTGCTTGGAAAAACTGCTTTGGCCCAGCGACCACAGAACTAATACAAAACAAACTCAAAAGGGTGTATTTTGGTCCATGGCAGCTTCTTTTTTTGCTCCTGCCTATCCGAGTTCCTCTGGGAGCTCTTCTGTTTATCCAACTTTAAACCACAAATCTGTCTTTATGCCAAGTGGGTCAGCTCCCCTCCAAGAACTGCTCAAAAAATGACAAAAATACAAAAAAATACTTCAACTTTTTCCTCTCTCTCCTCTCTGTCTCACGTTTTTTCAGCTCAAAAACCAGGTCACGAGATTCTTAACAAGGCCGAATCTTACAATAACAATAGGCCAAGTTGCTGAGGTGTGCATATTTTGAAAGGGGGGATGTGTCCAGAGAGGATTTACAAAGCTCGCACGTGATTTTTTGTCGTTTTTTTCTCCTTTTCGGGGTTAAATGCTACCAGACGCGGCGCACATGTGGTCTGTGAAAACAAAAGTAGCTCTGTAAGGGCCAGCACACGCTCCCAGGTCATTGTTTTGGCTGTAGAAATGTGAAGTATGATGGTTGTGTGCCAGCCCGGCTAAATTACACAATATGATTTGAGTGGAGTTGAGCACGCGGTGACGAGCGATTGGGGGTAATTCCTGGAATGCCCCACTTTTTTATAAACGGAGAGGAAATTATAAGGGATTGGGATAAAGCTGCACTGCGGAACCTTTCCTTTATGTTTGTGTGTCTGTGTGTGTGTGGACTAACTATTGATACTTTGCTGTGAAGTCACATGGGGGGGTATTACTACTAATACTACTGCTACTACTGCTATTGCTTCTACTACTTCTACCACTGCTACCGCTGCTACTACTACTACTACTACTACTGCTACTACTACTACTACTACAATTACTACTAATACTACTGCTACTACTGCTATTGCTTCTACTACTTCTACCACTGCTACCGCTGCTACTACTACTACTACTACTACTGCTACTACTACTACTGCTACTGCTACTACTACTACTGCTACTACTACTACTACAGCTGCTACTACAGATATTACTGCTACTACTACTACTAATACTACTACTACTGCTACTACTACTACCGCTACTACTGCTATTGCTACTGCTACTACTATTACTACTACTGCTACTACTACTAGTGCTACTACTACTACAGCTGCTACTACAGCTATTACTGCTACTACTACTACTACTACTACTACTACTACTACTGCTACTACTACTACTACTACTGCTACTACTACTAGTGCTACTGCTGCTACTACTACTACTACTACTGCTACTAACTACTACTACTACTACTACTACTTCTACTACTACTGCTACTGACTACTACTGCTATTACTACTACTGCTGTTACTAACTACTACTGCTACTACTACTACTACTACTACTGCTACTACTACTACTACTGCTATTGCTACTACTACTACTACTACTACTACAGCTATTTACTACTGCTACTACTAACCACTACTACTACTACTACTACTACTACTACTACTACTACTACCATTGCTACTGCTACTACTACTACTACAACTGAGAACTACTATAGCTGCTACTACAGCTATTGACTACTACTACAATTAATTACTACTACCACTACTAATTAGTACTACTACTACTGCTGCTAATACTATAGGCTACTAATACTACTACTACTACTACTACTACAACAACTGCACTGTGTATGTAATCTTTCCTGTGTGTCGGCGGGGGATGCTCCGGAGTATGGCATTAAACGTATTGATACCTTGCACTGACATCACACTGGGGGGTTTGTGTGTATCTGTATTTGATGGAACGTTCAGCAGTTACCATGGTGACACAGTGCAAAATGGATTTAAAGAGCACGTTTCAGGAGCCCGTGATCAGTCTGAGCATTCACGGTCTTGTTTACGAGTTGTAATTTCAGGTAAAGATCAGTTTAAAGTCTTAAAAAGCCTCAGACAGAGCAGTGCCTACAGTTAGCATCACACCCACAGGTGCAAAGTCTCAATAACACTTGTATTAAGAAGTATAATAATTCTGTCTTGAATTTCTCCTTTTATCAATTCTGTCTTAGGATTTTTTTCCCCATTGTTACTGACAACTGCATTTTGTGACCTTGCCTCTGGATTTCCCTTTTCCAGTTGTGCGTTTGTGTGTTTACAGTTCCAACACAAACCCCACACAAATCTCTAATAGACCTTGACTTCCTTTCAAACTCATTTTATTGATTTTGATGTTTGAAAGTACCGAGAACCCACATCGTACGCGCCATTTCACCTGGACCCGAGTTGCGGAACCGCTGTAGACGACTAGAACATTACGCAACTATGGCAACATGTACTGTCCAGTTTTTGTGTATTGCGTAAGATTGCAGTGAGGTTACAAATATTACAAATTTTTTATCTTTTTTATGTACTTTCCTTATCAAAAATCTAATTATCTGGAGCGGTGTTTTGTTTCGTTCACAGTAAATTCAGTCTGTCTCCCTCTACAGAGCTCGAAACACTTGCCTCCACCTTGTGACATCACCAGGTGGTAATCTACAATACTCATTCTGAGCATTTAAGTTGTTAATAACTTTCAAAATCAGAGAAACTAGCATTCAAATAGTGCACCAGTGCTACTTCCTCATGCTCAGAACTGCCTTTAAAATGTATCTGTACAAGGGCAATTTCATTTTATTTGATTTTTATTTGATTATTTTTTATTTGTTTTTCGCTTCTGATCTGTGTTATAATGTTTCCTCATCAAAAACATACCTAGAGTTTTATTTTCTCATGTGATAATTTTAAATGATTTTGAATATTGAATTTCTTGATTTTGAATTTTTTAACTCTGAAAAAACACAAATTATTTTTATTCTGAATACCAGTTGATTAAGTGTACATTTTCAAATTGTTTAAAATCCAATATAAAAAACTGCAAATTTTACACTTTAAATTTTGATTGTTGAATTTGAGAGCTTAAAAATGTATGTGTTGAATATTTAAAATTATTTTGAATTTGAAACCTATTGAAAAAGTATGCTTAAAATTTCAGCAACTAAAATTCAGAATAAAAATAATTCAAACATCTTTTTTTCAGAGTTAAAAACTTCAAAAGAGAGAAATTCAGCATTATTTAAAATTCAAAACAAATTACAGTGGAGGAAATAAGTATTTGATCCCTTGCTGATTTTGTAAGTTTGCCCACTGACCAACAAATAAAATCTATAATTTTAATAGTGGAGATAGAAGAAAGAAAATCAAACAGAAAATCCAGAAAATAATTTAAACGTCCCATGGCATGAAATTTTCACTTTCTGAAGTTTCTGAACGTTAATGTGAGCTCCCCTACCCTGTTTAGGCCCCCCCATGGCTAAAAGTTGCGAAATGTCCAAACTGAGCATTTGCGATCCTTTTCTGCGTTTGAAAAAACACAGCTCAAACGGGCGATTCTGAACAAGGCAACTATGTGACGTCACATCGAAAAATGCAGCTCCACCCCCCGTCTGGATGTCTACCCACCGTCTCTGTAAATCACGCCCAGAGAGTTTGGACCGCGAATGAGCTACGCAATGCGAAATGCGTTTTTTATTTGCCTGGAGGCACGTGCGAGTGTTTCTAGGCTCAGAAGTCCTTTATCTGAGCCTCTGGACATCTGAAACAGCAGTGGTTTAATTTTATTTTCTGTGAAAATGTGTTTTTTCATTGAAATGCCTCTCCTTTCTTCCTCCGCGCTTAAAACGCGGAAGTGGGAGACAGCACACAGCGCACCGCTAAAACAAGGAACCAGCGGCACATTTGCCCCCCCCCCCCACCCGCTCCTCTAACCTATCTCTGTCCTTCTCATTTGCATTCAAGCAACAAGGCCCAGAATGAGTTGTTCAGAGAGAGATTTTCTGACTCTGACTGTGTACATGTGTCTTTCTCATGCACTGAGTCTTGATTTTGAAGAAGGATTCATTTACAGTATTAGGGAACCATTAAGGAGCCATATAAAAGCATCAAGAAGTACCATGTCATGGGATCTTTAAAAGAAAATATATTAACTGATTTGCATGTGACTGAGTGAAAGCCTTTTGGCTAGAGGGTTTGCAGCACAGTGGTTTTTTGTAGTTGATGACCAGGTTTGCCCACATATCAGGAGGAATTTTGGTCCACTCTTCTTTGCAGATAATCTCTAAATTAGTGCTGTCAGGTGATTTAAAAAAAAAAATCTAATTATTTACAGGATTTGTAATGAATTAATCTAATTAATCGCATTAATCTCATGAGAAAGAGAGAGAGAGACTTTGCTCATTCATTTCCCAAATTCTGCAAGGGTGGTTTGGTGGTTTGGTGGTTTGTTGAAGTGCGCTCACTCTCGCTCTATCACCGGTAACGATGGAACTTGTCCGGACGTGTTTATTGTGTTTATCGTTCAAATGTTCCCGTTCAAATTTAAAATGCGCCACATTGAATTGCCGCTGATAATGAATTGTGTTCATTTTTATAATGCCTTAATTTACAATGTAATTAATTAATCTAATAAACGTGTTAAACTGACAACCCTACTCTAAATCAATGAGGTTTTGTCGCTGTCATCTGGTAATTCGGACTGTTCATTTCTTTGTCGGGCAAACTTAAAAAATCAGCAAGGGATCAAATATTTACAGTATTTCCTCCACTGTATCTTCCATACCATAAACCTTCACTAGAATCATTTGGATCATTTCAGACATGGAATTGCCGATCTCTACTGAAATGAAGATAAAAGGAGCTGTTCACTTGAAAACTACCACTTCATGACATCACAAGGTGGAACAGAGCATTTTGAGTGTTTGAGATGTAAACAGACTAATAATTAAAGAACAAAACACAACTCCATGTCTGTTTTTGAGGAGGAAACAACATTATAACATGGCTTTTCCCATTTTGTGTAATATCGGACCTTCAAACTGATAATCCCAATATTCAGATTTCATATAACTCCTCGTCAAAAATAATTTAACATTTTAAGAGTAAATCGGGGTGCCGTGTCCTGCTTCAGCCAATGAAATCCTTATGTCACTACTTCAGTCTCTAACAAAATACTGAGCCCATAAATCGTGTTTGTATTTGTTTTCAAAATAAGGAAGTTTACTCACGGCCAGTACAGGAAGTGCTCTTTCCTCGGACACAGACGGCATAACTGTAAATGGACCTGCTCCTGTAGTGCCGTGTGCAGCATGAGGACGCGCCCCGCTGTTTGAGAAACATACAATATTTGGATAGTTAGACTCAAGAGAATACTACTGCTACTACTACTACTACTACTACTACTACTACTACTACTACTACTACTACTACTACTACTGCTACTACTACTACTGCTACTACTGCTACTACTACTACTGCTACTACTGCTACTACTACTACTGCTACTACTACTACTACTACTACTACTGCTACTACTACTGCTACTACTACTACTACTACTGCTACTGCTACTACTACTGCTACTACTACTACTACTACTACTACTAGTCGAAGTAGTAGTAGTAGTAGTAGCAGTAGTAGTAGTAGTAATAGTAGTAATAGTAGCAGTAGTAGTAGCAGTAGTAGCAGTAGCAGCAGTAGCAGTAGTAGTAGTAGTAGTAACTACTACTACTACTACTGCTACTGCTACTACTGCTACTGCTACTACTACTACTACTACTACTACTACTGCTACTGCTACTACTACTACTTCTACTGCCAGGGCTCTCAAGTCTCACGCTTTGAGAGTGTGACACACGCAATTCGATGTGGTATTTCTCACGCTATTTCTCACGCTGAAATTTTTTAAGCAATTCAAAACTGTAGCTACTGTTCACAGCGCTTCTGTGCCCAGAAAATCGGTAAGTTAATGCAGGCACCGCGCGTTTTCAGCGAAAATAAGTCACTCGCACACCAGTACTTGAGTTGAGGGGGCGATGGGGGGGTGGCATCCCCCCTGTGGGAAAAAATAGTCAAAATCATCCCTCTTCTAAAACAGTCATCCCTTATTCCATCCCTTGTGGCATTTTATCAATCAGGCATGAAAATCCCTCATCTTTTGGCAAAATTCGCCGTCTTTAAGTCAAAATAGCCAGTGCCAAGAGCCAATCATAGGCCGAACTGCGCTCCAGCTTCCAATCATGTTGCAGCATAATTACGCACTGATTGCGCTCCCGCCAATCATGACGATTACCGCTGTTGTGTTTGCGCCTGTTTGCCGATCAGCTGTGAGCGAGCCGCGTGATATTTACGTGGCATTTCCAAGAGAATAAGAATCCTTAACTTGCTACGTTAATGCTACGTAAGAAGGAACTCTCGCCTCGGGACACGGGATAAGTTCGGGATATGTCCTTTTCTCCGGAGCTCCGGATTATTAAAGACCGTGACACGTGCATACATGGATACGCAAACTATCGGGAGTGACCGCGTTCTTATGGGTGAGTCATATTAATCAGATTATTTCTGCATCTATTTCGGCACTAAACCGGGTCTAAACCAGGATTAAACTGGGACTAAACCAGGACTAAACCAAGACTAAGCCAAGACTAAACCAGGTCTAAACCAGGACTAAACCAGGACTAAACCAGGTCTAAACCAGGACTAAACCGGGACTAACCTGGCACTAAACCAGGACTAAACCAGGTCTAAACCAGGACTAAACCAGGTCTAAACCAGGACTAAGCCAAGACTAAACCAGATCTAAACCGGGTCTAAACCAGGACTAAACTGGGATTAAACCAGGACTAAACCAAAGCTAAACCAGGTCTAAACCAAGACTAAGCCAGGACTAAAACAGGACTAAACCAGGTCTAAACCAGGACTAAGCCAGGACTAAACCAGGACTAAACCAGGTCTAAACCAGGACTAACCTGGCACTAAACCAGGACTAAACCAGGTCTAAACCAGGACTAAACCAGGTCTAAACCAGGACTAAGCCAAGACTAAACCAGATCTAAACCGGGTCTAAACCAGGACTAAACTGGGATTAAACCAGGACTAAACCAAAGCTAAACCAGGTCTAAACCAAGACTAAGCCAGGACTAAAACAGGACTAAACCAGGTCTAAACCAGGACTAAGCCAGGACTAAACCAGGACTAAACCAGGACTAAACCAGGTCTAAACCAGGACTAAGCCAAGACTAAACCAGGACTAAACCGGGTCTAAACCAGGATTAAACTGGGACTAAACCAGGACTAAACCAAGACTAAACCAAGACTAAGTCGAGACTAAACCAGGTCTAAACCATGTCTAAACCAGGACTAAACCAGGACTAAACCGGGACTAACCCGGCACTAAACCAGGACTGAACCAGGTCTAAACCCGGACTAAACCAGGTCTAAACCAGGACTAAGCCAAGACTAAACCAGATCTAAACCGGGTCTAAACCAGGACTAAACCGGGACTAAACCAGGACTAAACCAGGTCTAAACCAAAACTAAACCAGGTCTAAACCAAGACTAAGCCAGGACTAAACCAGGTCTAAACCAGGACTAAGCCAGGTCTAAACCAGGACAAAACCAGGACTAAACCAGAACTAAACCAGGACTAAACCAGGTCTAAACCAGGTCTAAACCAGGACTAAGCCAAGACTAAACCAGGACTAAACCGGGTCTAAACCAGGATTAAACTGGGACTAAACCAGGACTAAACCAGGTCTAAACCAAGACTAAGCCAAGACTAAACCAGGTCTAAACCAGGACTAAACCAGGACTAAACTAGGTCTAAAACAGGACTAAACCGGGACTATCCCGGCACTAAACCAGGTCTAAACCAGGACTTAACCAGGTCTAAACCAGGACTAAGCCAAGACTAAACCAGATCTAAACCGGGTCTAAACCAGCACTAAACCAGGACTAAACCAGGTCTAAACTAGGACTAAACCAGGTCTAAACCAGGACTAAACCAAAACTAAACCAGGTCTAAACCAAGACTAAGCCAGGACTAAACCAGGACCAGTACTGCTACTGCTACTACTGTTACTACTACTACTACTGCTACTACTACTACTGTTACTACTACTACTACTGCTACTACTACTACTATTGCTACTACTAGTACTGCTACTACTACTACACCTGCTATTACTACTGCTACTACTACTAACTACTTACTAATACTAATACTATTGCTACTATAATAAAAGTACTACCATTGCTATTGTTACTTCTACTATATTAATACAAATTACTACTGATACTGCTACTTCTAAGTATACTACTACCATTACTACAATACTACTGCTAATACTACTATACAAGTACTACCTTCCAGTTTAAACAATCGTGTCTCTGAAGTTGATTAAAAGTAGATTTATGTCGTGCAGTAAAACGTGACCTAGTTTCTGTGTTCGGACTCAGAGGCAGGCACAGGTAGCACAGCCGGATTAGCTTTAGCCTTTAGCATATTGACTGTCACATACAGAACTGTGCCCTGGATTTGTGGACCTCCGGGTCTCAGGGGGGGTCCCACCTCGGAGCGGCCCCATGTCAGGCCTCATTTACTGGGGTAGGTTTCCTCCTCTTCCCCCCTCTACCTCCAACAAACCTCACGTGGATGGTTTCTGTCAGAGCTATAAGCCAATTATATGGAAAAAAACACTGTTACTTTAGGCTAACCCAAAATGTAAAGGCGTTCTGACTGATTTTTACTCTGATAAAAATAGAATTTTTTTTTTTTTTTTTTTTATGAAATATTTAATTGAAAACAGTTTGCAGTGATCCAAAGTTCTTCCTCACCTTCTGCATTCAGAGTGTCCTAATTACTCACCAGGATGACTTTATAAGAGCTTTTCACAACATTCAGAGACCAGAGCGGAGCTTATGGTCACTGTGACGCTAGCAACAACTAGCATGCAAACGCACACTTCCTGAATGCTTTATAATTAGATGTGGACAGTATGCCGAACAGACCTGGAGTTGCGATTTGTTTCATTCACATGTTTGAGTAACTCTTTATTTTTAGTCTGTCTACATCTCCAAAGCTCAAAATGCTCTGTTCCACTTTGTGATGTCATGAAGTGGTACTTTTTAGGGTAACAGCTGCCTTAATATGGACCTTTAATGTGACAATATGAATGCTTAGACTAAATTCTGTTCAATTGCATTCAAAATAAATCCAAACTTTGAATATTACCTTTTTTCTCTCTGAACTTTCCTTATTAGTTTTTTTTTCTTTTTTCTTTTCTCGTTGTCTCTTGCCCGTCCCTCCTGTGGTTTTACGACCTACTTACTGTCAGCTGACTCCAGGCTCCAGGACCAGAGGCTTCACGGGAGGCCAAGTCGGATCTGGATCCCACACGAGGCCTCTGCTGCTGGGGCGCTCTCACAGCCCGGGTGGCCCCTCTCTGGAGCTGCCCTGGAGCCCCTCTGCTCTGTGCAAATTCACACAGGCGTGACCAGGCATGAGCTGGATTATAAACGACAAAAATAATAATCATCATTGGGAAAATACTGAATAAAGTTCATCAATATGCAAGCAAATATAATGTAAAAATGTTGGACACAATATTCTAGAGGAAAAAAACACCTGAAATTGATTAGACTTATGACTTTACTGATCCAAAGGGAAATCATCACACTTCCCATTACAATGTAAATATTATTATTAAGTGTAAGATATAATAGTTTAAAGCTGTATTGTGGAACCAGGCAACACAATCAAATCTCCACAGAGGCAAGTAATAATAATAATAATAATAATTAAAGCCGCAAGCGGCGTTGGTCGGGACCTCGCACCTGCGTTTGTTCGTCTTACTGAGACGCACAGCCATACGAAATTTCGTGTGCCTGGCACAATTATCTCACTTCCTGTTGGGCGTGGCCATGACATTGTAGATACCCTGTCAGAACAGACCCTGTCAGACCCTGTCAGACCCTGTCAGACCCTGTCAGACTCTGTTAGACCCTGTCAGACTCTGTCAGACCCTGTCAGACCCTGCATGTGGCCTACATGCTGAGGCCTACATGAACCTTCGATGCTTGTCCCCACATTGCTGCTTGCAGCTATATCAGATCAAAGGTACAAAGATCAAAGACCTTTGATCAGGGCGTTGCCTAGCAACAAATACCTCCCATTCATAACTCATCACTCCCATTCAATAAATACCTAATTTTATCGATCCGCCGTATCGTCATATTACCGCCTATTTGAAAATCCTTCGCAATTTAACATCTCCAACGTCTTAAGATTATGTTCACCAAAATTTAAGCCTATCTGAGGTACGGTGTAGGAGAAGTCTTTCAAATTCCATACCTAAGTTTATCGATCCGCCGTATCGTCATATTACCGCCTATTTGAAAATCCTTCGCAATTTAACATCTCCAACGTCTTAAGATTATGTTCACCAAAATTTAAGCCCATCTGAGGTACGGTGTAGGAGAAGTGTTTCAAATTCCATTCTATGTCCAATACCCAAAAATCACACAAAAGCCCAATTATCTCACTTCCTGTTGGGCGTGGCCATGACATTGCAGTGAGGCGTTTGTTCGTCTTATTGAGATACACGTCCCTACCGAATTTCGTGCGCCTATCTTAAACGGTATGCCAGCCCCGAAAGACAACGCGCTAGGGGGCGCTATCGAGCTCCTGGGGGTCACTGGGGGACGGGACTTTGTGTGGTCGTACTGGCAGCACTTTGTGATGCCCGTGCAAAGTTTCGTTCGTTTTGAAGCATGGGAACATGCTCAAAATTGCCCCAGCGAGTGTGAACAAGAACAAGAATAATAATAATAATAATAATAATTAAAGCCGCAAGCGGCGTTGGTCGGGACCTCGCACCTGCGTTTGTTCGTCTTACTGAGACGCACAGCCATACGAAATTTCGTGTGCCTGGCACAATTATCTCACTTCCTGTTGGGCGTGGCCATGACATTGTAGATACCCTGTCAGAACAGACCCTGTCAGACCCTGTCAGACCCTGTCAGACCCTGTCAGACTCTGTTAGACCCTGTCAGACTCTGTCAGACCCTGTCAGACCCTGCATGTGGCCTACATGCTGAGGCCTACATGAACCTTCGATGCTTGTCCCCACATTGCTGCTTGCAGCTATATCAGATCAAAGGTACAAAGATCAAAGACCTTTGATCAGGGCGTTGCCTAGCAACAAATACCTCCCATTCATAACTCATAACTCACATTCAATAAATACCTAACTTTATCGATCCGCCGTATCGTCATATTACCGCCTATTTGAAAATCCTTCGCAATTTTACATCTCCAATGTCTTAAGATTATGTTCACCAAAATTTAAGCCTATCTGAGGTACGGTGTAGGAGAAGTGTTTCAAATTCCATACCTAATTTTATCTATCCGCCGTATCGTCATATTACCGCCTATTTGAAAATCCTTCGCAATTTAACATCTCCAACGTCTTAAGATTATGTTCACCAAAATTTAAGCCCATCTGAGGTACGGTGTAGGAGAAGTGTTTCAAATTCCATTCTATGTCCAATACCCAAAAATCACACAAAAGCCCAATTATCTCACTTCCTGTTGGGCGTGGCCATGACATTGCAGTGAGGCGTTTGTTCGTCTTATTGAGATACACGTCCCTACCGAATTTCGTGCGCCTATCTTAAACGGTATGCCAGCCCCGAAAGACAACGCGCTAGGGGGCGCTATCGAGCTCCTGGGGGTCACTGGGGGACGGGACTTTGTGTGGTCGTACTGGCAGCACTTTGTGATGCCCGTGCAAAAGTTTCGTTCGTTTTGAAGCATGGGAACATGCTCAAAATTGCCCCAGCGAGTGTGAACAAGAACAAGAATAATAATAATAATAATAATAATAATAATAATAATAATAATAATAATAATAATAGGGAAACAAAGCAACAACAATAGGGACCTTCGTCCCCCTTCGAGAACTCGGTCCCTAATAATAGGGAAACAAAGCAACAACAATAGGGACCTTCGTCCCCCTTCGGGGCTCGGTCCCTAATAATAATAATAATAATAATAATAATAATAATAATAATACATCTTTAAAGCACTTTTTAAAAACAATGTTTACAAAGTGCTGTACAAGCAGCAAAGAACAATACAAAAAGCATAAAAGTTGCAGAAGTTACAGAAGGCAAACAAAAACAGACAATGATGCAAACAATTCAATTAATTATAATAAATACATTTAAAGAATTGAATAAAAATAAATAAGGAATAAAATCAAGTTAAAATCAGCAAAAGGAAGGGTAAACGATAAAAAAAATTTAAGAAGTGATTTGAAAGATGATACTGTGACTCGAGCCTTATCTCCTCAGGCAGAACCTTCACCAGAAAGATGCAAAGATATCAATACATAATTAAATACATACACAAATGCACAACTACATAAATAAATACATAAATGCACAACTACATAATTAAATACATACATAAATGCACAAATACATAAATGCACAAATACATAATTAAATACATACATAAATAC
Organism: Paratrypauchen microcephalus; assembly: GCA_036785185.1. NCBI lineage: Eukaryota > Metazoa > Chordata > Actinopteri > Gobiiformes > Gobiidae > Paratrypauchen > Paratrypauchen microcephalus. The sequence goes on along the minus strand of JAVJIX010000124.1, from coordinate 2,405,886 downwards.
ACAAATACATAAATGCACAAATACATAATTAAATACATAAATAAATACACAAATATATAAATAAATACGTACATAAATACACAAATACATACATAAATACACAAATTAGTACATAGATAAATATATACATAAATACACAAATAAATACATACATAATTAAATAAATATGAGATCTTGTACTAAAATCTCCTCTTATGATTCGATACAGTTTTATTTGAAGGCCCTGGACTGAAGCCAGCCCTGTGTATTTGGCCATTATCCAACAGTAAAGTACAGAAGGAAACTATTATTCTAATAAAAATGGAATTAACGAGATTCACAGGTGGTTTTAGGGGCTCAGGGTGACGATGCCACACAGAAGTAGTAGTTAGTATCTTTTTAAAATGGTGATTATAAAATAAGGTCTGGATTAAAGGGGAGGGACAGTGAATATCGGGAAAATTGGTGGGAAAAAACAAGTTTGTTAATTGGGTAAAAATTGCCACCCAGTTGAGTTTGCATGTGATTTTTCTGGTTCCTGCTTGTCTTCATGGAGATGTTCCACAGCATGGCATTAAACCTACCTACTACTACTACTAATTACTGTAAACTGTTTTTACTACTAGTACTTACTTTAAATTGTTCTTTCATAGTTTCTAATATCACTACTACTACTACTACTACTACTACTACTACTACTACTACTACTAGACTACTATTACTACAACTACAGTACTATGCATAGGGTCAAAATACTGATCTGATTGTGTCAAAATGAGACTGACACAATTTCTGATACTACTAAGCCTACTACTACTGTGACTACTACTACTACCCCTACTACTACTACTGCTACTCCTACTACTACTGTGACTACTACTACTACCCCTACAACTACTGCTGCTACTCCTACTCCTACTACTACTACTAATTACTGTAAACTGTTTTTACTACTACTACTTACTTTAAACTGTTCTTTCATAGTTTCTTATATCACTGCTACTACAACTAATTTTACTACTTCTACTACTACTACTACTACTACTACTTGACTACTATTACTACAACTACTATGCATAGGGTCAAAATACTGATCTGATTGCATCAGAATGAGACACAATTTCTGATACTACTAGGCCTACTACAACTACTACTACTACTACTACTACTACTATACATGGAGATTTTCCACTGTATGGCATTAAACTTATCTATCTCCATGACAGGGCGAAATATTCATTTTTTATAGCAGTGCAAACACATGTGACTGTATTATTACAATATAAATATGTTTAATGCCATACAGGGGAACATTTCCGGCATAATAACTCCAAATTACATAGTGCACCTTTTATAAAATTTTAAAGTTCATAGGTTTTCATCTTTTTGTTTTGGTGGGATAGAACCGGTCATAGTTTTGCATCAGTTAAGTTTGTTGTAAAAAAGCAGAAAAATACATGAACTAGCGTTGAGTTCTGAAACAGTACTCAACTTAAATCAGATATAATGACGTTAACAGTGTATTAGTGTAATGAGTAACCTGTTTGTTGTGGTTTAACTTTTTGTAGTTTAACTTTGTGACCCAGAAACCACAGTTAAGATTCTTGCTGGGAGGTTGTATGGGAAAATCCACAGTTTAGTCCCCAAAGCTTAACTACGGCAGCAGAATCTCTGTGTCCCCACCTGAGGGCCAGACACACAGGAAGTCCACTATTTAGTGATTGTTCAAAGATGGCAGATTTACTTTGCTCCTCTGCCCTCCAGGTATTTTTACTTCCTGACTTACTATCACAGCGGCAGTAGAACTTCACCTGGTGTGTGCTTGATGTGGTGAAAAAGAGAAAAACAGCTTAAGTAAATGGGGTTCTTATAAAGGAGTCTATTGATACTTGGCAGTGACATCATGCAGGGGGTGATCCACATGTATCTCTAATGGTGGAGTGTTTAGGAGTTACCATGGAGACACAATGCACACATTAATACAGTAAATTAGAAATACAAAGAAATACTGAAAGCAATTTTTATTTGAAGACCTTATTATGGGCGTTGTTGCTTGAATGCAAATGAGAAGGACAGAGACAGGCCAGAGCAGCGGGTGGGGGGCAAACTCTCCGCTGTTTCCTCGTTTAGCGGTGCGCTGGCTCCAAATAAAATTAAACCACTGCTGTTTCAGAGGTCCAGAGTCTCGGATAAAGGACATCCGAGCCTGGAAACATTCTCACGTGCCTCCAGGCAAATTAAAAAAAGCATTTCGCATTGCGTAGCTTGTTCGCGGTCCAAACTCTGGCCGTGACAGTGGGTAGATATCCAGACGGGGGGTGGAACTGCATTTGCATTTTTGCTTCCGTGTGACGTCACATAGTTTCCTTGTTCAGAATCGCCCGTTTGAGCAGTGTGACCAAGACGGGTAGAGCGGCTGGATTGCAGTGAGTTCCACAAACAGATACTGGAGGCAGGGTTGACGTGGTCCACAGTTTTTAATGTTTTTTCAGTTTGCACAAAAAATATAAAGTGCTCACGTGCAAAGTGCAGTGCAAAATAAATTAAGGTGCAAGGAGGATATAGGAGCGTGGTTCTTCTCCAGCAGCAGAGCAATCAATGATAGGATACAGGTGGCTTAAATATTGCTGGGTAAAACCATAAAAACTCCAAGGGGTGTATAATTAACATTAGCTGTTTAAAACTAAGTTAAAATCCTCCAATAAAATACCCATCATCAAATAAACCATATAAAACCCACATACAAAAATAAACTCTTAGAAACCAACACCTAATAAAGTATAAAATGAATAAACCCAATTAAAATAGGTGGCATTTCCTCCCCCCAATGTCCGCTGTCTTGAGCTGGTCCGGAACTCTTAAATGGTGTCTTCTTCAAAATCAAGACTCAGTGCATGAGAAAGACCCATGAACACAGGCAGAGTCAAAAAATATGTCTCTGAAGACCTTATTATGGGCGTTGTTGCTTGAATGCAAATGAGAAGGACAGAGACAGGCCAGAGCAGCGGGTGGGGAAGGCAAACTCTCCGCTGTTTCCTCGTTTAGCGGTGCACTGGTGCGCTGGCTCCACTTCCGCGTTTTATGCACGAAGGAAGAAAGGAGAGGCGTTTCAATGAAAAAAACACATTTTCACAGAAAATAAAATTAAACCACTGCTGTTTCAGAGGTCCAGAGGCTCGGATAAAGGACATCCGAGCCTGGAAACATTCTCACGTGCCTTCAGGCAAATAAAAAAAACGCATTTCGCATTGCGTAGATATCCAGATGGGGGGTGGAACTGCATTTGCATTTTTGCTTCAGTGTGACGTCACATAGTTTCCTTGTTCAGAATCGCCCGTTTGAGCAGTTTACACATTTTGCAACTTTTAGCCATGGGGGGCCCTAAACAGGGTAGGGGAGCTCACATTAATGTTCAAAAACCTCAGAAAGTGAAAATTTCATGCCATGGGACCTTTAAATTAATCATCTAGGCTAATAACAGTAGATCCGTTTAATTCTCCATGGCGACCAACAGCTGATAAACCTTTCCCCAGAGAGAAAACTTACACCATGCAGCTTTAATATTTGCGAATACAGACAGATGTAGTGTTTCATTGCTGGGTTAGTTCGTCATCATGCTGTCATCTCCTCATATGGTCTCTTAAGGGTTCTTCTGAAAAACCACTTGACCAGATTTACCGAAGCTTTGTTTTTGTGCTTCTCTGTGCAAATATTTGGGGAGTGGGCTGATCCGGTTTCACTTACGCGTTTTGGAAAAAGTCCTTCACGTGCAGCTCTGGCCAGGAAAGTTTTTTTTTCCCCCCCTTTTTTCTCGTTAGCTTGAGGGCTATAGTCTGTTTTCATGTGGCGCTAGGAGGCTAATTAGCATAGCAGATGGTCTTAGCTAGTAGTGACCCGCGGAGCTAACAATTCAGACACTGACAGCTCACTTGACCTCGGTAAGAGAGGGGTCAAAATGAAGGTCAAAAGTTTTTCATGTAATTTGAATCAAAATCTAAATTTTGACAGTCAAAATAACCAATTATCTAGGCAGTTAAATGCTCTTTGTGTCAGATGCCCTCCCTGTGTCTTCATGGGGTCTTATTCTGTGTAAAATCTGCTAACCCTGTAGTTTAGACCTCTCAAACATGTTCTGAAATAATCTGAAATTCTTGCATTAGTTTAAAGTTCAGATTTCAGTCACTGTGCTCTGTGAACTGAATCTTCATTTTAAAATATAAACTGTAAATCACAATTCAGTTTTACAGTAGGGCTTTAAACATATCTATCTATCTTGCTTTTACTCAATTCCAGAGGGTTTTTTTGGTCAGAAATACCTTAAAACATGCAGTAATTCTTACTGTGTGCAGGATAGCCTCTCCACAGATCTGAACTGTAACTGATTGTTGGGTTTTGGATGACATTACCACATTCTACAAACTGATAACATTTAAAGAGCCCATATTATGTTATTTTCTGATCTGTTCTAATGTTGTTTCCTCATCACAAACATACCTGGAGTTGTGTTTTGTTTCATTCACACATTTTTAAAACAAAAACCCTGCAGATTTATTTAGGCTAAGTTTTTCTCTCAAACTGAAAACACTCTGACATCCACCTTGTGATGTCATGTGGTACTCCAGGAAGTCCATACACCTTTGCATGTGTGAATGAAACAAAACACAACTCCAGGTATGTTTTTAATGAGATAAAAATGTTATAACAACGCTTACAGCTCACAAGAGTCAGTTTTGTTTAAAGGTCCCATGGCATGAAATTTTCACTTTCTGAGGCTTTTGAACGTTAATGTGAGCTCCCCTACCCTGTTTAGCCCCCCCCCCCATGGCTAAAAGTTGCGAAATGTCTAAACTGAGCATTTGCGGTCCTTTTCTGCGTTTGAAAAAAACACAGCTCAAACGGGCGATTCTGAACAAGGCAACTATGTTACGTCACATCGAAAAATGCAGCTCCATCCCCCGTCTGGATGTCTACCCACCGTCTCTGTAAATCACGCCCAGAGAGTTTGGAGCGCGAAGGAGCTACGCAATGCGAAATGCGTTTTTTTTATTTGCCTGGAGGCACGTGCGAGTGTTTCTAGGCTCGGAAGTCCTTTACCTGAGTCTCTGGACCTCTGAAACAGCAGTGGTTTCATTTTATTTTGTGTGAAAATGTGTTTTTTTCATTGAAATGCCTCTCCTTTCTTCCTCTGCGCTTAAAACACGGAAGTGGGGCCAGCACAAAGCGCACCGATAAAACAAGGAACCAGCGGCACATTTGCCCCCCCCACCTCCACCCGCTCCTCTAACCTATCTCTGTCCTTCTCATTTGCATTCAAGCAACAAGGCCCAGAATGAGTTGTTCAGAGAGAGATTTTCTGACTCTGACTGTGTACATGTGTCTTACATGAGTGTTGACTTTGAAGAAGGATTCATTTACAGTATTAGGGAACCATTAAGGCACCATATAAAAGCATCAAGAAGTACCATGTCATGGGACCTTTAATTTAAATTGCAAATCACAGTACATTTTTACAGTATGACTTCTCTATCTGGTCAAAATACCTTAAAAACATGTATTTTTCACCTCTCCACAGATCTGAACTGTTAAAATGCAGGTTTGTCTTGTAATACAGTGAGGTCTAGTCACTCACAGAAATCATCAGGATCAACATTTGTGGATTTACCTTTTGGATATTTCATGTTAAAGTCCAATGCAATCAATAGGGAAAATCTGTTCATTATAGAATCTAGAAAAACGCCAATATTGTGGAATATTCCAGGCAAAGCAGATAACAGACCACCTCCAGAAAAGTCCCTTATTGTGCCTTTAAGGACAGGAAAATGACTTTATTTCTGGTTCAAAGACAATCGCACCAGGAAGCTACATTAAAGGTGTGGTAGCGTGTTAGCATTAGCTGTTTGTACGTAAGCCAAACGTCAAAGTGATTAAGTCTTTATCACGGACCCACTGGAGCAGACCACAGGAAGTGCCTTTGAATAAATCTGAGTCAAACAGGAAGTGCGCAACAGCTGTTCAAACCATACACTCCACTCCCACTACTCCTGATCCTGTACCTGCAAAAAGCATACGCCAGTGGAAAGCAGGAGGACTTTTACTCTTATTTATTATGATTTATCTAATATTAAAGGGTGATATTACTGTATTTTCTGATCGATGTTATAATGTTTCCTCATCACAAACGGACCTGGAGTTGTGTTTTGTTTCAGTCACACAAGTTTAACACACAAATCTGCAGATTTAAGTTTTAGTTCTTCTCTCAAACAGAAAATCTCTACTGAACTCAAGGTAAAAGGAGCTGTAAATTTGAGCATTTTGAGCTTTGGAGATGTTGACAGACTAATAATAAAGAGTTACTCAAACATTAAAAACACTATAACGTGATTTAAAGCTCACAAGAGTCCATTTTGGGCAATATAGTTATAAATAATGTAATATGGGCTCTTTTATTTTTATTGCATAGTTTAATAAAAATAGTTGTGTCGTTTATTTGTTTATTTATTCAGGACAATACGGATGGAACATTGACACCAGATGTTATATTTTTAAACATATTTTAAGGTGCACTGTGTAACATTGTGGTTGGGGGTCCGCCACCTGCTTGTTTCTATGGCTACGTCATTGCGCTGTTTAGAATGTTCCACAGTCTGACATTAAACAACTCCACTTTACATTTATTCAATTATGGGTGGTTTTATAGCTCAAAAATACCTAGAAAAATGGACATTCTGACTGTGAACGGGCTCGCCTCTCCACAGATCTGACCTGTAACTTGGCCTAGTTTGGTCTCTATGAGGATAGGAAGGTTTAACGCCATGCTGTGAAACATTCAAGACAAAAAATTACATCTACATGGAGAAAAGCAAAAGACCTGGACAGACCCTCCACACAATGCAGCTTTAAACCTGCATTAAACCTAGTCTTTCTTTTCCAGACTTTACACATCTCCAGAGTGAAAGATTTATTTTAGCCTCTTTGAACCATTAACTCCAGATGCGACTTCCAAATTTGAAAAACAACAGACACCTATAATTTAAAAAAAAAAGGGCGAATTCGCATATCACTTTTTACTACATTCAACAGATTTCTTACATTGGCGTCGAGTGGAGCTTTGAGTTCCCAGTTTTTTAATGGTTTGAATCAGAGCTACCGTTTGGCTGCCGTTTAGCGCAGTGAAAGGTTACAGAGCCAAAGACCTCAACATTAATAAAACCAAAAGACGATTTCAAAATGGGGCCAGACCAAAGACAGACACCTGGACTCAGCTGGAGAAGAGATTTAACCCCTTTGTGGCTGCAAATCTGCTGTGTGAATGCAAAGGATATTAAAAAGAATAGAGCTGGAAATCACAGACTTATAGATACTAGTGATGTAGGGATGTCTATGGTGGAATGTTCAGCAGTTACCATGGAGACACAATGCACACTTTAGCAATAACTACCAAAAAAAGTTTTAAAATAGTTTGAAAAAAATACAAAATGGATTTAAAGAGCGGATTTTCAGGAGCCTGTGATCAGTTGGAGTGTTCATGGTTTTGTTTTGGAGTTTTATTTTCAACAAGAAGATGAGAGTGAGCTGCAAAGTGTCAGTTCAAGCTGTGGTGTCCAATTTTATTCAACTTTGCTTCATTTTATTCAAGTAAAATTGCATGTGACAGGTTTTCATGTGTTTCTAATTCTGACTTGGTTTGGTGGATAGTTCCTGTAGTCAATATTGATCATAGTTTTACATCAGTTATGAGTCAGTTTGTGGGGAAAAGGTTGAAAATAAATGTACAAATATACAGGTAGCAGTGCTGGGTTTTTCTAAAATCTTATACATTCTTAAGATGTGAATTATATTTTTGTGAAATTAAACTTAAAGGTACATTTTTTGGTGGAGGGTATGTCAAATTCTTTTGCTTTTCTCCATGGAGATGTTATTTTTTGTCTGGAATGTTTCACAGTATGGCATTACAACTTTCTATCTTCATGGACACCAAACCAGACCAAGTTACAGGTCAGATCTGTGGAGAAGCGACCCCGCTCACAGTCAGAATACCTATTTTTCTAGGTATTTTTGGGCAATAAAAACACTTGTAATTGAATAAATGTAAAGTAGAGCTGTTTAATGTCATACTGTGGAACATTCCAGACAGAGCAATGACATCTCCATAGAAACAAGAAGGTGACGGACAACCAAATGAAAAGTTCCACAGTACACCTTGTATTCATACTCCACATTAACGAGAGAAGCATAAATTTCCAGTATTGTACTATGACGCGAAAGCTTGTGGGACTCTGCCTCCTCAGCACTTCGTTTGGCAGCAGGTCTCTTCACTGTGAGAATTTACCGCTCTGAGCCAGAAATCTGCAGGAGAATATCCAACTCCACAAAGATCCAAATGGGAATGCTCAAAATCCTGCTCCAATATCACAATATAGGCAAACGGGGAATTCTACTGTGAATATTGGAAACACAGAGCTGAAAGAATGGAGCAAAATGACCAGAATGACCAATACTTTAAAGGACCGATATTACGAAGAATAGCTTTAAGTCATGTTATATGTTGTTATGTGTGTTGTTACCTCCTCAAAAACAGACCTGGAGTGTTTTGTTTCATTCACACATGTTTGAGTAACTCTTTATTATTAGTCTGTCCCACCTTGTGATGTCAGGAAGTTAACAAGTTCAGTTCAAGTTAACAGCTCCTTTTACCTTTAGTTCAGTGGAGTTTGGCAATTCCTGGCCTGAAATTATACAAATGATTCAAGTGAAGGTGTGTGGAGTTTAAAAACACAGTTTAGCACTTCCTGTATCACCACATGACATCACAAGGTGGAACAGAGTGTTTTCAGTTTGAGAGAAGAACTTGGCTAAAATCTGCATGTTTTTAGCCAAGTTCTTCTCTGCATGTTTGTGTGTTAAAGGTCCCATGACATGGTACTTCTTGATGCTTTTATATGGTGCCTTAATGGTTCCTTAATACTGTAAATGAATCCTTCTTCAAAATCAACTTTCAGTGCATGAGAAAGACACATGTACACAGTCAGAGTCAGAATATCTCTCTCTGAACGACTCATTCTGGGCCTTGTTGCTTGAATGCAAATGAGAAGGACACAGATAGGTTAGAGGAGCAGGTGGGGGGTGGGGCAAATACACCGCTGGTTCCTTGTTTTATCAGTGCGCTGTGTGCTGTCTCCCACTTCCGCGTTTTAAGCGCGGAGGAAGAAAGGAGAGGAATTTCAATGGAAAAAACACATTTTCCCATAAAATAAAATTAAACCACTGCTGTTTCAGAGGTCCAGAGGGTCGGGTAAAGGACCTCCGAGCCTAGAAACAGTCACACGTGCCTCCAGGCAAATAAAAAAATGCATTTCGCATTGCGTAGCTCCTTCGCGGTCCAAACTCTCTGGGCGTGATTTCTAGAGACAGGGGGTGGACATCCAGACGGGGGTGGAACTGCATTTGCATTTCTTTTTTCGATGTGACGTAACATAGTTGCCTTGTTCAGAATCGCCCGTTTGAGCTGTGTTTTTTTCTAACGCAGAAAAGGACCGCAAATGCTCAGTTTAGACATTTCGCAACTTTTAGCCATGGGGGGGGGGGCCTAAACAGGGTAGGGGAGCTCACATTAACGTTCAAAAACTTCAGAAAGTGAAAGTTTCATGCCATGGGACCTTTAAACGTGTGTGAATGAAACAAACACAACTCCGGATCTGTTATTATTTCTTTAGCACAGTGTTTCCAAAGTGCTGCACATAGGAAAAAAGAAAAAAATGTAATATAATAAAAACTAATAAATCCACAGTAATGCATTAAACGTATCTATCTTGTGTTTATTCAATTACAGACATTTATTGATCAAAAATACCTTGACAAACATGGATTCTTACTGTGAGCTTGGGCGCCTCTCCATAAATCCGACCTGTAACTTGGCGTGGTGGCCTTAGCTCTTTGTCTCCAAGGAGATAGATACGTTTAATGCTTTTCTATGGAACATTCCAGGTAAAGTAATTATATCTTTACCTCTTCAACTCAAGTTTTAGAAGAGTTTAGGGACCCTCATTGGCTGTTTTCATGGAATTTTATGAAACATTTGGACCTGAGGAAATGGGTCAAATATTTAGTTCGATTTAGGTTAGATAAATAAAACGAACGTTCGGGCTAAAGTAGGTGATAATGGAGATAATAAGAGTTGCATGTGAAGGTCTAAGTGTTTTCAGGAATCTAACCCACAGCTTCCTTATACTGAGAGGAGACATGAGGTGCTTTGTGTTACATTTTTTGTATGAAAAGCGCTTTATAAATAATGTTTGATTGATTGATTGAGGATAACCATCCTGCTACTGTAACACAGAAAGGACTGGTTTAGGCCTGGTTTAGTCCCAGTTTGATTATGGTTAAGTCCTGGTTTGGTCCTGGTTTAGTCCTGGTTTGGTCCTGGTTTAGTCCTGGTTTGGTCCTGGTTTACTGCTGGTTTAGTTCTGGTTTGGTGCTGGTTTTTGTCCTAATTTAGTCCTGGTTTGGTCCTGTTTTAGCCCTTGTTTAGTGCTGGTCTAATCCTGCTTTAGTCCTGGTTTAGTACTGGTTTAAACCTGGCTTAGACCTCCTTCAGTCTTGGTTTAGCCCTGGTTTGGTTCTGGCTTAGTGCTGGTTTAGCCCTGGTTTGGTGCTGGTTTAACCCTTACCTGGCCAGCCAAATTATATCTCTCTGTATTTGCTACAGCGCGATACCATTTGGACACCCTCCCTCCGCCCTCGCTCCTTCGGTTAACAACGGACTCCGCGATTCTGATTCGTTCAAAGATGGTGACGTCAGTGCACCTGCCTTTGCCCGCAACGTCACTCTTAGGCAGCGGATGTTCTTCTTCAGTTTTGAATCAAGATGGCGCAATCTCTGATTGGTTCACTTAGCTGTCTGTCTACGCGCAACTGCAGCGCATTCTGGATCAAGCGTTACCAGACTCATCCGCTGGTACAGCGATGAGTCATGGATTCTTCCAGGCAAGTTTAACCCTGGTTTAGTCCTGGTTTAGCACTGTTTAATCCTTGTTTAGTGCTGGTTTAGTCCTGGTTTGGTTCTGGTTTATTCCTGGTTTATTGCTGGCTTTAGTCCTGGTTTGATCCTGGTTTTGTCCTAGTTTGAACCCGGTTTTGTCCTGGTTTAGTCCTGCTTTAGTCCTGCTTTAGATGTGGTTTAGTCCTGGTTTAACACTGGTTTAGTCCTGGTTTGGTCCTGGTTTATTGGTTTATTCCTGGTTTAGTGCTCCTTTAGTCTTGGTTTGATCTTGCTTTAGTCATGGTTTAGATGTGGTTTTGTCCTGGTTTATAACTGGTTTAGTCCTGGTTTATTCTTGGTTTAGTTCTGGTTTATTCCTGGTTTAGTCTTGCTTTAGTCCTGGTTTGATCCTTGTTTAGTCCTAGTTTGGACCCAGTTTAATCCTGGTTTAGTCTTGCTTTAGTCCTGGTTTAATCTTAATAACACAAGGAGGAAATGCTAACTCTCCTCAGATAAATCAGGAGTCTAACCCACAACCTCCTGACTGAGAGGAGGAGACAGGATAGGCTGTTGGGTGGAAGTGCATTGCTCATTGGTCCCTGTGCCCGATATCTGCCTCATATCCTGTGTCCAGTGTGAACTCTCCCTCCCAAACTTCCTTCCAGTTTTATGAATTATATGAGCTCTGATTTCATGATTTGATGCGTCATTGTTCTGGTCTCGTACACTTTGGTAACGACTCTGGGTGGAGTTAACCAGGACATGACCACATGTATGTCAAAACCAAAATACTGTCAAAGGAAATGCTTGGGTCCTTTGATACCAACCTAGACATGCGCCATAGGTAAAATCCTCCAGCTTAGGGCATGACCAAAGCATAAATAACAAAACAAAATCATGGGGATGGTCCCCGGGTCAAATATAGAAACAACTTCTCCTGTGCGAGATCAATAAAGGTCAATCTTCTAATCCTTGACCACTGTAAGGCGCTTTGTGCTACAATTTTGTATGAAAAGCGCCTTATAAATGTTTGATTGATTGATTGATATTATTGCTACTGTTCTTGCAACTACCCCAGCTACTACTGCTAATATTAGAACTATTACTATTATTACTACTTCTAATGCTACTTCTACCACTATTACAACTACTACTATTATTACTACTATTGCTACTACAACTACTACTACTACTAATACTATTGCTACAACAACTACTATTACTAATACTACTGCTATTACAACAATTACTACTACTATACTATTACTACTACTTCTTCTGCTACTACTACTACTATTACAACAACTACTACAACTATTACTACTACTATTGCTACTACAGCTACTACTATTACAACTACTAATACTATTACTACTACTATTGCTACTACAACTACTGCTGCTACTACTACGTTTTCTGCTACTACTACTTCTATAACTATTACAACTATTTTACTATTACTACAACTACTACTATTACTACTACTTCTTCTGCTACTACCACTATTACAACAACAACTACTACAACTACTATTACTACAACTACTACAATTATTACTATTACTATTACAACTACTCCTGCTACTACTACTACTTCTATTACAACAACTACTACTATTACTACTACTACTATTATTACAACAACTACTACTATTACAACAACTACTACTATTATGTCTACTATTGCTACTAAAACAAATGCTGCTACTACTACTACTACTTCTGCTGCTGCTACTACTACTACAACTACTGCTCCTTCTACTGCTACTTTTCTGTTGAAGGGTCTGCCTCCTGCTTGTTTCTATGTACATGCCCAGAATGTTCCGTGGTAGGACATTAAACCTACCAAACTCAATGAAGAATCTATTTTTGCCTGATAATTGGTTAATGCCATAGTGTGGAGCATTCCAGGGAGCAATAACATGTCCATGGAGACGAGCATGTGATCCCTGGAAGATGCTACTCCTACTGTGACTGGTACGTCTTTCCACTTGTGAGTTTGACCCCAGTTTCTCACGACTTTCCTTCAGTCTGTGCAGAACCGGGAAACACTTAAACTTTACAGAAGGTGGTCCAGGAAAAACCTCCAGCATTACTCTGCACAAACCCTGCTTAAAGGTTAAAGTCCATATGACCGTGTTCATGTTGTTCTAATTCACACTTGGTTTGGTGGATAGGTCTAAATATTTTCATAGTTTTAAGGAAGGAAGGAAAATACAAAAATACCAGAATACCCTCTACCCTCATCCAAAATGCAGAGACAATTTACGCACAAAGAAGGACTTTTTCAGACAGTTGAACCCTTCATTTAACTATCTCCATGTGATAAAATAAGTTCTGATACTAAATGAACATCAGTGAGTGGGACACATCTAACCTGTATGCGCAAATGCAGGTGAGTGTAAAAGACGAGAAGTAGCCGGGGGATCCACTCATACCTGATCGACATGCTTATCTCCACCCCCGGGACATCCACTCATACCTGATCAACACACCTATCCCCGCCCCCGGGACATCCACTCATACCTGATCGACACACCTATCCCTGCCCCCGGGACATCCACTCATACCTGATCGACACGCTTATCTCCACCCCCGGGACATCCACTCATACCTGATCAACACACCTATCCCTGCCCCCAGGAGACCCTGAAATCTGCTGAAATCCCACAAGACCCTGACGTGATCCCAGACAGGACAGCAGCTCTTTCTGCCGGAAACATGTGCAGTAGAACACATGTTCTGGCTCGAGTGCTGGTGGACACTGCCTATATCTGCCTGAAGGGAGGAGCTAACTACAATTACTACGAAACTACCACACCTATTTGTTTACAGTTTCTGTTGGGGGGGGGGGGTCTTGTTAGCAGAAACATTCAGGGCCATAATGGGTGTTTTCACACCTCTGGACCTGACTTGCTGCCCTATTGTTTTATTTGTTTGTTTTGATTTAGGTTTGAGGATAGTTATAAATGGGACACAAATGATGTCTGAGACCTCCATTTCAAGAAAGGATTCTCTTTCTTCACAAAAATAGCCTCTTTAACTCCCCTCTCAAACCAGTTCTTTTCTCTGGCCAAGATCTGTACCTCACTGTCCTCAAAGGAGTAGCCTGTGGCCTGCTGCCTCTGTCCAACCAGGAAGTAGAATTATAAACTTGGAAAATGTTTTACTAAAATCTGAACTTTAATTATGTTAACCGTTTAAGTGAAATAAGATACAGACCCTCAAAATTTAGGCCAGATTCTGATTATTCTCCTCTCTTTCTCTTTTCATATCACGAAACTGCAGGACACTGGATATTGTCTTATCTGGAGTTTTAAAGCTTTAGTTTCACTCTGGACGTGTTTCTTCAAAGTTGGGGGAGACTTTTGGGTCCACAGATTATCCCAACAGTGAAAGAAGATCCATCTGAAGTTTGGGAGGAAATTAAACTGCTGAGAAGAAACCTTGATCTACACGAGCTGAAAATGACAGAGCGAAATATGAGACGCTTAAAGCTAAAGTTCTTATAACAGTTTAGAATGGATATATAGTTAACGTCATTATATTTAAGATTTTACGACAAGTCTTCTAGGTTTTTCTTCTATTTTTCTTCATTTTGGTGAAGTTTATAAGTTTACTTCCTGGTTGGACCTTGGCAACAGACGTGATATACATTCCATACCTGTTACCTATAGCAACCATAATGTAAACAAGGACCAAAACCTAATTTACGCCACAATAATTAAGATTAAACTGATAGAAATAAATAACAACATATTTATTTAGTGAAATGAAGGTTTAAACCGTCAGAATGGATGAGGTTTTCCATGCTGATGACATAAATATGGGGATTCTGTTTAAAAATGAATGCTACTTCCTGTATTTTTGTACTTTTCTTCTAAATTTACCACTTAACTGACGTAAAACTATAATAAATATTGACCACAGGTATTATGAAAACCTGTCATACGCACTTTAATATTCAACGACTACTACTCCTAATTATTAGTACCAGAACTATGACTACTATTTACTACAATTACTACAACTGCTACTGAAGGGATAAGACCTTTCTGTAGCAGTAGTAGTAGTCGTAGTAGTAGTAGTAGTTGTTATTGTAATAGTTATAGTAGTTGTAGTAGCAATATCAGTAGAAGTTGTAATAGTAGTTATAGTAGTAGTAGTAATAGTAGTAGTAGTAGTAGTAGTAGTTGTAGTAGTAGTAATAGTAGTAGTTGTAATAGTAGTAGTTGTAGTAGCAATATTAATCGTAATAATAGTCGTAGTAGTAGTTGTAGTAATAGTAGTAGTAGTAGTAGTAGTAGCAGCAGTAGTTGTAATAGCAATCGTAGTAGTAATAGTAATAGTAATAGTTGTAGTAATAGTAGTGGTTGTAATAGTAGTAGTAGCAGAAGAAGTAGTAGTAATAGTAGTAGTAGTAGTAGTAGTAGGAGTAGTAGTAGCAGAAGAAGTAGTAGTAATAGTAGTAGTAGTAGTAGTAGTAGTAGTAGTAGTAGGTATAGTAGTTGTAGTAGCAATAGTAATCGTAGTAGTAGTAGTAGTAATAGTAGTAGCAGAAGAAGTAGTAGTAGTAGTAGTAGTAGTAGTAGTAGTAGTAGTAGCAGAAGAAGTAGTAGTAGTAGTAGTAGTAGTAATAGTAGTAGTAGAAGAAGTAGTAGTAGTAATAGTAGTAGTAATAGTAGTAGTAATGTAGTAGTAGTAGTAGTAGTAGAAATAGTAGTAGTAATAGTAGTAGTAATGTAGTAGTAGTAGTAGTAGTAGTAGTAGTAGAAATAGTAGTAGCAGAAGAAGTAGTAGTAGTAGTAGTAGTAGCAGCAGTAGTTGTAATAGCAATCGTAGTAGTAATAGTAGTAGTTGGAGTAATAGTAGTAGTAGTAGTTGTTGTAATAGTAGTAGTAGTAGTAGTAGCAGAAGAAGTAGTAGCAATAGTACTCGTAGTAGTAGTAGTAGTTGGAGTAATAGTAGTAGTAGTAGTAGTAGTAGTAGTAGTAGTAGTAATCTGTCGAGTTGTTCTTACCTTAACAGTCAAAGGCTGATTGTACAGTAGTATCAGTGGTACTGATAATGTTCCGTGTTGTTTCTTTAGTTTAGAGGGGACAGAGGATAAGCTGAGGAACAGAGAGAGCAGACCTGAAGATCTCCATGTGATCGCAGAACTCGGAGAGAAGGTGAAGAAAGAAAGAAACTGAAGGTACTGTCCCACCAAACAAAGTCAGAATGAGAAAAAACATGAACATAAACGTAACATACACCTCTACACACATTTAAAGCAACATTACGGAGCATTTTTATTCCTGTCCACAGAGGTATACATGATTGACACAAAGCAGATTTGTTAAAACATTTAGTGATTTTTGTGAACCTACAAAAGTCAAATTTTTGCAGTTAAATTCCCAGATGTTTTTTATGGACAGGACAGACTCTGTTCACTGGGTCACAGGGAGGGACACATATAGTATAAATTCTTAGCATTTTGTCTCTTTTTTACTGGATTAAACGTGCTGAGGTGTAACTTTTCTGGTCAGGGGTTTGCCACCTGTGTGTCGCCATGGAGATGCTATTGCTTTGCCTGAAATGTCCCACAGTATTGCATTAAACTTATCTTTCTTGGAGTCATTAAACTTCAGATGTTTCTATTGGTACTTTGCAGCTGGTGTCATCAACTTTTCAAATCTCTGATCGTGTGAAGCTAACCGGAGGCACTGCTCTCTCCGACATTTTTTCAGTTAGTCACACTGCTGAACATTCTACCATAGACATGCATGCGTTCCTTTTCCATTTTCCCGAGTACTGAAAATTTGTACTCAGGTAAAAGTGCTCTAACTATAAATATTCTCAATTACAAGTACAAATAGTGTAGTCGAAGTCAGGATAAAATATGGTACTCAATGCACAAGTTTGTTATTTTTGAATCAAATGTTAATATGTTAGATCAGAATCAAAACATCATTAATGTGATTTTATTTCAGATTTTTCTGTCTTAAAAACATGAAAAAACACAACTACAGAACAGTTTTCAGTGGTCCAAAGTTATTCCTCACTTAACTTCTGCATCCAGAGCGTCTTAATTATTCACCGTGATGAGTTTACAAGAGATTTTCTGAACTTTCAGAGGCCAGAGCGAACAATTAACATGCTAACAGTGCACTTCCTGATGCTCTGACATTAAAACACTTCATAATTAGATGCAGACAGTACACAGGGGACTTATTTTGACCTCAACAACTGCTTATGCAACATATCTGTACCGAGGCAAGAAATACATGTGACAAAATCAAGTACAGGGCCTTTAACTTCTTTTCAATACATTTCAATACATTTATAATCAGAATTTTCATCTTAAATCTCTCGTCTTAAACTGGGTCATATGGACGGCTGCCTCTTTCCCATCACCTGATTCCAAAAAAATAAAAAAATAAAAACTTTAAAAAATGTCAGTTTTTCTTGGCCGAAACTTCATTCTATTTGAGCTAATTTCGGCTAGCCTTGTTATTCCAGCCTTATTTCACTTCACAGGACTTAATTTTGAATCATATTTTCGCTCTCGGGACATTATCGTCTGTGTATTTTACATATATATTTTTTTATTACCAGACCACACTGAGCAGAACCCTATAGTGAGTTTTATGGAGCTTGCATTTTAATATTTATTTAAGCCCCAGTGATGTTATTAAGACTCTCAACACCAGCTGCACCCATCTGTGTCTGAGGCAGAGTTCAGTACGGACATGGAGCACTGAAAAATAGGCACGGTTTTCTGATTTGAAGTTTTTATATTGATTGAAATGCCGCTACTACTTCAGCTGTATGTTTAAGTGGGTACGACAGGTTTTCATGTGTTTCTAATTCTGACTTGGTTTGGTGGATAGGTCCTGTGGTCAATATTTATCATAGTTTTACATCAGTTTAAGTGTCAGTTTGTGTGAAAAAAGAAAAGTACAAAACTACAGGAAGTAGTACTGCGTTCTAAAATAGAATCCCTCTGTCTATGTCATCAACACAGAAAACTCCATCTAAAATGAGACAATTTACGCAAAAGAACAGACTTTTTCAGACAGTTTAAATCTTCATTTAACAAAATAAAGGTTATTTTTATAAATAGGAGGGTGAGGGGTGGTCTGGGAGTGCCTGCCCCTGCGACCCAGACCCAGATGAGCAGAAGAGGATGGATTTAATCATCTAATCAAACTATTGTGTCATTTAGACAAGATGTGGCTCGTGTTTACTTTAGGTTTACATTATGTTTACAGTTTACATTATGTTTATATTATGTTTACATTACATTTATATTATGTTTACATTATGTTTATTTTATGTTTATATTATGTTTACATTATGTTTACAGTTTACATTATGTTTATTTTATGTTTGTATTATGTTTACATTACATTTATATTATGTTTACATTATGTTTACAGTTTACATTATGTTTCTTTTATGTTTACATTATGTTTATATTATTTTACATTATGTTTATATTATGTTTACATTATGTTTACAGTTTACATTATGTTTCTTTTATGTTTACATTACTTTACATTATGTTTATATTATTTTACATTATGCTTATATTATGTTTACATTATGTTTACAGTTTACATTATGTTTCTTTTATGTTTACATTATGTTTGTATTATTTTTACATTACGTTTACATTATGTTTATATTATTTTCACATTATATTTATATTATTTTTACAGTTTACATTATACTTACATTATGTTTATGTTATGATTATATGATTTTTACATTATGGTGAAAGCAACAGGAGCTTAATTGGAACATTTGTCCACTGATCCAAAGGTTGGCGGTGCAATTCCAGCTCCCACAGATGAATGCTATTGCTGTGTCCTTGGGCAAGACATGTAACCCCCTCCCCCTAGTGTCTTTCAGTCTTTGAGGTGTATGAGTCTGTGAGTGAGTGAGCAGTTCGTTCATTAAAAATCTGAACATTTACCATTTATAGAATTACATAAAAGCTGCTAACCCTGTAGTTTAGATCTGTACAAACATCTTCTGAAATGTGATTCTTAATTTAGTTTTTCAGTTCAGATTTCAGTCTTTTTGCCAGTTCTTCTGGACGTATTTAAAATGTGAACTTTGAACAGAATCCTAGAATTAAAACAGAAATCGCAAACATAATCACAATCACAATGCTTTTCCGAAAAAAATCACAATCACAGTATTTTTCCCAAATCGTCATAGTAACAGCATTAATAATACTTGTGTTTAGTTAAATGTGCTTGTCACGTTTTCTTTGACACGGTCTTGGACTGAGGTTCTCATAGGACGAGTGGGTCGGACGGAGCTGCTAAATCCATAAAACTGTTCGCCCACATTTAAACCTGATGACCTACCGCCTGCTAGGTTCACTATAGAACTCAATATACAGCAGAGGGAAGAGGAGAGGAAGTACAGACTAAACCAAGACTAGATGAGGACTGATCCAAGACAAAACCAGGTCTAAATCAGGACAAAACCAGGTCTTAATCAGGACTGAACCAGGGAATAAACCAGGGAATAAACTAGGCACTAAACCACAACAAAATCAGGACTAAACCAGGACTAAACCAGGTCTAAACCAGGTCTAAACCAGGTCTAAACCAAGACTGAACCAGGGATTACAGGATGAAACTGGGACTGAACCAGGACTGAACCAAGATTAAACCAGAATTAAACCAGGACTGAACCAGGACTAAACCAAGACTAAACCAGGGCTGAACCAGGAACTAAACCAGGACTAAACAATGGGCTAAATCAGGGACTAAACTAGGACTAAACCAGGAATGAACAAGACTAAACCAAGGACTAACCTGGGACTAAACCTGTTCTGAACCAAGACTAAACCAGGACTGAACCAGGGACTAAACCAAGGCTAAACCTGGACTAATGTTGTTCTGAACCAGGACTAAACTAGGACTGAACCTGGCACTAAACCAGGTCTAAACCAGGACTGAACCCAAGCTAAACTTGTTCTTAAAGGACCAAACCAGGACTAAACACGGACTAACCAGGACTGAACTGGACTAATCCTGGACTAAACTTGGAATAAGGCTGTTCTGAACCAGGACTAAACTAGGACTAAAACAGAACCAAACCATGGACTAAACCAGGACAAAACCAGGTCTAAACTGTGCTGCGATAAGACTTGTCTAGTCATTGTTCAGTCCTGTCATAGACTGGTTCTTAAAGGGACGGTGTGAAAAGTGCTGAGTTTTGCACACAGCTCGTAAAAGCATTTAAAGGGGTGGTGTTGGACGTGTGAGGGGACAGTTTGATGGACCCCCGGCTGCACACAGGATGTTGTTTACGTCTACAAAACTAACATGCTACACTAACTGCTAACTTTGGGATAGCTTCTTACATAATCATATATTAAATTGAACCAAGTACATAGATCTTAGCAACTTACTACTTTATAAGACACAAGTACTACTGCTACTACTACTACTACTACTACTACTACTACAGGACTAAAAGACTGAAACAGGATTGAACCAGGACTAAACCAAGGACTAAACCAGGACTAAACCTGTTGTGAACCAGGAATAAACTAGGACTGAAGCAGGGACTAAACCAGGTCTATAAGGACTAAACCAGGACTAAAGCAGGGACTAAAGCAGGGACTAAACCAGGAATAAACTAGGACTAAAGCAGGGACTAAAGCAGGGACTAAACCAGGAATAAACTAGGACTAAAGCAGGGACTAAAGCAGGGACTAAACCAGGAATAAACTAGGACTAAAGCAGGGACTAAACCAGGAATAAACTAGGACTAAAGCAGGGACTAAAGCAGGGACTAAACCAGGAATAAACTAGGACTAAAGCAGGGACTAAAGCAGGAAGAAAAACTAAATAAATAAAGACACTAGTTGCTAACTGCTTACATGATCATATATTTAATAATTGAATTGAACGAATACACAGATCTTAACAACTTACTACTTTATTAGACACAACTACTGCTATTACTACTACTACTACTACTACTACTACTACTACTACTACAACTACAGCTACTACTTACAGTTTCTGCTCCTGAAAACATGCTGTTTAAACCCAAAACATGCACCACAGGTAAAATCCTCCAGCTTAGGTCCTGACCAAACCAAAGCAAGAAGATCATGGAGATGGTCCCCGGGTGCAGTAATGTGCTTCTCCTAATAACAGGATGGGTTAAATGCAGAGAAGAATTTCTCCTGTGTGAGATCAATAAAGTCACTTCTTCTTCTTCTTCTTCTAAATCTATTTTGTATTTTTTTCTTGACTTTTCAGACTCATATTAATTCTTTCGCCATACACATGCATCAGTAACACACTTTATTTGTAAATATTATCTTATATCTTGAAGTCTTCAGTATTTTTTCCAGTTTTATATCAACCTTTTACCAGGTTAAAAATGTATTGATACAATTTCAATGTGCTGCTATAGAAATAAATATAAAACTGCTTACTAAAAATGTTTTTTGCAGCCCTAAGTGGTTCAAAAAACAATTTAGTATTAATGTTAGTGTTTTTTGTGTCAATTTTGTGTGCCAGTTTTACATATATTTACAAATCACTACTAGTGCTAATACTGCTACTGTAATGCCAAACTAACTTTAAGCTATTTCACAGATTTAAAACACAGATTTGGAAATTTCAAGTCCTTTAAAGCCAGAATGGATTCATAGACCAAGAGGTTGTGTTGGTGTTCCTTTGTGAGGCCATAGGGGGCGCTGTGGGTTCATATTTCCACTGGTTCAAACCTGGATCATGTTACAGTGAAAGGCCCCGCTGTGAAGCCAGATGTAAAACGCAGGTCTAAACCAGGACTAAACCTGGTCTAAAGAAGGACTAGACCAGGACTAAACCAGGTCTAAACCAGGACCAAAGGAGCACTAAACCAGCACTAAAACAAGGCTAAAGTAGGACTAATTCAGGACTAAACTAGGACAAATAAAATGAGGCTATATAGTGTTTAAAATTGGTTGGAATCTGGTCTAAATCAGATCATAATGTAGACTACCAAAAGTTGGATTATAGCATTATACTAGAACTAAACCAGGACTATAACAGGACTTGGAATTGCATCTTAATCTGGTTCTAATCAGGACTAAACCAGGAAAAGGTACTACGTGGAGTTTGCATGTGTCTATGCATGTTCCAGTTCTTGTTTAGTCCTGGTTAAATCTTGGTTTATCGCTGTTCTAATTCTGGTTTAGTTCTGGTTGAATGCTGGTTCAGTCCTTTTCGAGTCTTGGTTTAATTCTGATCTATTTACTACGAGTTAGTTCTTATTCAGTCCTGTTTTAGTCCTTTTTTAGTCCAGTGCTACTGACAGATTTAACCCAGAGACACTGAAGAATAGGGCAAATGCAGAAGACAAATTTAACTTAAGTTTCAATTTTCATTTATTTTTATCATTTATTTTATACAAACAAGTATGAGGACATTTAGACGTTGTAAACAGCTGTATGATGTTGTTTCTGATGTGTTTTTGTGTCGCTCTGTTTTGTTTTGTATATGTGGATGTGGAGTTATATCAGGGTCAGCTGTGCAGTAGCTGTCCACTCTCCCCCTGAGGCCTCTTCTCAGAAAAGGGAGGGAGAGACACGGAGGAGAAGAGAGAGAGAAAGGGGAAAGAAGGGAAAGAGCGAGGAGGGGCAGAGTGAGAAAAAGGAGTGAGAGAGGAGGAGAAGTGAGAGGGAGGAAGGGAGGAGGGAGAGAAGAAAGATGGGGGAGTTAGCAAAAGAAAAGAATAGAGAGAGGAGGGGCAGAGGGAGAAAAAGGAGAGAGAGGATGAAGAGGAGAGGAGAGAGAGAAAGGAGGGATGGAAGAGAAGTGAGAGGGAGAAGAAGAGAGAGAGAGGAGGGGCGGAGGTAGAAAAAGGAGGGAGAGAGGAGGAAAAGAGAGAGCGAGAAAGGAGGGATTAGAGGCAAGAGAAGAGAGGGAGGAGAGAGAGAAGACACAGGGGAGGGAGGGAGAGGAGGAAGGAGAAAGAGATGGAGGGGAAGGAGAAGAGAAGGAGGAGGGAGAGAAATAGGAGAAGGGAGAGGGAGGGAGAGATGGAAGGAAAGAGGAGGAAAAGAGAGAGGAATAGAGAAAGCGAGAGGAGGGAGTGGGGGAGAGAGATGAAGGGAGAAAAGAGAGAAGGATAGATGTGAAGGTAGAAAGGGGAGGGTGAGAGGGAGAGCACAGAGAAGATGGAGGAGAGAGGAGCCAGTGGACACATGGACAATGTCAGAACAGAGACAATAAAAGTGTCTGCACCAGAGTCCAAGAGGAACAGAGAGGAGCAGAGGAACAGAAAGGAGAAGAGAGTCTGAGAGGAGAAGAGAGAAACAGAGAGTCTGAGAGGAACAGAGAGTCAGAGAGTCTGAGAGGAACAGAGAGTCTGAGAGGAGCAGAGAGTCTGAGAGGAACAGAGAGTCAGAGAGGAGCAAAGAGTCTGAGAGGAACAGAGAGTCAGAGAGGAGCAGAGAGTCTGAGAGGAGCAGAGAGTAACAGAAAGGAACAGAGAGGAGCAGAGAGTCAGAGAGGCACAGAGAGTCAGAGAGGAGCAGAGAGTCTGAGAGGAACAGAGAGAAACAGAGAGTCTGAGAGGAGCAGAGAGAAACAGAGAGTCTGAGAGGAGCAGAGAGTCAGAGAGGAGCAGAGAGTCTGAGAGGAACAGAGGAGCAGAGAGTCAGAGAGGCACAGAGAGGAGCAGAGAGGCACAGAGAGTCTGAGAGGAACAGAGAGTCAGAGAGGAGCAGAGAGTAACAGAAAGGAACAGAGAGGAGCAGAGAGTCTGAGAGGAGCAGAGAGTCTGAGAGGAACAGAGGGGAGCAGAGAGGAACAAAGAGGAGCAGAGAGTCAGAGAGGAACAGAGAGTCTGAGAGGAGCAGAGAGGAACGGAGAGGAGCAGAGAGTCTGAGAGGAACAAAGAGGAGCAGAGAGTCTGAGAGGAGCAGAGAGTCTGAGAGGAACAGAGGGGAGCAGAAAGTCAGAGAGGAACAGAGAGTCTGAGAGGAGCAGAGAGGAACAGAGAGGAGCAGAGTCAGAGAGGAACAGAGAGGATCAGAGAGTCAGAGAGGAGCAGAGAGTCAGAGAGGCACAGAGAGTCTGAGAGGAGCAAAGAGTCTGAGAGGAGCAGAGAGTCAGAGAGGCACAGAGAGTCTGAGAGGAGCAGAGAGTCTGAGAGGAACAGAGAGTCAGAGAGTCTGAGAGGAGCAGAGAGTCAGAGAGGAGCAGAGAGTCAGAGAGGAACAGAGAGTCAGAGAGGAGCAGAGAGTCTGAGAGGAGCAGAGAGGAACAGAGAGGAACAGAGAGGAGCAGAGAGTCAGAGAGGAGCAGAGAGGAGCAGAGTCAGAGAGGAGCAGAGAGGAACAGAGAGGAGCAGAGAGTCTGAGAGGAACAAAGAGGAGCAGAGAGTCTGAGAGGAGCAGAGAGTCTGAGAGGAACAGAGGGGAGCAGAAAGTCAGAGAGGAACAGAGAGGAGCAGAGAGTCTGAGAGGAACAGAGAGGAACAGAGAGGAGCAGAGTCAGAGAGGAACAGAGAGGAACAGAGAGGAACAGAGAGGAACAGAGAGGAACAGAGAGGAGCAGAGAGTCTGAGAGGAACAAAGAGGAGCAGAGAGTCTGAGAGGAGCAGAGAGTCAGAGAGGAGCAGAGAGTCTGAGAGGAGCAGAGAGGGAGACAGCAGCATTAGCACCAACTGTTTTTCAATTAAAGCTCGAGGAGCAGAGAGTCAGAGACTCTTGTGAGTCATGTTCAAATGTTGTTTCCTCCTCAAAAACAGACCTGGAGTTGTATTTTGTTTCATTCACACATGTTTGGTCATCTGCTTGTTTCTATGGAGATGTCATTGTTCTGCTTCAAATGTTCCACAGTGTGACTTTAAACAGCTCTACTTATTAGAGCTGTTAAACTCTTAAACTCATTTATTCAGTTACAGGTGGTTTTATAGCTCAAAAATATCTAGAAAAACAAAGAGACATTCTGACTGTGAGTGGGATCGCTTCTCCACAGATCTGACCTGTAACTTGGTCTTATTTGGTTTCTATGAAGTTAGAAAGTTTTAATGCCATACTGTGAAACATTCCAGACAAAGCAATAACATCTCCATGGAGAAAAGCATTTAACATTCAACCCTCCACCAGAAAAGTAACACAATGCAGCTTTACCAGCTCCTTTTACCTTTAGTTCAGGAGAGATTGGGAATTCCAGGGCTGAAATGATCCAGATGATTCTAGAAAAGGTGTGTGGAGTTTAAAAACACAGTGGAGCACTTCCTGTATTACCACATGACATCACAGTTGGACAGTTGGACGATTGGATGGTTGGGCATTTGCACAGTTGGACAGTTGGGCAGTTAGAGGGTTGGACTGTTGGACAGTTGGACGGTTAGATGGTTGGACTGTTGGACAGTTGGACTGTTGGAGAGGTGGATGGTTAGATGGTTGGATGGTTGGACAGTTGAACAGTTGGACGGTTGGACAGTTGGACGATTAGATGGTTGGACAGTTGGATGGTTAGATGGTTGGACAATTGGACAGTTGGATGGTTGGACGGTTGAATAATTGGACAGTTGGACGTTTGGACAGTTGGACAGTTGACAGTTGGATGGTTAGATGGTTGGATGGTTGGAAAGTTGGACAGTTGGACGGTTGGATGGTTGGACGGTTGGACAGTTGGACGATTAGATGGTTGGACAGTTGGATGGTTAGATGGTTGGACAATTGGACAGTTGGATGGTTGGACGGTTGAATAATTGGACAGTTGGACGTTTGGACAGTTGGACAGTTGACAGTTGGATGGTTAGATGGTTGGACAGTTGAACAGTTGGACGGTTGAATAATTGGACAGTTGGACGTTTGGACAGTTGGACAGTTGACAGTTGGATGGTTAGATGGTTGGATGGTTGGAAAGTTGGACAGTTGGACGGTTGGATGGTTGGACGGTTGAACAGTTGGACAGTTAGATGGTTGGATGGTTGGACAATTGGACGGTTGGATGGTTGGACAGTTGAACAGTTGGACAGTTGCACAGTTGGATGGTTGGACAGTTGGTGTGACGTCTGCAGACTTATATATTTGTGAAGTGTCAGGCTCCGGGGGCCCGTCCACAGTTTTATATTGACACAAAGAATTGTGTGTTTTTCAATGTCCATCATTTTTACATAATCGACACCTGGAAACACAGACAGAGGCACGGATACTAATACTAATATTAATACTGCTAATACTACTACTAATACTACTACTCCTGCTACTGCTCCAACTACTGCTGCTACTACCATTACTACTACTTTTACTACTACTGGTATTGGTATATTTCTACTTATAGTAATATAAGTATACTACTTATATATACAGTATACTACTACTGCAACTGCTACTTATACTACATTACAAATACTACTATTACTGCTACTATTACTGCTGCTGTTGATGCTGCTGCTACTATTACTACTACTCCTACTCCTACTACTCCTACTCCTACTACTACTACTAGTACTGACAAGAATACCTGAGTTTGTACTGGACAAAACTGAACAAGATGCAGTCTGTATTTGATTTTAAAGTCTCTGTACCTGATTTTTCTTGTCTAATAAACATGAAAAACAGAACTACATTGTTTACATTTTCTACATTTTCATTTTCAACAGATTGCAGTGGTCTGTTATTAGACAATTATAATTAGAAACAGCAGCACATCGTGGACTTTTGTGGATTTTGACCTCAAGAGTTGCTTGTATAATAAATGTGTACTGGGAAATGTTTTGCTCAAATACATGAAAAAACCCACGTAGAGTCCCTTTAAGTGGACTGTTGGCGTAATATAGGACCTTTAAGCCCCTGTGTTATGTAAGAGGAGGCTTTTGGACAGCTGTGGTCCAGAGGTGATCATTATTCACTTGCACATCTGTAGCTCAAAGATTACAGGCCCAAACCCAAATGAGAGACAACAAAAGACATGTTCTGCTCCGACCCAGCTGTTTCGTGAATTTTACTCAGTATTTTCTGTATTTTTGAGCCTTTTCGTCTGTTCAATCAATACTCTTGTCTTCTGCAAGAGTTCAGATGAGGTTAGAAAATATTCACAAAGAAACAAATAGAAAAGGTGAGATCCAATCCAATCCAACTTTATTTATAAAGCACTTTAAAAACAACACAGTCGACCAAAGTGCTGTACACAGGTTAAAACACAAAACATGACACACAGTAACATTAAAAACAGAACATGATAAAAGTCAACTACTCACACGGAGTTAAAAGCCAATCTAAAAAAATGAGTTTTAAGAAGGGATTTAAAAACAGGAAGTGAGTCTAACATTTAGTGGAAGTGCATTCCAGAGTCACTGAAAAAGCCTGATCACCCCTAAGTTTCCTTTTTGTCTTGGGAACAACAAGGAGAACCTGACCTGCAGACCTGAGAGAGCGGGAGGGCGTGTAGGGCACCAGCAGGTCAGACAGATACTGTGGGGCCAGGCCATGGAGACAATTAAAAACAAATAAAAGAATCTTAAAATCAATGCCAAACTGAACAGGTAGCCAATGGAGAGATTGAAGAATGGGAGTTATGTGATCGAATTTGCGAGAACCAGTTAAAAGACGAGCAGCAGCATTTTGGACTAGCTGAAAATGGGAAAGCAAGGTTTTGATGAGACCTGAGTATAAGGCGTTGCAATAATCTAACCGTGTGGAGATAAAAGCATGGATTAAAATTTCAAAATTATGACGAGATAAAAGCGATTTTACTTTGGCAAGTTGCCTCAGCTGATAAAAACTGGTCTTTATGACTGCTCTTATTTGGGCATCAAGTTTCAAACCAGAGTCAAGTCAGAGATTGCTGATGGTTAAATCCTGGTTTAGACCCTGTTTAGTCCAGATTTAATCCTGGTTTTGACCTGGTTCAGTTTGTAATCCAGTGCTTCTCAATTATTTTCTGTGACGCCCCCCCCTAGGAAGAAGAAAAAATTTCACGCCTCCCTTCCTGCGCGCGACTATAAATAGTATTATTTGTCTAGAAAATTGTTATGAGAACACCATTGTATCCTTTTATTAACATTATAAACAAAACAAAGAAAGAAACTTACAACAAAGACTGCACTGAGGACTCAAATATTAATGTGTTTTTAATGCTTTGCGCACATTTGTTTACGTTTTACAGAAATGAAACTTAAAACCACCTCATTTGCATAAGCTAAAAGCACTGAAAAAAACCGCTCTCTCCTTGTGCCACTGATGCGTCAGCTTCTGTCGGACTAAAGGACACGACTCAGTGGAATATACGTGTTTTTTCTGTG
This sequence comes from Paratrypauchen microcephalus, assembly GCA_036785185.1. Lineage (NCBI taxonomy): Eukaryota > Metazoa > Chordata > Actinopteri > Gobiiformes > Gobiidae > Paratrypauchen > Paratrypauchen microcephalus. The sequence continues at coordinate 2,377,656 of JAVJIX010000124.1, read as the reverse complement.
ACAGAGGATGTTCTGTTAATGGTGAGACTGTGCGTAAATCGCATGTGAGAACGCCACTGCCAACTACTGTTGTTGATGTGCAATTACACTTAGTTCTAGTACAGTACAGCAAAAAAACATGTTTCCCAGGGTCATACGCGCCCCCCCTGGCATCACGCCACGCCCCCCCAGGGGGGCCCGCCCCACTATTTGAGAAGCACTGGTTTATTCCAAGGTAAATAGTTCTAGTTTAGTTATATATATTTTATTTAGTCAAGATTTAATCCTGATTTAAACTTGGTTCATACCTTTTTTGGTATAGATCCAGACCTGGTTTAGTCCTGATTCAGTTCTGGTTCAATTCTTATTTAGTCCTGGTTGATTTTAAGACCTGGTTTAGTCCAAGGAAAATAGTTCTAATTTAGTTCTAAGAGTAGACCTGGTTTGTCCTGGTTTAAACTTTATTTATTCCAGATTTAATCCTGGTTTAGACTTGATTCATACCTTCTTTAATCTAGATTCAGACCTGGGTTAGTCCTGGTTCAGTTCTTCTTTAGTCCTTGTTGATTTTTAAGACCTGGTTTAGTCCAAGGAAAATAGTTCTAATTTAGTTATAAATTTAGACCTGGTTTAGTCCTCTTTTAGCCTTTCTTTAGACTTTACTTAGTCCTGATTTAGTCTTGAATCAAGTCCTTGTTTAGTCCTGGTTTAGTGCTGGGTTTGTCCTGGTTTAGTCCTGGTTAAATCCTCGTTAAGTCCAGGTTTAGTCCTGGATTTGTCCTGGTTAAATCCTGTTTTAGTCCTGGATTTGTCCTGGTTAAATCCTGGTTAAGTCCTGGTTTAGTCTTGGTTAAATCCTGGTTAAGTCCTGGTTTAGTCCTGGATTTGTTCCGGTTAAATCCTGGTTAAAACCTTGTTAAATCCTTGTTTAGTCCTGTTTAAATCCAGGTAAAGTCCTGGTTTAGTCCTGTTTTTTATCTGGTTTAGTCCAGGTTAAATTAAGGTTAAGTCCTTGTTTAGTCCTGGTTTAGTCCTGGTTAAATCCTGGTTAAGTCCTGTATTTGTCCTGGTTTAGTCGTGGTTAAATCCTAGTTAAATCTTGGTTAAGTCCTGGTTTAGTCCTGGATTTGTCCTGGTTAAATCTTGGTTAAGTCCTGGTTTAGTCCTGTTATAATAATTCATAATTGTGATTCACAAATTTCTACTCTTTTGTATTTTTAAACCTTTGCATTTTCCAATCAGTTCTGTCAGCTTCAAGAGTTCATATAAGGTGTGAACTAAAAGAAAAAAAAAGGGAAAAGTTTGGGTTGGCGAAGTCTGGTAAACAAAATCCTAAAGCAGTTACATGCTTTTTAGCCGCTGGAATATTTTACATAAATATTTGCAAAGTGGAAATTAGCATAACATTTGTGGAACCTTATCTTAAATCTTCATAATGTTTGGAGCTCGTTGTGAAACACTAAAACATGTGGGTTTGGGTGAGTGGAGGACACAAGCAGCAGTTGTTGGATTTGCGCAGGGTTAAATCAGGAATAATATGCAAATAACTGGAGATTTCAAGTTAAATGTCCCGTATTACTCTATTTTCTGATGTTCTAATGTGGTTTCCTCGTCACAAACAGATCTGCAGTTGTGTTTTGTTTCATTCACACATGTTTAGCACACAAACCTGCAGATTTGCAGAGTTCTCTCAAACTGAAAACACAAAGATAAATCCTGGTTAAGTCCTGGTTTAGTCCTGTGTTTGTCCTGGTTTAGTCCTGGTTAAATCCTGATTAAGTCCTGGTTTTAGTCTTGGTTTAGTCCTGGGTTTGTCCTATGTCTGTCCTGGTTTAGTCCTGGTTTAGTCCTGGTTTAGTCCTAGTTAAATCCTGGTTAAGTCCTGGTTTAGTCCTGGATTTGTCCTCGTTAAATCCTGGTTAAATCCTGGTTAATTCCTGGTTTAATCCTGGGTTTGTTCTGGTTTAGTCCTGGGTTTGTTCTGGTTTACTCTTGGTTAAATTCTGGTTAAGTCCTGATTTAGTCCTGGATTTGTCCTGGTTAAATTCTGGTTAAATTCTGGTTAAATCCTGGTTAAGTCCTGGTTTAATCCTGGGTTTGTTCTGGTTTAGTCCTGGTTTGTTCTGGTTTACTCTTGGTTAAATTCTGGTTAAGTCCTGGTTTAGTCCTGTTATAATAATTTGTAATGTTTAACACAGAAATCTGCAGATTTAGGCTTTAACTGAAAACACTCGGTTTATTTCAACCCAGGAATTCCCGATTTCTACTGAACTAAAGGTAAAAGGAGCTGATAACCGACTAATAATAAAGAGTTAAAAAGACAGTACAGATCTTGGCCAGAGAAAAGAGCTGGTTTGAGTGGGGAGTTAAAGAGGCTATTTTTGTCAATAATGAGAATCAATCAATCAATCAATCAAACAATATTTATAAAGCACTTTTCATACAAAATGTAACATGAAGCGCCTTACAGTGATTAAGGATTAGAAGATTGACTTTTATTGATCTCACACAGGAGAAATTGTTTCTGCATTTGACCCGGGGACCAACCCCATGATTTTGTTGTTTAGCCTTGGTCAGGACCCAAGCTGGAAGATTTTACCTATGGCGCATGTTTTGGGTTGGTGGGGGAAACTAGAGTGCCCTGAGGAAACCCACCCAGACACGGGCAGAACATGCAAACTCCACACAGAAAGGCCCGGGCGACCCGAACCTTCTTGCTGTGAAGCAGGAGTGCTAGCCACTCAGCCACTGTGCTACCAGAGGGAAAAAAAAAGACAAACACACAGACAGATGAACAAACAAACAGACGAACAAACAAACGGACAAACAAACAGAAGAACAAACAAACAGACAAACAAACAGAAGAACAAACAAACAGATAAACAAACACACAAACGAAAGAACAAAATTAAAACAAACAAACGCAAAACCAAATTCAATCAAAGGCCAAGCTAAACAATGACTTGAGCCCACTCTTAAAAACATGAATGTTCTGTGCAGCCCTGAGGTCCTCCGGCAGGCAGTTCTATAGACGAGGGCCGTAGTACTGAAAAGACGCCTCTCCGTGAGTGTGTGTCCTGACTTTGGGAATGACGAGGAGCCTGCTGCCGGAGGAGCGCAGGGCCCATGAAGGTTCCTAAGGAAAAAGCAGTTCTGAAAAATAAGAAGGCCCAAGACCATTAAGACATTTAAAAACCAGTAAAAGAACTTTAAAATCTATCCTGAAACTCACAGGGAGCCAATGCAGTGATTTTAAGACCAGTGTAATGTGGTCCCGCCCTCTGGTCCTAGTCAGGACACGTGCTGCTGAGTTTTGTAGTAAGTGCAAACCTGAAATACTCTTTTTGGGAAGACCAGAAAGCAGGGCATTACAGTAGTCTATACGGCTGGTGACAAAAGCATCAGTGTCTCCGTATTGGCCTGAGAGAGAATAGGGCGAACTCTTGCTATGTTTTTTAGGTGATAGAAACCTATTTTTGTGATGTTCTTGATGTGTGGGATAAAAGTCAGCTCATTGTCAAAACTGACACCCAGGTTTTTCACTTGAGGAGATGGGTTAAAAGACTGTGCTTGTAGTTTTGATAAAGGTTTCTCTCTCTGAGCCTCAGGACTGATGACTAAAACCTCAGTTTTGGCCTGGTTAACCTGGAGAAAGTTTCTTGCCATCCAGGATTTGATATCTAGAATACAGTTAAAAAGAGCATCCATTGGCCTGGTGTCATCATCCTTCCTTGAACAGAAATGGAGGTCTCAGACATAATTTGTCTCCCATTTATAACTCTATCCTCAAACCTAAATCAAAACAAAGAAAACAATAGGGTTAGCCAGGTCAGGTCTAGAGGTGTGAAAACACCCATTATGGTCCTGAATGGTTCTGCAAACAAGACCCCTCACTCCCACTGCATATTGAATAGGCTCACCTAACTAACAGAAACTGTAAACAAATAGGTGTGATAGTTTCATAGTAATTTCAGTGTAGTTAGCTCCTCCCTGCAGCTATTTATAAGCAGTGTCCACCAGCACTCTAGCCAGAAATGAAGAAGCAGCTTGGAAGAGTTGCGAAAAATATTCGACCAAATAAAGTTTGTTCAGTTGACAAATTGAATTTCTCCTTTTGCCATTTTTTGTTTGTTTGTACTTTCTAGATTCAGGCCTGGTTTAGTTTTGGTTCAAACCTGGTTTTGTCTTCCATTAGTCCTGGTTTGGACTTTATTTAGTCCTGGTTCAGTTCTTCTTTAGTCCTGATTGATTTTTAAGACCTGGTTTAGTCCTTTAAAACAAGATTCAATCATGGTTTAGACTTTTATATTTGTATTTTCTTGAGTCTAGATTCAGGCCTGGTTTAGTTCTGGTTCAAACCTGGTTTTGTCTTCTATTAGTCCTGGTTTGGACTTTATTTAATCCTAGTTTAGACCTCATTTAAAACCACTGCACTCCAGTCCCTTTAGTCCCATCTTTCAAATGTAATCACCCGTATTATCTGTTGGAGACTGTTTTGGTGCATCTCCTTTGTAATTTTTCACATTTTCCTCTTCGTTGCTTCTTCAGGAGGGCTCCCCCGCGGCCTCCTGGGACATTTCTCTTGACGTCAAAGCTCAGTGCTAGCATACCAGCAGACGGGTTAGGATTACCGTAAAGTGGGGGAAATTGCAACCACAAAAATACGCGTGTAGAAAACTTGGCCTGTGCGATAATTTGGTCTTCTCCCTCTTCTTCTCCTCCTCCTTCTGCCTTCACTTCCTCGCACCTCCATTGTAAACCGATCTGTTGTTTTTCCACACTCACGTTCACTTCCGTCAGCTTGCAAGGAATGGTGAAGTTTTGCCAGAATTCCAATATGGCGGCATTCCTCACGGTCATTATCACGTTTTTGTAGCACCCACGGGGGTCCTTTGGGTGCAGGTGGAGGCTGGAGGTCCGACTGATGACAACAGTGAATGTTCCAGCGCAATTTGAGAAGAAGACATTTTATATTATACATTATTTATGATTTTATTTATTCAAAATACTTTTCAACACCTTATAAAACCGGTGAAGGTGTTTTGCTCTCCTGCCTTTCGGACTTAAAGGTCCACTGCGGAACTTCTTCTCATAGCTGTGTTGCTGCTTGTCTCCATGGAGATGTTACGGCTTTGTCTGGAACGTTTTTCTTAAAATGGCTTAAATTTAAACTTGTCTTTTTCCATGGAGACAAGCAGTTGGAAATGCCACCAGAACAAGCTGCAAGATCTGTGAAGAGGTGAGTGGTGGATACCCAGAAAGTTACATAGTGCAGCTTTAAATCATGCACAGCTAGACAAAGGATGGGTCAAAATAATGCCTCAGTATGTAACTTTTAAACCGAAACATAGACTAAAATAAAAGCATTTTTCATTAAAAACCTGCAAAAACCTGCAACTTTACTGTGAGTGGGCTTGCATCTCCACAAACCTGACTCTTATTTGGCCTTTCTCCTGCTTGTTTCTATAGGACCCCCCCCCCCCTTTGGTTGTAATATCCCACAGTATGGCATTAAAAAAAAAAAAAAAAATCTCCATGGTGAATGCGGTTTTAACTGATGATACCTTCAGAAAGTTACATAATGTACTTTTAATTTTGACCTAATATTGGACCATAGACTGTATAAAGAAGTCATCTATAGCATTCGGCTCCAGTCAAATGAAGCTCACCCAGGCTAGCAGTTTTAGGAGCGGATTTGAAGCCAGTTCCATATTAGAAATTTATTAATAGACCAAATAGCGAAATAAAAAATAGGTTAAAATGAACTTTTTAAGACCAAAATGACGAGCCCGACAGCAGCAGGTAAAAAGAGAGGGGCCACGTTTTGTCAATACAAAGTGATTTAGAATCAGAGTCGATGGACCCTGAAGCGTCCCCATGCTCAATTCCTGCTTTAGCTCTGAATCGACCCTTCTTAAGTCCTGTTTAGTCCTGGTTTAGACTGCATAAAGAAGTGGACTAAGGGAGTGTGACGTCACCTGTAGCATTCGGTTCCAGTCAAATGAAGCTCACCGAGGCTAGCAGTTATAGGAGCGGATTTGGAGCCAGGTCCATATTAGGAATTTATTAAAGGAATGAAATAAACCCCAGGATCATGCAGAGTGGGTTAAACGAACATTTTAAGACCAAATTGAGGAGCAGGACAGCAGCAGTTACAGAGAGAGGGGCCCCGTTTTTTTCAATACAAAGTGAACTGGAACCAGAGTCGATGGAGCCTGAAGCGTCCCCATGCTCACTTCCCGCTTTAGCTCTGAATCGACCCTTGTTAAGTCCTGGTTTAATCCTGGTTTAGTTACAGTAATTCATACGAAATATTCACAAATTTGTCTGCTACAAGAGTTCATATAAGGCGTGAACTCAAGTTTACAAGAAAAAAAAATGTGAAAAGCTGATTTTGGCAATGTTTTGTAAACAAATCCTAAAGTAATTACATGTTTTTAATCCGCTGGAATATTCTACATAAATATCGCAAAGTGGAAATTAGTGTAAATATTTTGAACGTGACGGCTGGCAGGTTAGTGACATCCATTTATCTACATGGTCTATATATTGGAGATGTTACTTGTATGGTCCTTTCTGGCTTAGTTTTTGTGGGTGGTTCAAAAATTACAGTGAAATTACGTGTTTTCGCTATACCTATAACTTTGTACGTGTAAAATCGCAGTCCAGATGTTGTGTATACATGTACCATTACAGTCGTATAGACAAACAGCTCCGCTCACTGTTTAAAGAAGCTTCCTGTGCGGCGGAGATTACAGGCGGGCTCTAAGTGCAGCCTGCGGTTCACTGGGTTCACAAAAAAATGGTTTTACCCTAAAACTCTAAACCTGCAGTAATAATGGAGCAGGAACTTTATATAGTACAAACATCCGGCAAGTACACAGTAGTAGTAGTAGTACTACATTAAAATTTTATTTTTTTATTACAAGGAATAAAAAACAGAAATTGGTAATGGATAGTAGTAGCAGTAGTAGTAGTAGTAGTTGTAGTAGTAGTAGTAGTAGCAGTTGTAGTAGTAGCAGGTGCAGTTGCAGTTGTAGTAGTTGCAGTAGTAGTAATTGAAGCTGCAGTTGTAGTACTTGCAGTTGCAGTAGTTGCATTTGCAGTAGTAGTAGTTGCAGTAGTAGCAGTAATAGTAGTAGTAGTTGAAGTTGCATTTTAGTAGTTGCATTTGCAGTAGTAGTAGTTGCACTTGCAGTAGTAGTAGTTTCAGTAGTAGCAGTAATAGTTACATTAGTAGCAGTAATAGTAGTAGTAGTTGAAGTTGCACTTGTAGTAGTTGCAGTTTCAATAGTAGTAGTAGTTGAAGTTGTAGAGTTGCACTTGCAGTAGTAGTAGTTGCACTTGTAGTAGTAGTAGTTGCAGTTGTAGTAGTTGCAGTTGCAGTAGTTGTAGTAGTTGCAGTTTCAATAGTAGTAGTCGTTGTAGTTGTACAGTTGCAGCTGCAGTAGTAGTAGTAATAGTAATAGTAGTAGAAGAGAAAAAAGAAATACGTTAGTAATAGTAGTCTTAATAATAGTAGTGGTAGTAGTCGTAGAAGCACTAGGGAGTAACTGACAATGAGTTGTGCCCTTGGGCAAGACATTTCCCCATCTGGGAAAGCACTATACAGTATAAGACAAATAGTAGTTGTTGTTGTTGTAGTAGCAGCAGCAGCAGCAGTAGTAGTAATAGTAGTAGTAGTAATAGTAGTAGTAGTAGTAGTAGTAGTAGTCACAGCAGTTTCATCTATAATTAACTTACCTCAACAACAGGAAGAGTACATGTTGTTGTTATTGTTGCTGTTGTACAATTTATGTTTTCCAAAGAAGGAAATCTGGTAAGTCTTGGTTTAGTTCTGGTTTAATGTTTGTTAGGAACCCTTCTAGACCTTATTTAGACCTGTTTTAGTCCTTGTTTAGTCCTGTGATCCAGTCCATATTTTGAAATCAGACATACCAGTATCTTAGAGCTGTATTCTCTTGTTCTCGTGCTGGTATTAGAGTTTAAAAAGACAAATTCTTTTCATACTTGTAGAATACTCAAACTCTCGCTCTGCATGTCGAGGTTAACTCTAGAATAATAAACCAGTGTTAAATCTGTATCACGTGTTCCAGCTCGTGTTGTTTCTTTTACTTCTATTTGCGGTTCCACTTTCAACAATGAGCCCCCCAAAGTCTGCTAAATATTCTCCTTCTGTCAACAAATACTTTTTAACACATTCGAGATCTGGGGAAAAAGTGCAGTTGGCAAGAGATGATTTTAACTCTTTAAGGACTGGGGTTTAGGGCAAAGAATGTGTTAAAGGGGTAGAGGCAGAGTGGTTAGCCCCCACGCCTCACAGCAAGAAGGTTCCTGGTTCGACTCCTGGGCCTTTCTATGTGGGCTTTGCATGTTCTCCCTGTCGAGGCTAATGAGTAGACAGAAACACTCAATGAGACCTTCATTAAAGCAGGACTATACCAGAACTAAACCTGGACTATACCAGGGCTGGACCAGGATTAAACCAGAACTATACCAGGGCTACACCAGAGCTAAACCAGGACTAAACCAAGACTAAATCAGGGCTATACCAGGGCTACACCAGGAATAAACCAGGCCTAAACCAGGGCTATACCAGGACTATACCAAGACTATGCCAAGACTATACCAGATACCAGGATATACCAGGACTATACCAAGACTATACCAGATACCAGCAGATAAGTTAGCAAAACTGATGCTTTTCTGGTTTAGACCTACTTTGGTCCTAGTTTAGTCCTGGTGTAATCCTAGTTTAGTCTTGGTCTAGTCCTAGTTTAGTCCTAGCCTAGTCCTAGTTTATTCCTGGTCTAGTCCTAGTTAATTCTTGGTCTTGTCTTAGTTTAGTCCTGGTCTAATCCTAGTTTAGTACTGGTTTAGTACTGATCTAGTCCTAGTTTAGTCCTGGTCTAGTCCTAGTTTTTTCTTGGTCTAATCCTACTTTTGTCCTGGTTTAGTCCTGTTCTAATCCTAGTTTAGTCCTGGTCTAGTCCTAGTTTAGTCCTGATTTAGTCCTAGTTTAGTCATGGTTTAGTCCTAGTTTAGTCATGGTTTAGTCCTAGTTTTTTCCTGGTCTAGTCCTACTTTTGTCCTGGTTTAGTCCTGTTCTAGTCCTAGTTTAGTCATCCTAGTTTAGTCCTGGTCTAGTCCTAGTTTAGTCCTGGTCTAGTCTTAGTTTAGTCCCGGTCTAGTTCTAGTTTAGTCATCCTAGTTTAGTCCTGGTCTACTCCTAGTTTAGTCATCCTAGTTTAGTCCTGGCCCAGTTCTAGTTTAGTCCTGGTCTAGTAGTTGTTTGGACCTCTTTTAATCCTGGTCTAGTCTTAGTTTAGTCCTGGACTAGTCCTATTTGGTTCCTGGTCTAGTTCTAGTTTAGACATACTAGTTTAGTCCTGGTCTAGTCCTTGTTTAGTCCTGGTCTAGTCCTATTTGGTTCCTGGTCTAGTCCTAGTTTAGTCCTGGTCTAGTTCTAGTTTAGTCCTGGTCTAGTCCTAGTTTAGTCCTGGTCTAGTCCTTATTTAGTCATGGTCTAGTCCTCGTTTAGTCCTGGTTTATTCCTATTTGGTTCCGGGTCTAGTCCTATTTTAGCCCTGATCTAGTAGTTGTTTGGACCTCTTTTAGACCTGGTTTAGTCCTTTTTTAGACCTGCCCAAGTCCTGGTTCAGACCTGAATCCAGACTGCGTCCCTTGTATTGTATTTGGCCATTCAAACACAGAGGGACAGTGAATACATGGTCATAGGATGCAGATGGGCCAATCCAAAACCAACACTGGAAAAGTGCTGGCGCAGCGAGGGGAAGTAGTTTCGTATGTCGCGCACCTTAATTGTGTTTTTGTGTTATTTTAGGAACGAGACCCATGTATATCCCCCCCATATCGGCCCCATAGTCTTACCCCTCACACCTGGACAAGCATGGCTATGTAACTCTATGGCACTGTGAAGAAAGAGCCCTGTGTGTTGTATTACTGAGGTGTAATAAATTAATTTCATTGTACAGGGAGCAAGTGTGGGTTAAGATGGTTTGGTGTTGAAGTTTGGCTGTTTTAGGCTGCCTTAGGTTTGCGTTTTGGAGACTGAGAGCATCCAATAAGAGCTGTATTAAACTAGGACCAAACCAGAACCAAAAATAGATCTAAACTAGGTCTAAAAGTGCCCTAATCCAGGACTAAACTTGCCTAAACCAGATACTTGCCAGGTTTTAGTCCGGATTTATGGAGTAACCCAGGTCTACTAATTGGAGAGAAACCTGGTTTACCTTCAGTAAACCAGGTCTAAAGCAGGACAAAACCAGGACTATACCAGATCTAAACTAGACTAAACTAAACCAGAACTAAATCAGGGATAAACCAAGACTAGACCAGGGCTAAACCAAAACTACACCAGGACTAATTATTAGAAGTAGTAGTAGCTGCCCTGTCTATTTTTAGGATGTCTGCTTCTTCTTCAGTTTTCAATCAATTTAATTGATTTCTGATCTTTTCCTTTACCCCACACCCTTCCCTCTTGTCGCCAAAGAAAAAGACACCGTATGTTACCTATCCAATTGTTTTCTGTCATTACATGTTGTGTATAATTGTATTGATTGTATTGCATCTTTTCTACTCTGCATCTCCCAGTCGGCGGCGCGTGCAAGCGCAGCGGCCCCTCCCCTAGCCACTCTATACTGTCCTGCCTGGTTAGTGGGGAAACAAAATTTGGAATTCACTCTATGTACATGTACATATGATTGTTTTTCGACAATAAAGCAACTATGACCTATGACCTATGAGCTATAGTACTGTATTTTTTCGATGGGTGAGACTTGACAGAACAGGACTAAACCAGGTCTAAATAGGACTAAACCTGGATTAAACCATGACTAAACCAGATCTAAACCAGTAGTAGTAGTAGCTATAGTGCTGTCTTCTTTCCATAGGAAAGAGTTGATAGTTGTAATGACAGTGCTTTTGTGGGGCGTTCAAAGACACCGGAGCCGAGGGGAAATTGCAGCTCTCACAGGGACATTCTTCAGCTCCACAGATCTGACCGACCTCACCTGTGAACGAGGAAACAGATCATGCAAAATCAACATTACTTTTAGATTTTGGGATCATTTTTATACTGTACTATAAAAAAAACATCCCAACAAGCTCACCTAGATTACCTAACCCTATTAACATTGTAAAGCATTGAAATGGGATTAAACCAGGACTAAACCAAGATTGAACTAGGACTAAACCAGGACTGAACCAGAACTGTATTAAAATTCAAAACCATGATGGACTAAATAAATTCTAGACCCGGACTAAAGCAGGACTAAACCAGGACTAACACATGACTAAACCAGGACTAGTTTAATCCAGAACTATATAAGGCACAATCACGATGGACCAAATAAGTACTCAACTGGGACTAAACCAGAACTAAACAAGAACTAAGCCAAAACTAAACCAGGGACTAAACTTGAAGTAAACCAGAACTAAACCAAGACTTGAACCAGAACAAAACCAGGACTAAACCAGAACAAAACCAGGACTAAACCAAGACTAAAACAGGGACTAAACTTGAACTAAACTGATACTAAACCAGGGCCTAAACCACTACTAAACCAGAACAAAACCAGGACTAAACCAAGATTAAACAAATCCTAAAACAGTCCAGGTCTTGCTGAGACTGGCTTGACTGGTGAGTTTTCCGTTGGTTGAACATGGGAGCATCTGTTGGCTTTGGTTGAGTCTTTGGCTGCAGCTTTCTGTCAATGTGCAGAGAGCAGAACCGTCTGATCCGAGGCCAGAAGAAGAAGGAGCGAAGAAGAAGAGAAGAAGAAGAAGAGACGAGGCCAGACCAGAGACGAGACCCAGAGAAAAATAAACCCAAACGTCACCTTTATTTGATCAACTACTGACTGTAAGAATATGACCTAATACAGGCTTAAAGTGGGTATGGCAAGTGTTCATCTTGTTCTAATTCTGCTTGGTTTGCTGAGATAATACCATAGACTGTTTATATAAATGGACAAAGCTAACCCGCTAACCACCTCATTCCAAATAGGAAGTGAGCATGGGTTCACTTCTGGCTCCAGTTCACTTTCTATTGAAAAACCATCACCCCTTTCTCTGTAACTGCTGCTGTGAGCCTCGTCATTTTGGTTTTAAAATGTTCGTATTAACACGCTCTACTTGATCCTGGGGTTTTAATTTAGCTTTTTGGTCTGTAATTCAAGATTTGGACATTTACAGCTGACAAATCAGGTGCCTTCTTTCACCCAAAGTCACTCCCACTAGAGTTAGTAACAGGTTTGATTGACAGCTATGTATTCTGTAATATAGACAGGTTTTGGCCCTTGTTTACATGATGGTTACTAGGTAACAGTGATAGAATTACAGGAAGTAAAATTATGATATTATTTTTTGTCAATTTGCCTTCCCAATCAGTTATGGTAGTTTGTCTATTTACTACAAGATGCATTTCACCGTAACAAGTAATGGATTTTTATTTGATCCAAAGTCAGAATTCTTTTGAATAATTACAAGTGAGGATACAGTAGAGAAGTGGGCGGAGATGGGGGGTAGGAAAACAGACATTTCCTGAGCCGTCTATAAGCCTCAAATGCAAAAATAAAACAATATTATTGAGAAATAGTTTGGACCGCAGAGTCTGAATTCAAAGTGAGAGTAATACAATATTTTCCACAAATCCAAAACCCCAAATTATTTTCATAATAGTGTGTGTGTGTGTGTGTGTGTGTGTGTGTGTGTGTGTGTGTGTGTGTGTGTGTGTGTGTGTGTGTGTGTGTGTGTGTGTGTGTGTGTGTGTGTGTATGTGCGTGCGTGCGTGTGTGTGTGTGTGTGTGTGTGCGTGCGTGCGTGTGTGTGTGTGATTTACAGAGGGAGGATGAGACCTGGACTGGCTCCTCTTTATCTCCTCTTGCACTGCTGTTACGTAACACTGTTTATGCAAGTACTCCAGGTTTACAAAGTGGAGTAAACCAGAACTGAACCAGGACCAAAATAGGACTGAACCAGGACCCAAACAGGACTTAAACAGGGCCAAAACAGGACTAAGAAATAAGGACTAAAGCAGGTCTTGATTAGCTAAAACATGATTAAAACAGGGCCGAAACGGGAACAAACCAGGTTCTAAACCAGGACCAGAGATCTGCGAACTCAATTGCCTTTTGGGATTAATAAAGTTGTTAATTGATTGATTGGACTGAAACAGGACTGAACAGAACCATATAAGAAAGACCCAAACAGAACTAAACCAGGACTATATCTATACCATGAAGGACTAAAAAAGGACTTAACCAGGACCAAAACAGGACTAAACCAGGACTAAACCAGAACTGAACCAGGACCCAAACAGGACTTTAACAGGGCCAAAACAGGACTAAAAATTAAGGACTAAACCAGGACTAAAGCAGGTCTTAAACATTATTAAAAAAGGACTGAAATGGGAACAAACCAGGGTCTAAACCAGGACCAGAGATCTGCAAACTCAAATACCCTTTGAGATTAATAAAATGATTGATTAATTGATTGATTGATTGGACTAAAACAGGACTAAACCAGGGTTAAGATAAGGAGTAAACCAGGGCCATATAAGAAAGACCCAAACAGAACTAAACCAGGAATATATATCTGTACCATGAAGGACTAAAAAAGGACTAAACCAGGACTAAACCAGGACTAAACCAGGACTAAACCAGGACTAAACCAAGACTAAACCAGAACTGACCCAGAATTAAACCAGGACTGAATAATCACTCAGGACCAAACAATTGCTAAGCCATTATAAACCACCAGGACCCATGCAGACTCACTGCTGTTGTGCCCTTGAGCAGGACACTTCCCTCTGTTGCTTTTGTAACACTGTTTACAGCTCTGTCTCAGTCAGACATGATCAAACTGGACATTATCAGAGACATGAGAGAGTGAAGTCAGGGTCAACACCAAAGTGAAAGGAAATCTACAGACACGAAAACAAGTTTACTGTCTGAGAACGAGAGGGCGGATGATGCAAGAGCGTTTTATTACAACAACAAAAGATTAATTCAGAAATGTATGTGTAATACATAATATGTGTAATACTCTCGTGAGCCAAGTGAGAATGTTGTTACCTCCTCAAAAACCTACCCGGAGTTGTGATTTGATTCGTTCACACATGCTTGAGTAACCCTTTGTCTACATCTCCAAAATCTCAAAATGCTCTGTTCCACCTTGTGATGTCATAAAGTGGTAGTTTTTTTTTTAAGTTAACAGCTCCTTTTACCTTTAGTTCAGTAGAGATTGGCAAATTGGCTGAAATGGTCCAAATGATTCTAGTGAAGATGTTTAAAGGTCCCATGGCATGAAATTTTCACTTTCTGAGGTTTTTGAACGTTAATGTGAGCTCCCCTACCCTGTTTAGCCCCCCCCATGGCTAAAAGTTGCGAAATGTCTAAACTGAGCATTTGCGGTCCTTTTCTGCGTTACAAAAAAACAGTGTTCAAACGGGCAAGTTCGGACAAGGCACCTTATTGACGTCAGATCGGCAAATGCAGCTCCAGCCCCTCCCTCTGTCTCCGCTCAGCGTCCCTGTATATCCCGCCCATAGAGTTTGGACTGTGAAGGCGCTACGCAATGCGAAATGCGTTTTTTTATTTGCCTGGAGGCACGTCCGAGTATTTCTAGGCTCGCAAGTCCCTTACCCGACCCTCTGGACCTCTGAAATACCAGTGGTTTAATTTTATTTTCTGTGTAAATATGCTTTTTTTCATTGCAAAGTCTCTCATCTGTCTTCCTGCGTAAAACACGGAAGAGAGGAGACAGCGGTGCCGAGCTGCGCTTCGAGCGGGGGAAACCCGCCCCCCCCGCTCCTTAGCCAATCTCTCTGTCCTTCTCATTTGCACTGAAGCAGCAACAAACACAATAAAGCATTTTAGACACATATCTAGCCTCATGAAGACTGTCAGAGTCATATCTCATGCACTGAGTGTTGATTTTGAAGAAGGATTCATTTACAGTATTAGGGAACCATTAAGGAGCCATATAAAAGCATCAAGAAGTACCATGTCATGGGACCTTTAAACGCACAGTGTAGGACTTCCTGTATTACCACATGACATCACAAAGTGGAGCGTTTTTTTTAATTTGAGAGAAAAACTCTAAATCTGCAGGGTTTGTGCGTTAAACATGTGTGAAACAAAAGACAACTCCAGGTCTGTTTGTGATGAGAAAACAACATTAGAACGTCAGAAAATAGAGTAATATGAGCCCTTTAAAGTCTCTGTACCTCCAAAGTTATTTCTCACTAACCTTCTGCATTCAGAGCATCATAATTATTCACCAAGATGAGTTTATAAGATCTATTCTCAATTATTTCAGAGACCGGTAATGCCAATATCAACTTGCATGCTAACTCACAACAAAACAATAAATAATTAGACGCAGACGGAACCAAATGGACTTATTTTGACCAAGAGCTGTGTTTACAATGTATCTGTACTGGGGCAAGACACATTTTAGTCAAATACTGCTTTTATTCATTGATTTTATTATTTTTTATCTATTGTTTCTGTTAGTTCCTTTTGTCCGAAACATAATTCTGCTGACTTTTTAGAGATAAGTGCTATGTGAAGCACTTTGGAAACTGTTCTGTTATATAAATAAAGTTGGATTGGAGTCGAAATACATGGAAACATTATTTGACTTAAAACAAGGTATTTCAAACTATAGTATCTGCTAGTAGCGTATCTGCTCTATGTAACTTTTCTAGTAGGGGGTCTTCAATTGAACTTGAATTATTTTAATTTCAGGTGGTTTTATTGTTTAAAAAAAAAGCTTAATCTAGCATCTCTCCTCTGAGTCCAATTGACTTTGTGTGGAAAAAATGTCTTCTCTCTCTGTAACTGCTGTGGTGAGACTCATCATTTTGGTCTTAAACTGTTCGTATTAACCCGCTCGACATGATCCTGGTGCTTTTATTTTGCTATTTTGTCCGTAAACGTCCATAAACGACTTGTAACACCTTAAACTCTCTCATAAAACAGTATTGTCCAAATCCTGATGACTTATAGACCCCCTCAGCCCGTCTGTGTAAAGATAGGTTTGTATGACGTGAGTGCAGTGACGTATCTGTTATCATGACAAAAACAGACTCATAAAACTACATGAGTTAAACCATAGACTGACCGAGCATCATTTACCAGAAGAGTCAACCGGAGTTATAGAGCGTTTAATGACCGCAATTGTACCAATCTTTTCAACTCAGCAGAAGCAGTCAGGAGCAGCTCTAAAAGTCCAAACAAAAACAGCGTAATTAGTCACGGACTGTAAGTGAACGGAAACTACCTCAGAGATTTGTTGTCAAGCTAAATTAAAGGGCCATCACTGGATTTTTCCCCAAAATGTGTCTTGCCCCAGTACAGATATATCGTATAAACAGCTCTTGAGGTGAAAATAAGTCTGCTGTGGACTGTCTGCATCTAATTATTAAGTGTTTTATTGTCTGTAACACCACGATCAGTGAGAATTCCAATGTCTAACTAAACTAAGTAGTTCCGGCAACAGCCAAATCACTGTTCTATATCACTGCTCTGCGGCCATCGCCATGACAACACCATAGCAAGGGGTAAGCTAATTCTCAACTGCTGTTGGTGGAATGTAGGTACTATCATCCTGTAAAACACTGAAATAACTGATGTTTTAGAGATTTACAGACAGGAAACAGACTTTTTACACTCACAAGTGAGACATTTCAGTTTGTAGCCGTGGTTTAAGCGCATTAAACAACTTGGAGCCATGCGTTCTGCAGTTTTAACGCGCTGCTCCTCGCTGTTTAATGCTTTTACATATCACTGTTCTGCTGCCGTCGCCATGACATCACCATAGCAACGGGTAAACACATCCTCCACTGCTCTGAGGAGAGTGGCGGGATGAGCTCCATTTAAAACACTGAAATAACTCATATTTGAGACATTTACAGACAGCGGACAGGCTTTTCAGATTCACAGCTGAGCGTTATTGTGTTCTACGACTCTGAAACTGCAGAACACACGGCTCACCTCGTTGTTTAATGCTTACATAATCAAGTGTGCTTTACTCTGGATTTATACCAGGAGCTTCGGTGACATGTATCCAAAGTTGTATATGCGAATACTTTTAAAAATGTCAATTTACACCAGAGACAACAGAGCTTCTCCTGTGACATCAGCCTCTGTGTATTCTCACGTTTAAACGCTAAACTCTTTTATATTGCTACATATTCTTTGCTGATTGGATGAATTCTGTTTTAAATCACAAAACAAATGTTGACAAGAAGAGAGGCGATGGTTTGGTATCTGTGGTGCTCGCAGTAATTACACTTCTCACTATTTAACTTTGGTTGTCTGCACCACGCGCCTTTTCCTTCAGAAGTCTTTCTTGTAAAGTTACAGTTTTATATTTCTGTAAACTTTCCGTAGTCCATCACAAGTCATAGCCCGAGCTCCTGATGCGATGCACAATGCTTACACGACTGTAGTGGTTTCAGGGAACGTGTTTTGAAAGGGCAAGTTTATTTTGACACCTCGTGCTTATTTCCTGTGTTCCCCCTGAAAAAACCTGGAGATGCTGGTGTAGATTGTACATTTCTGGTAGAGGATCCACCAACTGCTCGTCTCCATAGCGATGGTATTGACAGACGTACCGTGATTTCATTGCAAATCTAAAAGCAGCTGCAGCCGCATTCGTAGAAACATAATGTAATAATAATGTGGTATAAATGACTGTAATTTCATGCTGTTCACTGACAAATCATTTCTAGGAATATGTTTTTGAGCAAATGCAGTTTCTACGAATAAAAAATAAGAAGTACATAATTTTTAAGATGAGAAATCCCCCAGATTCCAAACACAAATCAACTCCTGTCTGTTTTGTCTCTTATGTAAAACGACATTCAATATATTTACAAGGTACCAGAGTAGAGAGAGAGAAAGAGGAGAGAGGGAGAGGAGAGAGAGAGAGTTAGAGAGTAAAGGGAGAAAGGGAGAGACAGATGGAGAGAAGAGAGAGTAGGAAGAGAGGGGAGCATAGAGAGAATGAGTAAGGGGAGGGAGATTAAAGGGAGAAAGGGGCGTGAGAGATGGAGAACGAGGAGAGAGGGAGAGAGTGTAAAGGGAGAGAGAGGGGGGGGAGAGAGAGAGAAAGAGTTGGGGGAGAGAGTAAAGGGAGAAATGGGGGAGAGAGAGAATGAGTAAGGAGAGAGAGAGTAAAGGAAGAAAGGGGAGAGAGAGAGGAGAGAGGATAGGAGGAGAGAGAGAGTTAGAGAGTAAATGGAGAGAGGGTGACAGAGAGAATGAGTAAGGAGAGAGAAAGAGAGTAAAGGGAGAAAGGGGAGCGAGAGACAGAGAGAGAGGAGAGAGGGCGGGAGAGAGTAAAGGGAGAGAGGGGCATAGAGAGAATGAGTAAGGGGAGAGAAAGGGTAAAGGGAGAAAGTGGAATGAGTGACAGAGAGCAAGGAGAGAGGGAGGGAGAGAGAATGAGTAAGGGGAGAGAGGGAGAGACTAAAGGGAGTGAGGGGGAGAGAGAGAGTTAAGGGAGAAAGGGGAACAAGAGAGAGAGAGAGAGTAAAGGGAGAGAAGGGTAGAGAGAATCGGTAAGGGGATAGAGAGTGAGTAAAGGAAAAGGGAAAAAGAGGAAGCGAGAGAGGGAAAGAAGAAGAGACAGAAGAAAGGGAGAGGGAGTTAGAGACAGAAAAGAGGGAGAGACTAGCAGAAGTGGGTAGTACTCAGTCACATTTACTTGGGTTACTTATAGTCACTTTTAGTCAAAAGTGACAAAAGTTTTTTTGTGACAATATGAAATGATTTGAACATTTTTGTTTCTTGCAGCTCCTTCATTTTTGTGTCTGATCTTTAAAAACACCAGATTTTGGACCATATAAGACAGACCCAAAGAGGACTCAACTAAAACTAAACCAGGACTAAACCAGGACCTTATGAAAGACCCAAACAGGGCAAAACCAGAACTATGTCTGTACCACAAGGACTAAAAAAGGACTGAACCAGGATCAAACCAGGACTAAACTAAAACTAAACCAGAACTAAACCAGGACCAAATATGAAAGACCCAAACAGGGCAAAACCAGGACTATATCTGTACCATGAAGCACCAAAAAAGGTCTGAACCAAGGTCAAACCAGGACTAAACTAAAACTAAACCAGGGCCATATATAAATGACCCAAACAGGACTAAACCAGGACTATATCTGTACCATAAAGGACTGAACCAGGATCAAACCAGGACTAAATTAAAACTAAACCTAAATCTAAACCTAAACCTAAACCTAAACCAGAACTAAACCAGGACTAAACCAGGACCATATAAAGACCCAAATAGGACAAATCCAAGACTAAACTAAAACTAAACCAGAACTAAACCAGGGCCATATATGAAAGAACCAAACAGGACTAAACCAGGAATTGCGTGCGGAAACCAAACCGTTTTGTCTGCAATGAATATGGGGAAACGTGGCGGTGACCATTGCACGTGTCGGGCTAACTCTAAGTATTAATCTTACTTTTTGGGCTCAGTGGGTGAGGAGGGGGGTCTCACATCCCTGAATCTGAACTGTGGCATGGAGGGAGGCAGGGCGGGGGAGTGGGGAGGAAATGAAGCGCTCTGATTGGCTGAAAGTTCTCTGTTTACATGCAGATCTGTGGATCTGTGTCTCAGCCGCCGAGTCAGTGAAAGTCAATGAAAACTTGACTGAAACGGTGAGATCCATAGTGAATGTGAGATCTATATGCGTAATTTAGAACAACAAAGCCATACAAGTGAACAAGGAGGTCAAAATTGCGTGCCCGCTACGCAAAATGCGTACATGTTGGCAGGTCTGACTGTATCGGCAACATCTCTTTGGCTATGAATCTGGTGATGGCATTGGTTATGTTTTGCCATCGTTGACTTTTTCTGTCATACGGAAAATTCTTTTTGACAAAAGCAAAAGAGGGGGGGAGGGGCGCTTGAATTGTGTGCGGGAGTTTTTTTCGCTGAAAACGCGAAAACTGAGCCACACAGACCAATTTTCTGGGCACAAAAAAAAAGGGGGAAAAAATCTGCGTGAGAAATGCCATGTGTGGCGTGTGAGTCAAATTGCGTGTGTCACACTCTCAATGCGTGAGACTTGAGAGCCCTGCTATACTGGATTACAGTTCAGATCTATGGAGAGGCGCTCCTATTCACAGAACAAATTACTCTATTTTTGCACAATAGAAACACCCTTAATACATAAATGCTAGCTGGATATGTTTAAAGTCATACCATGGAACAAAGCAATAGCATCTCCATGGAAACAAGGCAGCGGACCCTCCACCAGAACAATTCCACAGTCCAACTTTAAGTAGAGTTTTTGCCTACTCTGGTTAGTGCAAATCTTATATGAGAGTCACAACATGGGGGATTTAAGGTGAAGTTTTGTGGTTTTGGGCCAAGTCCTGGTTCAGGTCTGGTCTCCGTGAGTGCACTGTTGACAAAATAAACCAGGAGTTTTATCTTCTGGTCCAGAGCTGGTGCCAAGTTCAACATTCAGACCTAATTGAGTCTTAGATAACTGTTATTTCTGAGGAAATTGTAACATAAAGAATTGGGAGTCTAACCCACAACCTCCTGAGTAGACGAGAGAGGATGCCCACTCTACCTTTAGCCCACAGACCAAGAGTTTACCGGACTAAATCTTGCTGCAAACATGTATGAATATTTCTTTATGTTTTGAGAATGAGACCTGAGTGAATCCTAGTTGCAAAAGGGAGGGCATCTGGCTTAAAAGAAAGGCTTAATCAATCACTGAATGAAAAAGATCCAAATACTGCAGTTTGATTGATTGGTAGTAGTAGTAGTTGTCGTAGTAGTACTAGTAGTTGCTGTAGTAGTAGTAGTTATAGTAGTAGTTGCTGCTGTAGTAGTAGTAGTAGTAGTAGTAGCAGTAGTGGTAGTAGTAGTAGCAGCAGTAGCAGTAGCTGTAATAGTAGTAGTAATAGTAGTAGTTGTAATAGTAGTAGTAGTAGCAGTAGTGGTAGTAGTAGTAGTATATTCAAGTATTCTTTATATTCATCCGCTTAGGCGTCTACTATTAAAGAGGGCTATGTGTTAATTGCTTAACACATAACTTATTTAGATCACCATGTCACTTTGCTAAGTCACTCCCCCTTCAAAACACACTCAGCGTGCACCCGCTAATGAAACTACCGCACATCGCATCAGGTTTGTGAAGTCGTAGTGCACAGTTTTGTAACATGTTTTTGTTTGTTTATGGAGAATTGTCGTGTGGGAGCATGGACGACGTAGGCTTGTGGGCGGAGTCCCGTACAGAATCTTACAGCTAACCGTAAAAAGCAGGTTTGAATAGGGCCAGGAGAGATCTCTAGATTACTCAAACATGCATGACATTTAAAACACCTTCAGACATGATTTTGATGAGGGAACAACTTTAAAACATGGTAATATGTTGATTTTCTGTAATACCTTGCCTTTAACACAACTATTAGCATTTACTGCTTTACCGCATTTTAACTTTCTCGCTAATTTCTAATTGCAAAACATGGACAGGTGTGTTAGTATTCACCTTTACTATATGCAAATAGAGTGTTAAGGTCACAGCCTCAGACACTGACAGATTTGAGCCATACTTTCTTTATGATCTCCACATACTTCCTTAAGCGGCATTAGCCCAGGGGTTAGCATGTTACGCAACACGCTACAGTTGTATATCTCACAGACAGGGGCTAGCATGACCCCGGGTTAGCCCTGTCGCTAATGGAGATAACCCAGAGCTGGAGGTTTACTAACAGAGGAGAGCTGGCCTCTTTGGTTTGTAATAAATCTGCTTAATGCACTGTTTGAACACAGATTTAAGGCTCATCATTTTTAAATAAAATGTCCACAGTGTGATGGAGTAACCGGGTTTAAGATGGCCTACATTTAAAAAGGAACGGTTAAAGGCTGATTGATAGGTTTTAGTGTTCAGTCCTCGTTTTGAACTTGTTTTGAACTTGTTTGGTCCTGGTTCCGTCCTGGTTCAATTTTGGTTTAGGCCAGTCTAGGTTTGGGCCTGGTTCAGCCCTGGTTTTGTACTGGTTTCATCCTGGTTTAGTCCCAGTTCAGGTCTGGTTTGATCCTGGTTTAATCCTTGTTTAGTCCTAGTGTAGTCCTGGTTTAATCTTGGTTTATTCCTGGTTTGGTCCTGGTCCAGTCCTTGTTTAGTTCTAGTGTAGTCCTGGTTTAGTCTTGGTTTATTCCTGGTTTGGTCCTGGTCCAGTCCTTGTTTAGTTCTAGTGTAGTCCTGGTTTAGTCTTGGTTTAGTCCTGGTTTGGTCTTTGTTTAGTCCTGGTTTTGTATTGGTTTAGTTCCAGTTTAATCCCAGTTTGGTCTAAGGTTGGTCTTTGGTTAAGTTCTGGTTTAGTCCTGGTTTAGACCTAGAGTAGTTCTGGTTTTGTCTTGGTTTAGGCCTAGTGTAGTCCTGGTCTTGTATTGTTTAGTGCTAGTGTAGTCCTGGTTTAGTCCTGGTTTAGACCTAGAGTAGGTCTGGTTTAGTCTAGGTTTAGGCCTAGTGTAGTCCTGGTCTTGTATTGTTTAGTGCTAGTGTAGTCCTGGTTTAGTCCTGGTTTGGTCCAGGTTTATTTTATTTTATTCTAACCTTATTGCTGCACTCTGTAACCTTTCTGCTACCTGTTTGTCTCCATGGAGATCATATGCTGTTGTTTTGCCTGGAGTGTTACACAGTATGGCATTAAACAATAGTAGTCCATATCCAGACCCGGGGTTAGACCGGGTTTAGTCCAAGGTTAAACCAGGTGCTCCTTTGGTCCCATGTGTTTGAATGTTCTCTGAAGTCAGTGTGATCTTTATGGACCTCTCTCTGAACACTGACGCAACACAGAAAATATGACAAGAGCCAAAGACGGCAAATAAAAACGGTAAATATGTTGACAATTCAACTGCTAATGGAGGATTTGCCTTTAGGCTTTGGGGAATTTGTAGTTTAGTATTTTTAAGAGTATATAAATAAATAAATATCACAGTTGGGGCTGGGTATCATTAAGAAATTGCCGATACGATACATACCTTGATACAGTGCATTTTTTATTCAATACGATTCAATACGATATATTTGCAATTGATTCGATACAGTCCAATAAAAAAATAAAGGCGAAATCATGGCTGTGACACTAAAAGTTCTTATACTCAACAAAAATATAAACGCAACACTTTTGTTTTTGCTCCCATTTTTCCTGAGATGGACCCAAAGATCCAAAATTCACTCCAGATACACAACACTACTTGCCTGGAAGAATCCATGACTCATCGCTGTACCAGCGAGTGAGTCTGGTAACGCTTGGTCCAAAATGCGCTGCGGTTGCGCGTAGACAGACAGCTAAGTGAACCAATCAGAGAATGCGCCATCTTGATTCAAAACTGAGGCGGAACTTCCGCTGCCTAAGAGTGACTTTGCGGGCAAAGGCGGGTGCACTGACGTCACCATCTTTGAACGAATCAGAATCGCGGAGTCCGTTGTTAACCGGAGGAGCGAGGGTGGATGGAGGGTGTCCAAATGGTATCGCGCTGTATAGGAAATACAGAGAGATATCATTTGGCTGGCCAGGTAACAACACTACCATTTCTCTCAAACATTGTTCACAAATCTGTCCAAATGTGTGACAGCGAGCACCTCTGCCCCGCCGAGACAATCCACGCCACCTCACAGGTGCGCCACATCAAGATGCCGATCCGACATCATGACCAGTGCACAGGTGCGCCCCAGACTGCCCACAATAAAAGGCCACCCCGAAATGTGCTTTTTTTTTTTTGCTTTATTGGGGGTCTGGGGACTCAGAACCAGTCAGTATCTGGTGTGACCACCATTTGCCTCATGCAGTGCAACACATCTTCTTCGCATAGAGTTTATCAGATTGTCAATTGTGTCCTGTGGAATGTTGGTCCACTCCTCTTCAATGGCTGTGCGAAGTTGCTGGATATTAGTGGGAGCTGGTACACGCTGTCGTATACGCCGGTCAAGCACATCCCAAACATGCTCAATGGGTGACATGTCCGGTGAGTATGCTGGCCATGCAAGAACTGGGACATTTTCAGCTTTCAAGAATTGTGTACAGATCCTTGCAACATGGGGCCGTGCATTATCTTGCTGAAACATGAGGTGATGTTCATGGATGTATGGCACAACAATGGGCCTCAGGATCTCATCACGGTATCTCTGTGCATTCAAAATGCCATCAATAAAATGCACCTGTGTTCTTCGTCCATAACAGCCTTGCCGAAGAGGAGTGGACCAACATTCCACAGGCCACAACTGACAATCTGATAAACTCGTATGCGAAGAAGATGTGTTGCCTCTGCATGAGGCAAATGGTGGTCACACCAGATACTGACTGGTTCTGAGTCCCCAGACCCCCAATAAAGCAAAAAAAAAATGCACATTTCGGGGTGGCCTTTTATTGTGGGCAGTCTGGGGCACACCTGTGCACTGGTCATGATGTCAGATCGGCATCTTGATGTGGCGCACCTGTGAGGTGGGGTGGATTGTCTCGGCGGGGCAGAGGTGCTCGCTGTCACACATTTGGACAGATTTGTGAACAATGTTTGAGAGAAATGGTAGTGTTGTGTATCTGGAGTGAATTTTGGATCTTTGGGTCCATCTCAGGAAAAATGGGAGCAAAAACAAAAGTGTTGCGTTTATATTTTTGTTGAGTGTATGAAACACACCATTTTGATCATCAAACAAGCTACAAAAATTTAACTAAACAATTTTGTATAATATACCAAAAATTACTCTTGGCCATAAATCGATATAGCAGGCCACGATATCAATACTGTATCATCATATTAAGCGATATATCGATATTTTGATATTTTTGCACACCGCTAATCACACTTGTATTATTTTAACGTTAAAAGATGAGTTGGTGGAAGATTCGGTACGTAGACGGTATAAAGAAATGCACTAAGACTTTTAATGTCTAACCTGCCTTTAAACCATGCATTTATTTTGTCCCATTACCTCATTTATAAATATGTACTTTTTAGATTGTATTCTTTGTACAGCATCTTTGAGTGTTTAGAAAAGTGCTAAGTGAATAAAATTATTATTATTCGTTCGGCTCCAGTCAAATGAAGCTCACTGAAGCTTAAAAGTTATAGGAGTGAATTTGGAGCCAAGCTCCATCGCTGGATTTCCGACCATGAGTATCATAGCAACCAAAGAGCCAATCAGGAGCGAGGCTGTTGAAGGTAACGCCAGAAATGCTGTCACAACCTCTTTGTCTGTTATTAATGTTCATATATTGATTTACGGACAAAATAGCTAAATAAAAACACCAGGATCATGCAGAGCGGGTTAATACGGACATTTTAAGACGAAAATAAGGTTCACAGCAGCAGTTACAGAGAGAGGGGCCAGCTTTTCAATACAAAGTGAACATGCTCATTGTTTGGAACGCAGCAGCTAGCGGGTTATCTATGTCCATTTACAGTTTATACTTGAAGCCCGTGAATAAAAATTCAAATTTGCAAACAGTTTGTAAAGGTTTAACTTTAACATGTGTTGTGCATCTGATTTGTCCTTGGTTGATGGCGGAGTGCCCAGACACACGGAGAACATGCAAACTCCACTGCAAACAGAAAATCCTTATATTGTCCTGGAATCGAGCCAGAGACCTTCTTGCAATCAGGAGCTCCAATTTCTGTGTAACTTCAAAGAAATAATATTTAACTAACCTCAAAATTCCAAGTTTTTTCCATGAAGATTCCCCAAAACAAATCCCACATCATAATAAATGGTCTCTTCTGGGAATATATTACACAATTTTCTTTTGTAGATGGGTCATATTTCACCATAAAGGGGAAATCCTCCTTATTACCGCATCTGTCTACGCCCTACCAGCTGTTATTATGAATTATGTCCAAACTGAGCACCTGTAGTCCCTCCCCCCACTTCCTGTATGACGACAGTTGTAACAGTTTGACTTTTTGACTTAAAATCTGGGGTAGGAACCAATAACGGAAACAAAGAGGGGGGATTTTCGGAGGTGACGCGTCATTGAGGAAACTAAAAGGGATGTATTGTGTTGGTGATGAGTAATGAATGAGGATGGAGTGATTCAGAGAAAGAGAGAGGGGAAGAGGAAGAGAAGGTATTGGGAGAGAAGGTGGGGTAGGGAGAAAGAGAGAGGGAGAAAGAGAGAGAAATAAAGGAGATAGAGATGGGAAGAGGGAAGATGAGAGCGAAAGAAGGGGAAAGAGAGAGAGGGCAATGGACACGATGAAGAAGGAGGAATGGAGGTAGAGACAGAGAGAGATGAAGAGATACAGAGGGAAAGAGAGTGGGACCGAGAGACAGAGAGGGTGGTGGAGAGAAAGAGAGAGAGAGATGGAGGTACAGAGAAAGAATGGGGAGATGGAGAGACAGAAATGGAGAGAAGGGGGTGGAGAGTAAAGAGGGTGATGAAGAGACAGAGAGGAAGATGGATGAGAGATAGAGATAAATATGGAGAGAGCGAAAAAGGGAGAGAGAGGGGAATTGAAGAGATAGAGCAATGGAGAGGGAAAAGGAGAGGGTGACGAAGGGAGTGAGAGAGAAAGGGAGAAGGAGAGGAAGATATAAAGAGATAGATACAGAGTGAAATAGAGAGAGAGAAAAGAGGAGAGAAGGAGAGAAAGAACTAGGTAGGGATAGAGACAGAAAGATGGACATAAAGAGGGAAGGTGGGGAAATAGAGAGATGGAAACAGGGAAAAAAAGGACAAGGAGAGAGTGAGGAGAAGACAAAGAGGAGGACACAGAGAAGAAAGAGAAGAGGAAGAGAGAGTGGGAAAGATGGAAGGGGAGAGAGAAAATAGTGTAATAGTGTAATAGTGTAATTTAATAGAGTTTGTTGTTCCAGTTGTTGTTTTTCTGTTTCCTCTTGTAAATGTAGAACTTGAAGACTTACAGGATTTCCTCAGTAATGCTCTCAGACTGTAAACACCATTTCACTGGTGTAAAAATAACACATCGCCTCTTCTGTGGATGGAACTGGATTTGGTCAAGTTTTTAAAGCAACACCAGCGAATTCTCTGGAGATTACGTGGAAGAAAAAAGTGAAAAACAACGTTGGAAAAAGTAAAAACAAAGCTCTAAGGGCCCATATTTGGCTATTTTCTGATCTGTTATACTGTGTGGAGTTGTGTTTTGTTTCATTCACACACGTTTAACACACAAACCCTGCGTTTTTAGGCCTCTAACTGAAAACACTCTGCTCCAACTTGTGATGTCATGTGGTAATACAGGAAGAGCACCACTGTGTTTTTAAACTCCATACACCTTCACTAGAATCATTTGGGTAATTTCAGGCCCAGAATTGTAGTTTGTACTAGGTATCGAAAATTACTACACTATGTATTGAAAATCTGAAATTTTGCTCGCCTGTACTGTTCTCATAGATATGGAACATCCAGCTAAACTCATCTCTTCAACCAATCCCCAAAGTAACAGGCCGGTGTTGTAGTTTGCAAGATTTATTAAAGAGACGGTGAAACTGAAATAAAAACAGAATAGACAAGATAAACAAAATAATCATGTATCAAATGATATACATGTCTACTAATACATGTCAAACCAGCATAGGCTACTTAGCTTCCATGCTAGTTATGTTGTGTCACACTTAGCACAAAGAAAACACTAACATTTTAGCTCTGACAAAACACAGTTTTTATATTTTCTAATGAAATGTTTCCCTAAAGTATTTATCTACTTATTTATGATGCATTTTCACTGGTAAATGAATTGTACTTACTGGCAATGCCACATCAAAATCAAAAGAAAGTGTTCCCAGGAGCTGAGCTGAACTGCTCACAGAATAACATTGTAAAACATGGCTACCTCAAAACAGGAAGTTAAGGAACTTAAAGAAGTACAAATGTCCAAAATAAAGGTGTCAAAATAAAAGCTTTTTCAAACTACGTGTCTCCATTACATCACAACGCCTGTATATTGTCTTTTTGTATTGCATTCATGTC
Organism: Paratrypauchen microcephalus; assembly: GCA_036785185.1. NCBI lineage: Eukaryota > Metazoa > Chordata > Actinopteri > Gobiiformes > Gobiidae > Paratrypauchen > Paratrypauchen microcephalus. The sequence continues at coordinate 2,349,673 of JAVJIX010000124.1, read as the reverse complement.
ATTGTTTTTAATGTTTTTAATATTTACTAAGGACTACAGATGGAAATTAGCATTCTGCTAAATCTGGTGCAGCCATCTTTTTAATGTACCTGCACATTGTCCTTCAAATAAACAAGTTTAAAAAAAAATTGTCCATCTCTACTTAACTAAAGGTAAAAAAAAACTACCGCTTAGTCTATTTAGTCTATTGTATAGCTAAAAAGTTACATGATGCAGCTTTAAGTTTCATGGATGCTCAAAATAATGGTCTCTATTCACGCTTATGTCACAAAACCGGAAGACGTTTGGAAACATGTGGGTGACGACGTCCTTTGGGCTCTGTTGGCGATAGGAACTCTGACAAAATATGTGAAAACTGAGAAAATCTGCCGGTTTTGTTCATCTAAATGTCATTGTGTTCTTTCTTTTTTCCTTTTATAAATTACCTATTCATTTGTGTATTATAATTTGTTTAACTAAATAAAAAGACGTCATTGTAGCGTTCCGTTATGTTCGGCAGATCAACAGTTCCAACCATCCGCCTGTAAGTGACGTTGAAGACACGATTAGAGTCACGTCCCTCGTGGAAAGCTTTGGCAGGTCGTGAAGACGCTGCTGCTGAATCCACGGTTTTATCACATGCCCAGTGTCGGGAACTACACCGGAAGTCGCCATCTGCATGTTTCCAAACATCTTCTGGTAAGTTCCGCGTGAATAGAACCTGTTGTAGAAATGAGAACAGATATTGGAAAATAAGGCGCATTCTTTTGTGCTCGGGACTCGGAGAAAACTGACCTCCACCTCGAGAAAGTGCAAAGAAATGCCAATCAAATGGAGGTTCCGAAACACAAACTCGGGCTAGTTCGGTGCAGCCCCAGTCGGTTGGATTTACGTCACAGCAAAAATGGCAGCGCACACAGTAAACAGGGAGAATTGTCTTTTCATTATTTCGATATGTTAAGTTGTGTAGGTGTGGAGAAAGTGTCTTCTGAAAACTTTGTAGTGACATTTAGACTTTCTTCCACATCGTTTGACAGTAGACAGAAGTTTTTTTCTGGACATGTAAGAGTCAAACTGCTATAATTGAGTCGCCGGCAAATAACGTTCGCTAACAGTTTCTATTTATTAGCAGGAGCGAACGATACCTGACGTTAACTACCTCAGGGTTCAGTCAGAGAGCGTTGAGTTCTTTGAGATTCAGATGGAGCCCTCGCTTATATGTAGCCTGTCCCAAATGTCGTTCTACATACTGTAACTTATATGGTATTTATTTATTTATTTCTCTTTCTTTATATTTTTATTATCCTTTATTTATCCCTGTAGGGAAATTATTCTCTGCATTTCACCCATCCTTTCAGGCGCCCGGGGACCCATCTCCATGATCTTATTGCTAGGCTTGGTCAGGAACTCAGCTGGAGGATTTTTTTTTTAACTTATGGACCACGTTTTTGCGTTAAGCTAACAAAATAAACATTAAACTTTCTCGGGCATCCATATTTTCCCCAACTGTCGCAATCGAACGGACAGCGGGAGAACTGATTCGGATTTATTGCCTATTGACATTCAATAGAAAGCAGCAATATACATTAAAGGTCCCATGGCATGAAATTTTCACTTTCTGAGGTTTTTGAACGTTAATGTGAGCTCCCCTACCCTGTTTAGGCCCCCCCCCCCATGGCTAAAAGTTGCGAAATGTCTAAACTGAGCATTTGCGGTCCTTTTCTGCGTTACACAAAACCAGTGTTGAAACGGGCGAGTTCGGACAAGGCACCTTTTTGACGTCAGATCGGCAAATGCAGCTCCAGCCCCTCCCTCTGTCTCCGCTCAGCGTCCCTGTATATCCCGCCCATAGAGTTTGGACTGTGAATGCGCTACAATGCGAAATGCGTTTTTTTATTTGCCTGGAGGCACGTCCGAGTGTTTCTAGGCTCGCAAGTCCCTTACCCGACCCTCTGGACCTCTGAAATACCAGTGGTTTAATTTTATTTTCTGTGTAAATATGCTTTTTTTTCATTGCAAAGTCTCCCATCTGTCTTCCTGTGTTAAACACGGAAGAGAGCAGACAGCGGTGCAGAGCTGCACTTCCAGCGGGGGAAACCCGCCCCCCCGCTCCTTAGCCAATCTTTCTGTCCTTCTCATTTGCATTGAAGCAGAAACACCCAGAATAAAGAATTTTAGACACATATCTAGCCTCATGAAGACTGTCAGAGTCATATCTCATGCAGTGAGTGTTGATTTTGAAGAAGGATTCATTTACAGTATTAGGGAACCATTAAGGAGCCATATAAAAGCATCAAGAAGTACCATGTCATGGGACCTTTAAAAAAACTTGATCATAAAAGCCGTACTGCTATATCAAACTGTATTCACATATTCATGGATTCTGTTTCGAGGTGACATTTTGAGGACAGGCCATCGAAAGGAGAGAATGTTTGTTTTGAATTGCTAATTGCCATGACAACGGTGCCAACTTTTCATCACTGCTAAACCAGGGTGACTAAAGTTGTTTTGCCATTCTTCCTTGGCAACAATGGCATCTGCAATTTCACGATTTAATTTCACAATACTTTGAATGACGGGGAAACACCGCCTTACATCACGATTCCGATTCTGATTCTGATTCATCGAGTCATTTATAAACTTTTTTAGAGAAATGAACATACGACCATAAAAGGCTGTACAGTACGATTCCTATAATTATATTTGGCTTCAAATAATTTCAGAATTTCATTGGAAAAGAAACTAAAATTAAAGTCCATAAAAAGTAAACACAATGAGAGACTGAGGAATATTGAATTTGAACGTTGAACATTTGTGTTTCTTGCCAAAATTATATATTTTATTTTTGTTTTATTTTGATATTTTATGCTTTATTTAAAGGGCCTATATTATGTTATGTGATTTTGGGGAGGTAACAACATTATTCCATGACTAAAAGCTCACAAGAGTCAATTTTGTGTATTATAAGACCTTTGAGATAAATTTTTGTCTACTTTACTTATATTTGTAGTTAAATTATTGCATGAATATTGCGTAACTTTCCTGAACAGTCTTTTGAGAAAGGATTTTTGCAGACTGTGCTTCTAAAATCTCACACCTGATTGAAAATATGACAATTTTTCTCTCCATTCATGTTTCTGACAGACTCTGCACCACTCAGCACATTCAAGAGGCCCAGAGGAGAGAATCTGCACATGAAGTCGGTCAGGACAGAGAGAAAAGACTGCAAAAAGAGGTACTATTACAACAAAAAAGTTATAAACATTGGTAATACAAATGAGAAAAACATCAAATTGTACTTTTTTGTGATAAATCAATACACAGTACACAGTGCATTTTGTGATAAAACAATTTCCCTTGTGGATTAATAAACTTGGTCTAAGTCTAAATATTGTAATTAAGTTAAATGTTCATATTCTAAACCCGTCCAGTGGCATTCACATTTGACAGAAGACTTAAACTAAACCAGGACGAAAACAGGACTAAACCAGGACGACGACAGGACTAAAACAGGACTAAAATAGGACTAAAACAGGACTAAAACAGGACTAAACCAGGACTTAACCCCGACTGAACTGAGATCTGAACCAGGACTGAACCAGGACTAATCCAGGACTGAACCAGGACTAAACCCTGACTGAACCAGAACTGAACCAGAACTAAACCAAGACTGAACCAGGACTAAAAAAAGGACTAAACCAGGACCAAACTCTGATTGAACCTAGATCTGAACCAGGACTGAACCAGGACTGAACCAGGACTAAACCAGGACTAAACCAGGACTAAACCAGGACTAAACCCTGAATGATCTAGATCTGAACCAGAACTAACCCAGGAAAAAAACAGGACTAAACCAGGACTAAATCCTGACTGAACCTAGATTTAATCTAGAACTAAACCAGGACTAAACCCAGATTGAACTAGATCTGAACCAGAATTAAACCAGAATTAAACCTGGACTAAACCATGAATATAAACCAGGACTAAACCAGGACCGAACCCGGACTAAACCTGAACTATACCAGGACTGAAATAGGACTGAACCAGGACTAAACCCAGACTATAAACCCCCTTTTTCAAACTGAATAAAACTGTTGTTTCCAAACTCCCATTATAATCAGATTTCTGTCATCTGATGTGTGTAGCCTGATTTCTCTGCGATAGTTCACGCCTGTGTCTGGTCGGATTAGAGTTTTATTTAAATGTGACCGTGTTGACAGAAAAATGACTCGGATACTTGAAAATGTCTCTAAACTGTGAGAATTCTGCATCTGTTTGAGTCCAGAGTTTGCCACATGTGCAAACAAGTGCTTACTGTTCTGAGCCTGTTTAGACTCAAACAACCCCAGACACTGCCCCTGCCCTCCTTTTATCACTCCATCTCTCTTCTCTTTCTCTCTTCTTTCTCTCCTCTCCCTTTAGCGCTCTGTCTCTCCTATCCCTGCTCTCTCTCTCTCTCTCTTCTTTCTCTCCTCTCCCTTTAGCGCTCTGTCTCTCCTCTCCTCTCTCTACTCTTTCTCTCTCTTCTTTCTCTCCTCTCGCCTTTAGCGCTCTGTCTCTCCTCTCCTCTCTCTGCTCTCTCTCTGTCTTCTTTCTCTCCTCTCCCTTTAGCACTCTGTCTCTCCTCTCCTGTCTGCTCTTTCTCTCTCCCCCCCTCTCCTGTCTCTCTCCTTTGTCCCCTCTTTCATCCTCTCCTATGTCTCCTTTTTCTCTTCTCTCTCCTCTTTCACCCTCTCTTCTGTCTCTCTCTCTCCACCACACTCTCTCTCTCCTCTTTCACCCTCTTTCTCTCCTCTCTCCATCCTGCTCACTCTCCCCTTTCATCTTCTCTTCTGTCTCACTTTCTTCTCTTCCTCTCATCTCTCTCCTTTTTCATCCTCTCTTCTCTCTCTCTCTCTCCAACTCTCTCTCTCTCTCTCTCTCTCTCTCTCTTTCACCCTCTCGACTCCACCTCACTCTGTCTGCTCTTTCACCCTCTCTTCTACCTCTCTCTCTCTCCACCCTGCTCTCTCTCTCTCTCCCCTTTCATCCTTTCATCTTCTGTCTCACTCTCTCCTCTTTCTCTCATCTCCTCATTCTTTCCCTAGCCTCTTTCCTTCATTTTTTCATAGTTTCTAATTTCTCCCTCCTTCTTTCTTACTCTCCCCTTCATTTTCTGTCCTCCTTCTCTCCATCCCTCTCCCTTCTCCCTCCAGCTCTCTCTCTCCCTCCTCTCACTGTTGCGCTCCCCTTAATTTTCTCTCCATCCCTCTCCCCTTTCTCCCCCCCTTGTTCCTCTCCCTCCCTCCTCCTCTCTACCCCTCCCTCCCTCCCTCATCCCTCCATCTCTCCCTCCACCTCTCTCCCTCCACCTCTCTCCCTCCTTTCTCCTTCCTTCCTCCCTCACCTCTCCCTCCCTCCTGCCTCTCTCCCTCCCTCCTTCCCTCTCTCCTTCCTCCCTCCTCCTTCACTCTCTCCTTCCTCCCTCCCTCATCCCTCTCTCCTTTCTCCCTCTCTCCCTTGTCTCTCCCTCTCTCCCTCCATCCTCCTTCACTCTCTCCCTCTCTCCCTCCCTCCCTCCCTCATCCCTCCATCTCTCCATGTGGTTGTAATTGTTTAGTTTCTCAGAGCGTAAACTCTCCTCAGTCTCTCTGTTGCGGTGAACTACAAATGCTTCATGCTAATTATCCGCGAACCCTTTTCCGCGCTCCCAAACAAACTCACTTTTGTCTGTTCAGAGGCGGCGGAATTCCACATTGTCCCTGTTCAAAGCGCCCGTCTCTTTATTTAAAATGATCAAAAACGGCGCGTGTTCAAAGCGCAAATACCGCTGATGCTGCGTGAGGTAATCAGCATGAACTCTCAAGGACCTCGTCTGATTGGTCCTGGCTCTGAACTTTGACCTCAGAGATAAGTTGGAGTCTCTAAAGCAGGACTAAACCAGGACTGAACTAGGACTCTTCCTAAACTAGGACTGAAATCCTTTTACCTGAGTGACTTTTTGCAGCTCCAGGAGAATGTGGGACAGTTCAGTCTGCTCCATTTACAAGGAGCTGAGAATCACATCCATCCACAGACCACATGACTCATGCTGACTGCTCCTGACACCGGGTTTAGACCTGCTGTAGACCCGGTTTAGACCTGCTGTAGACCGGGTTTAGACCTGCTGTAGACCTGGTTTAGACCTGCTGTAGACCGGATTTAGACCGGGTTTAGACCTGCTGTAGACCGGGTTTAGACCGGGTTTAGGCCGGGTTTAGACCGGGTTTAGACCAGGTTTAGACCGGGTTTAGACCAGGTTTAGACCTGGTGTAGACTGGGTTTAGACCGGGTTTAGGCCTGGTGTAGACTTAGTGTAGTCCTGGTTTAGTGCAAGCTGGTTTTGACCTGGCTTAGACCTAGTTTAGTCCTGGTTTAGTTCTGGTTTAGAAATATTTTAGTTCTGGTTTAGTGCTGGTTTAGACCGGATTTAGTGCTGGTTTTGACTTGATTTAATCCTGGTTTAGACCTGATTTAGACTTGGTTTAGACCTGATTTAGTGCTGGATTTGACTTGATTTAGTCCTGGTTTAGACCTAATTTAGACCTGGTTTAGACCTGATTTAGTTCTGGTTTAGAAATAGTTTAGTCCTGGTTTAGTCCTGGTTCAGTCCTAGTTCAGTTCTATTATAGTCCTAATTTAGCCCTGGTTTAATTTTTCTGGTTTATGTTAATACATTTTTTCTACTTTCAGACATTTAATGTGCATTTGTTTTATTCCTTTGCCAGAAAAACAGTCAAAATATACATATTTCAACTTCTCGTATCACCACCACATAAATTAAATATAAATCCAAACATGCCACTCTCTGTCAAAGGTAAAATTACAATGTTGTATTTGTATATTTGTATATTGTATTTGTATTCCTAAATGACAGACTTCCATGTTGTTTTTGGAGTCCGGAAACCAGCACGACCCTCTGCGACCTTTCACCTTTGACCTTCACCTTCGGGAGGGTAATTTGTCGTTGTTTGAGTTGCGTTTGTAAAGTGAGCGTTTAATTAGAGCCAGATGGACTGTAAGGACTTCCAGTTAGTCCTGGTTTATAGACCAAGTTTAGTCTGGGTTTAGTCCTGTTTTATTGTCCTGGCTTAGTCTTGGTTTAGTCTTGGTTTTGTCTTGGTTTGGTCCTGGTTTAATCCTGGTTTAGTCTTGGTGTAGTCCTGGTGCCGTCTTTGTTTAGTCCTGGTGTAGTCCTGGTTTAATCTTGGTTTAGTCCTGATGCAGTCCTGGTGTAGTCCTGGTTTATTGTCCTGGTCTAGCCCTGATTTAGTCTTGGTTCAGTCCTGTTTTAGTCCTACTTTCGTCCTGGTGTAGTCCTGGTTTAATCCCAGTTTAGTCCTGGTTTAGTTGTATTTTATAGTCATAGTTTTGTCTTTGTTTAGTCCTGTTTTATAGTCCTAATTTAGTCCTGATGTGGTCCTGGTTTAATCCTGGTTTATATAGTTCTAGTTTAGTCCTGGTTCATTCTTGGTTTAGTCCTATTTTATATAGTCCTAGTTTAGTCCCGATGTGTCCTAGTTTAGTCCTGGTGTAGTCCTGGTTTAATCCCGGTTTAGTCCTGGTTTAGTCCTGGTTTAGTTCTATTTTATAGGCCTAGATTAGTCTTTGTTTAGGTCTCTATTATAGCGCTAGTTTAGTCCTGGTGTATTCCTGGTTTAATCCTAGTTTATATAGTCCTAGTTTAGTCCTAGTCCAGTCTTGGTTTAGTCCTATTTTATAGACCTAGTATAGGCCTGGTGTAGTCCTGGTTTAATCCTGGTTTAGTCCTGGTTTAGTTCTATTTTATAGTCCTACTTTAGTCCTGGTTTAGTCCTGGTTCAGTCCTAAGTCTGTTGTAGTGGCCAGGTCTTTTACGGAGTGTTTTATTGTCCGAGTATCAGGAAGTCGACATTAGCATGCTAGTTGTTGTTGTATTAATGTTTAAAATGTTTACTGTTTTTTTTTTTTCATTTTACGATGGTAAAAATCAATTACAAAGACCATTTTCTTCCAAAGCTACGAGTAAATAAATCTCTACAATAATAATTTTGCCTGAGCCTGTGTTTCGTCCATTCTCCCGGGTCCAAAATCTACAGAGTGGTTTGAAAATGTGTTAGCAATCATGAACAAATGATCTGTTCTTTTTTCTTTTTTTTTTCTTTTAATGGAATTTGTGGAACGCACTGCAGCTCAGGTGAAGTTAATGGGACCCAATAGTTTTCATGGCCACTGCAGAAGCCAGGGTTTTCAAAATAAAAGCTCTCAAAGTTTCTATTTTTTATTTATTTTTCTGTTAAATTTAGCACATTTTTCTGGTGTCTGCTCGGTCCGTAGAGATACACTGGTCCCTAAATACCCAAAAGAAAAACAAAGAGCTCTGTTTTTTCTGTGGTAAATTATCGCTCCGATTTGTTGAGTGAGCGATTTTTGTTAAAGTCTATATGACAAATTAGAGTAAGAAAAAATACAAATATTAAAACTAAAACATTCATTATTATTTTTAAATATTGTTCTAAACATCTTGCCTGTTTTTTTCTACTTTCTTTTTCATTTTGGTTTAAGTTTATAATTTTACTTCCTGGTCACGGGCACATAGGTAATTATTTATCCGTGACCTAGCAACCATCATATAAACAAGGGCCAAATCTTGTCTAAATTGCAGTAGTTTTGATTAGACTGATACAAATAAATGACAACATCTTTAGTTAAATAAAGGTTTAAACTGTAAGAAAAGTGCCTTCCTTGTGAGTTTTCTGTGTTTGACGTTGCTAGAAATGTTCCCCAGTATGGCATTAATCTATGAAGAAAAGCAGATGACGCCTCCACACCAAGCTACAGCTCAGATCTGTGGAGAGGCGACCCCACTCACTGTGTGTATTGAAGCGTAACTGCGGAACATTCCAGGCAAAGCAATCACATCTCCATGGAGACGGGCCAAAAAGTGACATAGTGCAGCTTTAAAATTGAAAGGTGTGAAAATGTCAGCGCGTGCCTTCCTCATGATCACTTAATACTAAACAAATGTTACACACCTCTGTCAGAGAAAGAGAGAGAGATGGAGGAGGAGGAGTGAGGACAGAGGGGGAGGAAGAGAGAGCGAAAGGTGGGGGGTGAGGAAAGAAAAGAGAGAAGAAGGGAGGGAGGAGGGGAGAGGAGAAGGTAGAAGAGAGAGAGAGAAAAGGAGAGAGAGGGTGGTGGAGGAGTGAGGAGAGAGGGTGAGGAAGGGGGAGGCGAGAGGAGGAGAAAGAAAGGTGGTGGTGAGGAGAGAGAGAAAGGGAGGGGTGGAGGAGAGAGGGGGTGGTGGAGGAGAGAGAGAGAGAGGGGGTGGAGGAGGAGAGAGAGAAGGTGGATGAAGGGGGAGGTGAGAGGAGGAGAAAGAGAAAGGTGGTGGTGAGGGAGAGAGAGAGAGAAAGGGAGGGGTGGAGGAGAGAGGGTTGTGGAGGAGAGAGAGAGGGTGGTGGAGGAGGACAGAAAGAGAGAGAAGGTGGTGGAGGAAAGAGAGGGAGGGTGGTGGAGGAGAGAGAGAGGAAGGGTGGTGGAGGAGAGAGAGAAGGAGAAGGTGGTGGAGGAGAGAGAGAGGGAAGGGGTGGTGGAGGAGAGAGAGAAGGAGAAGGTGGTGGAGGAGAGAGATAGAGGGTGGTGGAGGAGCGAGAGAGAGGGTGGTCGAGGAGCGAGAGAGAGAAAGGGAGGAGGAGAGAGAGGGTGGAGGAAGAGAGAGAGGGTGGAGGAGGAGAGAGAGAGGGTGGTGGAGGAGAGAGAGATAGAGAAGGTGGTGGAGGAGCGAGAGAGAGGGTGGTGGAGGAGAGAGAGAAAGGGAGGAGTCGTAGTAGTAGTAGTAGTCCTAATAGCAGTAGCAGTAGCAGCAGTAGTAGTAGTAGTAGTAGCAGTAGCAGTAGTAGTAGTAAGAGTAGTAGTAGCAGTAGCAGTAGCAGCAATAGCAGAAGCAGCAGTAGCAGTAGCAGTAGTAGCAGTAGTAGCAGGAGTAGCAACAACAACAGTAACAACAGCAGCAACAACAACAGCAGCAACAACGACAGAAACAGTAGTAGCAGTAGCAGTAGTAGTAGCAGTAGCAGCAACAACAGCAGCAACAACAGCAACACCAACATCAACAGCAACAGCATCAACAGCAACAACAGCAACAACAACAGCAACAGCAGCAGCAACAGCAGCAACAACGGCAACAACAGCAACAACAACAGCAACAACAGGAACAGCAACAACAACAAAAGCAACAACAGCAACAACAACAGGAACAGCAACAACAACAACAGAACCACAGCGACAACAAAACAACAACAGGAACAACAAGAACAACAACAGCAACAACAAAAGCAACAAAAGCAACAACAGCAACAACAAAAGCAACAACAACAGCAACAGCAACAACAAAACAACAACAGGAACAACAGGAACAGCAACAACAGGAACAGCAACAACAGCAGCAGCAACAACAGGAACAGCAACAACAGGAAACAAACAAAGAACAAATAAAAGACAAGCAAACAGACGACCGAAGTCAGTCAAAGGCCAAGCTAAACAGGTGAGTCTTGAGCCCACTCTTAAAAACATGAACGTTCTCTGCAGCCCTGAGGTCCTCCGGCAGGCAGTTCCATAGACGAGGGCCGTAGTACTGAAAAGACACCTCTCCGTGAGTGTGTGTCCTGACTTTGGGAATGACCAGGAGCCTGCTGCCGGAGGAGCACAGGGCCCGTGAAGGTTCGAAAGGGGAAAGCAGTTCTGAAAGATAGGAAGGCCCAAGACCATTAAGACATTTAAAAACCAGTAAAAGAACTTTAAAATCTATCCTGTAACTCACAGGGAGCCAATGCAGAGATTTTAAGACCGGTGTAATGTGATCCCGCCCTCTGGTCCTAGTCAGGACACGTGCTGCATAAATCGTCATAAATCCCCACCCATTATTTACACTTTTTGGGAAGACCAGAGAGCAGTGCATTACAGTAGTCTATACGGCTGGTGACAAAAGCATCAGTGTCTCCGTATTGGCCTGAGAGAGAATAGGGCGAACTCTGGCTATGTTTTTTAGGTGATAGAAACCTATTTTTGTGATGTTCTTGATGTGTGGGATAAAAGCCAGCTCAGAGTCAAAAATGACGCCCAGGTTTTTCACTTGAGGAGATGGGTAAAAGGACTGTGCTTGTAGTTTTGATAAAAGTTTTTCTCTCTGGGCCTCAGGACCGATGACTAAAACCTCCGTTTTGTCCTGGTTAAGCTGGAGAAAGTTTCTTGCCATCCAGGATTTGATATCTAGAATACAGTTAAAAAGAGCATCCATTGGTCTGGTGTCATCAGGAGACACGGAAATAGACCTGGACTAGACATGGACGAGATCTGAACTAAAACTACACTAGACCTTGAATAGACTGAACTAAACCTTGACTAAACCTTGACTAAATCTGGACTAGACTGGGCGCGACATCCGGAATGCCCGCACGGCTTGCACTTTGCAGATATAAAAAAATGACCCCGCGGCTGAATAAAAAGCGGAGATCCGCTAAAAGCTCTTTCATCCCTGATTTACAGTAAACGTTGGACATGGCTATATCCATGTTGTAATATCCAGCATTACAACAGCCCCCCCCCCTCACTTTAGGGCCTTTGTCCTCCTTTTTGGACACAAGTGTCCTCCTTTGCTGTTTCATGCCGGTGGTCACCCTAAGTAGCAGTAGTAGCAGCAGTAGTAGTAGTAGCAGTAGTAGTAGCAGTAGTAGCAGAAGCAGTAGTAGCAGAAGCAGTAGTAGCAGCAGTAGTAGTAGTAGCAGTAGTAGCAGCAGTAGCAGTAGTAGTAGCAGTAGTAGTAGCAGTAGTAGTAGCAGCTGTAGTAGCAGTAGCAGTAGTAGTATTGTGGTATTATTCTCACTCTCACCTGCTGCACGTGTTGATCCAGATTCATGGTCCTCATTAGGCCTGTGGAAACCTGGACCAGATCCAAGACTAGACCCAGAACCAGACCAAGACCTGGACCTGGGAGCCTCCTGGTGTCTGAGCTCATGTCTCCATCTGACAAACAGTTCTGTCATCTTTAGAGTTTAAACCGGGCTGGAGACGGGACAGAACTCTTTGGACCTGGTTTATGGTTCATATCTCTGTAGTTCCTCGGTCTATCCACATGAAACAAAAACTGGCACAAAGTTCAGCCTCTTCTCTGTCAGGAGAAATAAACAAAAGTGAAATCATTTGTTCACAATAGCTTCAGAAAGTGGCGTCATTATTCAGCCCCAAAGACCTGATTTTTGTGAGTTGAAAGGACTTTAAACCAAAATAATGACAAGTTTGTGGAGCTCATCCCAAACAAATAATGAGGAGAAACATTTGTGGAGCTGAAGTTTTGAGATTTTTTCTTTAAAAACTGAAAATCTAAAACTTAAAAACTGAATCTTCCACAGAGTTCTACAGAGCCCTGCACAACAACTGAAATTAAAAGATGTTCTCAACTTCAACAACGTCAAGACACTGGCTTGTAATTTGGTTTGACATTACTGTAGTATTAGCAGCAGCAGTATCAGTAGAACTAGCAGTAAAAGTAGTAGTATTAGCAGTAGTAAGAGTAGTAGTAACAGTAGTAGTAGTAACAGTAGTAGTAGTAGTAACACTAGTAGGAACAGTAGTAGTGGTAGTAACAGTCGTAGTAGTAGTAACAGTACTAGTAGTAGTCGTAGTAATTTGATTTGACATTAACATTTGGATGGCTGCCATAATTTTTCGGAGCATAAGTGAAGAAGTGACTTTATTGATCTCACACAGGAGAAATTCTTCTCTGCATTTAACCCATCCTGTTATTAGGAGCAGTGGGCAGCACATTACTGCACCCGGTTTGATCAGGACCTCAGCTGGAGGATTTTACCTGGAGCATGTTTTGGGTTGAATGGGGAAACCGGAGTGCCCGGAGGAAACCCACCCAGACACGGGGAGAACATGCAAACTCCACACAGAAAGGCTCGGGCGACCCGGGGATCGAACCCAGACCATGCATGCAAACTCCACACAGAACACACTCAGCCACCGTGCCGCCGTATTACTTTTTTGTCACAATGGTATTGTATGGATCTAAAATGTGTTTAAACCATAGACCTGCTAGCTGCAGCGTTCCAAATAGGAAGTGAGCATGGACGCACTTCCAGCTCCACCAACTCCAGTTCACTTTGTATTGAAAAAACATCCCCCTCTCTCTGTAACTGTGGCTGTCAGGCTCCTCATTTTGGTCTTTAAAGGAAAAGTAACGTTATTTTACAATCTGAGCCTTCTTTCGGTAATAAAACAAGTCGTTTGACTCACCCATAGCACGTTGGTGTCATTTGGAGTTATGTTAAGTTATGTTGTAGCGTATCCGTTAGCGTGAGTACTCGGGGCATTACTTTGTGGTCTCCAAATAACACAAACTTTAGCACTTTTCAAATCATAGAAGCCCGATGTCTTAATCTACGATTTTGTTTGAAGCAAAAGTGGCCTGTAATCCGAGATTTATCCATAGTTTCGAGTTGATGAGGACGCCAGTGCGCATGCGCGGACTGTGCCTCTCAGCTCCCGGGACCCAAACATGAAACGCAAAGCTGAAAACTATGGATAAATCTCGGATTACAGGCCACTTTTGCTTCAAACAAAATCGTAGATTAAGACATCGGGCTTCTATGATTTGAAAAGTGCTAAAGTTTGTGTTATTTGGAGACCACAAAGTAATGCCCCGAGTACTCACGCTAACGGATACGCTACAACATAACTTAACATAACTCCAAATGACACCAACGTGCTATGGGTGAGTCAAACGACTTGTTTTATTACCGAAAGAAGGCTCAGATTGTAAAATAACGTTACTTTTCCTTTAAATGTTTGTATTTCCCCCCCCATAAATCAACATATGAACATTAATAACAGACAATAAAAAATAATAAAAAATAAAATAATAATAAATAAATAAATAAAATAAAGTAAATAAAAGGTAATAATCAGACCAATCGTGCACTTTCTTTCGCCAAGTTCACTCTGGCTAGCGTTAGCAACAGTTTTGCTTGACAGCCTCGCTTCTTATTGGCTCTTTGGTTGCTATGATACTCGGGGTCAGAATTCCAAATATGGCACTTGGCTCCAGATTCGCTCCTATAACTGCCAGCCTCACTTGATGTACCTGGAATTTTTTCGCAGGGCATAATACCTTATAGGAATGACATAAATTGACTTTTGGACTGCTAATGCTATCCCACTTTTACGAGCAGAGACTATAGGAAAAAGCTCTCTCAATCACGCTGGCTTTACCGTACTTTGTCTAAATAAAAGTGGATTATTCGATGATTATGATTAGATCCCTGCAGGAATTTTCCAGTTTTGTTTTTTCCGTAGCCACCGAAAAATAGCGTCCCAAAGTATTTACACACAGACTCGATTTAAAATGTCTATCCCTGTCCGAGGTAGTATTATTTTATGAAGTAAATATGTCACTCAGAGCGGGGCATTTCAGTAAAGATGGAAAAATTCACATAGTCAACAAATAAAAGCGGTGAACCACAAAAGAATGCAGGACTGGCACGGAGTTGTGAAGTTTGACGGGAAGTAAATATGAAAATCCATTGACACCATTACTAGAACTCAGATTTAAGGAGGATTTAGTGAGAGCAATATCCTGGTCAAACGAGTCTTAACCTTAAAGAGCCCTATCCCCAATGCTTTCTCATGGATTTGCCCCAGTACGGATATATTTAATAAGCAAGAAGTGCACGTTAGCATGTCAGGAAGTTGTTGTTACTGTTATAGTGATGGCAAAAGCTCCACTGGTCTCTAAAGTCCTCATAAACTCATCATGGTGAATAATTAGTTGGTTTGAAATGAACTACAGTAATCCCTCATTTATCGTGGGGGTTAGGTTCCAGAAATAACCCGCAATAAGAGAAATCCGCAAAGTAGGACAATAATTTTGCAATTATTCTACATGTTTTAAGGCTGTAAATGCCTCACCACACACATTATACGCTTTTCTCAGACTGGAATTAACATTTTCTCACATTTGTCTCTAGTTTAAACACTCAAACTTTCATAGATTTTCAACAAAATGTATTAATAGTGACGCGTGGGGGGAGACCCGGAAGCCCCGCTGGACGCGCGAGGAGCACTGCCACGTCCCGGGACGCGACGCGCACCAACCCCTTGGAGAAATGCACTCCTCATCGTGGACAAATCCGTGACAGAGCAGCGTGACCGGCGCAAGGCTGCGCGTACACCAGGGCTGCGAGCACGAGATCGAACTGTGGCGCCCGGACCGCGTCCTCTCAGCCCGAGCCACAAACCAGCCGCACGAAACCAGCAAAGAGTGGTTTAATCCTGGTTTAGACCTGGTCTAGTCCCGGTTTAGTCCAGGTCTAGACCTGGTCCAGTCCTGGTTTAGTCCAGGGCCAGTCCAGGTTTAGACCTGGTTTAGTTCTGGTCTAGACCTGGTTTAGTCCACGTTTAGTCCTGGTCTAGTCTCTTAGCCAATCAGGACGCAGAACACAATGTTACACTATAAAAAAAAATGTTACACTATAAAATTTTTTTTTTAAATCTGCGAAAAAGCGAGGCCGCGAACAGTGAACTGCGATAGAGCGAGGGACCACTGTAATTCTGTTTTTCATGTTTTTTTAACACAGCAAAATTCAGATACAGCAGTTATGATGCTAGCTGACAGCACTACTCTGTCTGAAGCTCTGTTACTCAAGGCAAAGGGGAATTCTACACACTCTGTTACTCCATCCATCCATCCATTTTCTTCCGCTTATCCGGGGCCGGGTCGCGGGGGCAACAGTCTAAGCAGGGACGCCCAGACCTCCTTCACCCCGGACACTTCCTCCAGCTCCTCCGGGGAGACCCCAAGGCGTTCCCAGGCCAGCCGGGACACATAGTCCCTCCAGCGCGTCCTGGGTCTTCCCCGGGGCCTCCTCCCGGTGGGACATGCCCGGAACACCTCCCGAGTGAGGCGTCCAGGAGGCATCCGAAACAGATGCCCAAGCCACCTCAGCTGGCTCCTCTCGATGTGGAGAAGCAGCGGCTCTACTCCGAGCTTCTCCCGTGTGCCTGAGCTCTTCACCCTATCTCTAAGGGTGCGCCCAGCCACTCTGCGGAGGAAACTCATTTCGGCCGCTTGTATCCGCGATCTCGTCCTTTCGGTCATTACCCAGAGCTCATGACCATAGGTGAGGGTAGGAACATAGATTGACCGGTAAATTGAGAGCTTCGCCTTTCGGCTCAGCTCCCTCTTCACCACAACAGTCCGGTACAGCAACAGCATCACTGCCGATGCTGCACCGATCCGCCTGTCAATCTCACGCTCCATCCTCCCCTCACTCGTGAACAAGACCCCGAGATACAGTACTTGAACTCCTCCACCTGAGGCAAGGACTCCCCACCCACCCAGAGAGGGCAAGCCACCTTTTTCCGGTGGAGAACCATGGCCTCGGATTCGGAGGAGCTGATATCATCCCATCCCAGCCGCTTCACACTCGGTTGCGAACCGCCCCAGTGCACATTGGAGATCCCGGTTCGATGAAGCCATCAGGACAACATCATCCGCAAACAGCAGAGATGAGATCCTGTGGTTCCCAAACCGGATCCCCTCCGGCCCCTGACTGCGCCTAGAAATTCTGTCCATAAATATAATAAACAGAACCGGTGACAAAGGGCAGCCCTGGCGGAGTCCAACATGCACCGGAAACAGGTCCAACTTACTACCGGCAATGCGAACACAGCTCCTGCTCCGGTCATACAGGAACCGAACAGCCCTTAGCAAAGGGCCCCGAACCCCGTACTCCCAGAGCACTCTCCACAGGACCCCACGAGGGACATGGTCGAATGCCTTCTCCAGATCCACAAAGCACATGTGGACTGGTTGGGCAAACTCCCATGCACCCTCGAGCACCCGATGGAGGGTAAAGAGCTGGTCCAGTGTTCCCCGGCCGGGACGAAAACCACACTGCTTCTCCTGAATCCGAGGTTCGACTGTCGGTTGAATTCTCTTCTCCAGCACCCTGGAATAGACCTTACCAGGAAGGCTGAGGAGTGTGATTCCACGATAATTGGAACACACCCTCCGGTCCCCTTTCTTAAACAGAGGGACCACCACCCCGGTCTGCCAGTCCAGAGGTACTGTCCCCGACCGCCACGCGATGTTGCAGAGACGTGTCAGCCAAGACAGCCCTACAACATCCAGCGACTTGAGATACTCAGGACGGATCTCATCCACCCCCGGGGCCTTGCCACCGAGGAGCTTTCCAACCACCTCAGTGACTTCTGCCAGGGTGATGAACGAGTCCGCCTCCGAGTCTCCAGCCTCTGCTTCCTCCTCGGAAGACGTGACGGCGGTATTGAGGAGATCCTCAAAGTATTCCTTCCACCGTCCGATAACATCCCCAGTCGAGGTCAACAGCTCCCCACCCCACCGTAAACAGTGTTGGTGAAGCACTGCTTCCCCCTCCTGAGGTGCCGAACGGTTTGCTAGAATTTCTTTGAGGCCGTCCGATAGTCCTCCTCCATGGCCTCTCCGAACTCCTCCCAAACCCGAGTTTTTGCCTCTGCGACCACCCGGGCTGCAGCACGCTTGGCCCACCGGTACCCGTCAGCTGCCTCAGGAGTCCCATGAGCCAACAAGGCCCGATAGGACTCCTTCTTCAGCCTGACGGCATCCCTTACTTCCGGTGTCCACCACCGGGTTCGGGGATTGCCGCCGCGACAGGCACCACAGACCTTACGACCACAGCTACGGGCGGCTGCATCGACAATAGAGGCCGAGAACAAAGCCCACTCGAACTCCATGTCCCCAGCCTCCCCCGGAATCCAGGAGAAGCGGTGTGAGTTGAAGGTGCCCCTGACAGAGGGCTCTGCCAGACGTTCCCAACAGACCTTCACGATACGCTTGGGCCTGCCAGGTCTCTCCGGCTTCCTCCCCCGCCAGCGGACCCAACTCACAACCAGGTGGTGATCGGTTGACAGCTCTGCCCCACTCTTCACCCGAGTGTCCAAGACACGCGGCCGGAGGTCAGATGACACGACAACAAAGTCGATCATCGACCTCCGTCCTAGGGTGTCCTGGTGCCACGTGCAGTGATGGACACCCTTGTGCTCGAACATGGTGTTCGTTATGGACAAACTGTGGCTAGCACAGTAGTCCAATAACAGAACACCGCTCGGGTTCAGATCAGGGAGGCTGTTCCTCCCAATCACCGCTCTCCAGGTGTCACTGTCGTTGCCCACGTGGGTGTTGAAGTCCCCCAGTAGAACGATGGAGTCCCCGGTCGGTGCACTATCCAGTACCCCTCCCAGGCACTCCAAGAAGGCCCGGTACTCTGCACTGCTGTTCGGCCCATAGGCCGACACAACAGTGAGAGACCTGTCCCCGACCCAAAGGCGCAGGGACGCGACCCTCTCGTTCACCGGGGTGAACTCCAACACTCGGCGGCTGAGCTGTGAGGCAATGAGCAGGCCCACACCAGCCCGCCGCCGTTCCCCGCGGGCAATGCCAGAGAAATGGAGGGTCCAGCCCCTCTCAAGGAGCTGGGTTCCAGAGCCCAAGCTGTGCGTGGAGGTGAGGCCAACTATATCTAGTCGGTAATGCTCAACCTCCCGCACGAGCTCAGGCTCCTTCCCCCCCAGCGAGGTGACATTCCATGTCCCCAGAGCTAGCCTCCATGTCCGGACATCCGGCCGTCGAGGCCCCCGCTTTCGACTGCCGCCCAGATCTCTCTGCACCCGGCCCTTATGGATCCTCCTGCGGGTGGTGGGTCCACAGGAGGACGGCCCCACGTCGCTTCTTCGGGCTTCGCCCGGCCGGGCCCCGTGGGGAAAGGCCCGGCCACCAGACGCTTGCTGGTGAGCACCAACCCCAGGTTTGGCTCCAGGGTGGGGCCCCGGTGACGCCAGTCCGGGCGACCTATCTGACCTTGTTTTAAAACTCAACATAAAGGCTTCTGAACCGCTCTTAGTCTGACCCGTCCCCCAGGACCTGTTTGCCTTGGGTGACCCTACCAGGGGCATAAAGCCCCCGACAACATAGCTCCCGGGATCATTCGGGCACTCATTCATTCAAACCCCTCCACCACGTTAAGGTGGCGGCTCAAGGGGGGGAGTCTCTGTTACTCAAGTTAGACTTTAATCTGAGCTTTATTTTAACACAATCTGACCAGAAATAACTGATTTACCTTGAACTACAACAGGTGAGCTGATTTGTGATGTTAAACAAGTCTTTCTCAAATAACTTTACAGTTTTTGTTGAAAATCAAACTCCTAAATGGGACCACGAATGCTCGGACTGATCCCACGCTCCTGAAAACGTGCTCTTTAAATCCATTTTGGAATTTTTTCTTGAGTTTCCTGACACTCTTAGAACTTTTTTGCCGTGTTTGCCAATGTGCGCGGTGTGTCAACATGGTAACTACTGAACATTCATGTAGGACACCCCCAGCATGATGTCACTGCAAAGTTTAGATTAAATTAGTAAAAACAAAATCGTTTTTGCGTAACAATATTACACAGACATTAAGTTACACAGCTGAAGTCGTGATTGTTTTTGAAACACGTCACAAGACTCTGCACTGACAGACATCACGTTTCAATCTTACGCCAGAACAGACTCATGAGGAGAGGAAATATATTTATATTTTTAGGCTCATTCATTAAAAAAGTCGGTTCACATGACATCAGAACATTCAAATCTTTATATATCCTGCATTTTTTCAGTTACAAGTCTTTTTATTGCTCAAAATCATTTTATTTAGGAGAAATTTTTTTAAAAATAGGTCCTTTGCAGTGACATCATGCTGGGGGTTTTCTCCGTTTATCTCTATTGATGGAATGTTCAGCAGTTACCATGGAGACACGATGCGAACATTAGCAAAAAAGTATTTACAAAACAAAACAGAAAGTTATTTTACAATCTGAGCCTTCTTTCGGTAATAAAACAAGTCGTCTGACTCACCCATAGCACGTTCGTGTCATTTGGAGCTGTTTGGTAAAAGTTATGTTGTAGCGTATCCGTTAGCGTGAGTACTCGGGGCATTACTTTGCGGTCTCCAAATAACACAAACTTTAGCACTTTTCAAATCATAGAAGCCCGATGTCTTTAGTCTACGATTTCGTGTGGTCAAAAGTGGCCTGTAATCCGAGATTTATCCATAGTTTCGAGTTGATGAGGACGCCAGTGCGCATGCGCGGACTGTGCTCTCAGCTCCCGGGACCCAAACATGAAACGCAAAGCTGAAAACTATGGATAAATCTGGGATTACAGGCCACTTTTGCTTCAAACGAAATCGTAGATTAAGACATCGGGCTTCTATGATTTGAAAAGTGCTAAAGTTTGTGTTATTTGGATACCGCAAAGTAATGCCCCGAGTACTCACGCTAACGGATACGCTACAACATAACTTTCTTCAAACAGCTCCAAATGACACGAACGTGATATGGGTGAGTCAAACGACTTGTTTTATTACCGAAAGAAGGCTCAGATTGTAAAATAACGTTACTTTTCCTTTAAGGGAAAAAACACACAAAATGGATTTAAAGAGCACATTTTCAGGAGCCTGTGATCAGTGTGAACGTTCATGGTCCTGAAAAGCTGTTGGTTAAAACTTCAGACGGAGTAGTGCTTCCAGTTAGCGTGTGTTGATGACGTCAGCTGCAGTGTCAGTAACTCAACTAAATATTTTTCATATTTTAGATTCAAATCCTCAAAGAAATAAAGAGGAAGCATAAGTGGAAACTTGCTTGCCTCTCCACAGATTTGATCTTTACTTGTGTCTCTATGGAGAAGAAATCAGTTTGCGTATTTCTTATTTTCCACCTTTTTTTTTTTTTACATTTTAACTTCAAATTTTAAAGTGTCTTGAACTTTTTATCAGACTTTGCAAATCTTGGGCCTAAACTTAAGCCAGGACTCCATCAGTTCTTAAAGTGGGTCAGATCTGTTCCTGTTTAGTTATTTTCTGCCTTTGTGCTCTTGTGCCAAACACGTGAGTCTCACTTCAGTGGAAACTCCAGACTTACCTTCCGGCATTGTTCCATCGAGCAACGCAAAAGCACCCGCTACTGATGTTTGGGCTGTAGTTCAAAATCCAAGACTAAACTCATTTTGAAATTTTGTACATTTTCCAAGAGCTAAATCAGTGCTTTTATTTCTGTTGTTCTCTATTAAAGGGCCTGGACCACATTGTTTTTGTGCTAAATATGCCCCAGTACAGATATTTTGTATAAGCAGCTCTTATCAGAGAATCAGGAAGTGCACTGTTAGCAGGCCAGTTGCATATAAAATAAAATCTAAATAAATCTAAATAAAGTAAAAACTAAATAAAGTTAATAAATGCTGGTTTAAAATACTCTCTAAACTTATTTTTGCAGTTTTAACCATAGACTGTATAAGGAAGTGGACTAAAGGAGTGTGACGTCACCCACAGCATTCAGCTCCAGTCAAATGAAGCTCACCGAGGCTAGCAGTTATTGAAGCAAATTTGGAGCAGGTCCCTTTTAAGATTAGGAATTTATTTACAGATAAAATATTGAAATACAAAACCCAGGATCATGTAGAGTGAGTTAAGTCAGATGTGTAATGTCTGCGTTTTATTGTCTGAGAATCAGGAAGTGCACTGTTAGCAGGCCAGTTGCATACAAAACAAAAACTAAATAAATCTGATATTAAAGTTAATAAATATTGGTTTAAAATACTCTTTAAACTTGTTTTGCAGTTTTAACCATAGACTTTATAAAGAAGTGGACTAAAGGCGTGTGACGTCACCCATAGCGTTCAGCTCCAAATGAAGCTCACTGAGGCTAGCACTTACAGGAGCGAATTTGCAGCAGAGTTTATTTACGAACAAAATAGTGAAATAAAAACACCAGGATCATGTAGAGCAGGTTAATAGGGACGTTTTAAGACCAAAATGACGAGCAGTTACAGAGAGAGGTGAGACGGTTTTTTAATGTAAATTCAGTTGGACCCAGAGCCGATGGAGCTGGAAGTATCCCCATACTCATTTCCTACTTGGAACATGGCGGCTAGCAAGTTAGCTATGTCCATTTATATAAACAGTCTATGGTTTTAACTTCTAACAAGGGCCAACTAGGACTAAACCAGAGCTCGGATTGAACCAGGACTAAATCAAGACTAAACTGATTTGAAAATGTTTTTATTTGAAGAAAATAAAGCCACAAGAATCAGGAACTGTGCAGTTATCATGCTAGTTGTGGTTAGCATTATTAAGACAGCAAAACTCTGTCTCTGAGAGTTGTGAAACGCTCCTAAACAGCACGTTATGTAAGTTTCTATAGGTCCTTGGAATGTTCTGCCCACCATGATACGGCTCTGATATGAAGAGGGAATGTTTTATGTTGTATGTTTTATGTAAGCGTGTTAGTCATTCGCCAGTTGTTTATTTTGGGCATAAATACGAAGATGGGACAAGATTTTGTGTTTATGTTTAGCTCGGACAAAAAAACAAAACAAAAAAAACTACTGTGTGAGCTACTGCATCCAAATCATTTCCCAGATGGATAAATAATGTTTGTCTAAATCTCAACTGTATGTATCCTGCACTCAGTTTTAAAAATGTAGTACAGACATCCGACCCTGTGTCTCCAGAGTTAGACCAGGACTATGCCTGGACTAGACCAGGGATTACAACAGGACTGGACCAGGACTAGACCAGGGACTAGAGCAGGACTAGACCAGGGACTAGAGCAGGACTGGACCAGGACTAGACCAGGGACTAAACCAGAGAACAGGGGTTAGACCATGATTAAATTAGTACTAGACCAGGACTGGACCAAGACTAGACCACAGACTAGACCAGGACTAGAACAGAGATCAGGGGTTAGACCAGGACTACACCAGGGACTAGACCAAGGCTAAGCCAAGACTAGACCAGAGGACAGGGGTTAGACCAGGAATAAAGTAGGACTAGGGCAGGACTGGAGCAGGACTAGACCAGGACTGAACTAAGAATAGCCAAGGACTGGACTAGGACTAGAGCAGGACTGGACCAAGACTAACCCAAGGACCAAGACTAAACTAAGGGGCTATACAAATGTAGTGGACAAGATAGAGACACGTCCTGCGTTTGTCTCATTCTCAGTTTATGGACAGGCTCATTTGAAGCTCAGAACCTCCAGAATTCCCTCCCTGAGCTGCAGAGGCTGCACTAGCACTGACTCATGACTGGTGCAGGTGCTGGGGTTTAGGTAGAACCGTTCAGATCAGAGAGAGGGATTTTAGGTTTAAACACACTGGATTTCAGCTTTGGATCTGGCAACACGAATGAGAGAATCATGTGAGGCTCATTCTGCTTTGTGATTGGATAATCGTCTGGAACCAAAACACGAAATTATCACATAAATAACTTGTCCAGTGTTTTTGTAATGAAGAATAAATAAGTATTACAATAGTTATCAATAAAAGCTGTATTTGTTTTGAACATGTTTAACAGTATTATGGCATTAAACCTTTCTATCTTCATGGAGACCAAGCCAGACCAAGTTACAGGTCAGATCTGTGGAGAGGCGACCCTGCTCACAGCCAGAATGTCTGTTTTTCTAGGTATTTTTGAGCTATAAAACCACCGGTAACTGAATAAATGTAAAGTAGAGCTGTTTAAAGTCACACTGTGGAACATTCCAGGCAGAGCAATGACATCTCCATAGAAACAAGCAGGTGACAGACCCCCAACCAAAAAGTTACACAGTGCACCTTTAAAAAACATTAGTATATTGATAGTAATAGTAGGATCTGATGTATATTTATTATTTTGTGAATGAATTTGGAAATGACATTACAACATTTGAGTGTTGTCCCTCCACTTCTCGTCCTGACCTCAGCGTTGTCATTTAACCTTTGACTGGTGCAATACTGAAACCTGGACTTCCCTTTATCCGACACTGTAGGATTTCAGTTGCCTGGAAGAATCCATGACTCATCGCTGTACCAGCGGATGAGTCTGGTAACGCTTGATCCAGAATGCGCTGCTGTTGCGCTTAGACAGACAGCTAAGTGAACCAATCAGAGATTGCGCCATCTTGATTCAAAACTGAGGAGGAACTTCCGCTGCCTAAGAGTGACTTTGCGGGCAAAGGCGGGGGCACTGACGTCACCATCTTTGAACGAATCAGAATCGCGGAGTCCGTTTTTAACCGGAGGAGCGAGAGTGGAGCGAGGGTGTCCAAATGGTATCACGCTTTATAGGAAATACAGAGAGATATCATTTGGCTGGCCAGGTAAGGATTTCAGTCATTTTATTGTCAAAAAGGGAATATAGTGAGTAATACTGAACTGCAGTTACCAGAATGTGTTTATAACCTTCCTGACTCATCCAACTCATTATATTTGGAGTATTAAACAAGCCCTCAGTGTAAATATCTGGACAATTTATTCATTTATTTATTCTTTATTTAATAGGGACAATGCATATTAATGAACATCTACAACATTGCAGTGTAAATACGCCAGATTGTAGCAAAAATGCTCATTTCCATCTGTAGTCCCTGGGCAGGTGACACCACAGCAAAAACAACAAAAACAATGACAAGTTACAATAACTGCAACATTAAAACATTAAACATTAAAAGTGTCCATAGTCTGGTTTTCCTTTAGCTGCTGTTTCAAGTGTGATTTAAAGCCCCAGTGTGTAGGATTCGTGGCGCATAGGTGGATGGTGCTATTGCACTTTTTGTTTTAGCTACGGCAGACCTCGAGGGTCACCCGGGCGCACGCACGGTGCTGCTACTGTATAAATAAAACGCGGTCCCGTTTTTTTTTTTTTTTTTTCTCATGAAAACACACATTCCCGATCATGTACCATGACACTCTACACATCAAATGAAACCTTACAGTCTCCTCTTTTTGACTATGCAATTCATTTCCCTGCAAAACAATCACTCCCCGAGCACATGGGGCTTTTATACGGAAAAGCACAAAACGAGGTTAGCTTACCTTAGAATGCTTTGCACAGGTCAAACTCTGTATTTCACCATAAACTTGCTCTCAATTTGTCCGTAAGGATCCAGCGAATAAAATCCAGTAAAACAATTTAGTCCAAAACACGTGTTAGATCCATTACGACGTCTGATCCGGCAGCATGCTTGTGTTGTTTACCCAAAACCACGAGCCTTGCTGAAGGCGAAGGCGGAGCCCAAATGTCCTTCTGCGGCTCTCGTATTCAAAATGGCTGCCTCTGCATGGGGAAGATCCCCCTTTTATGTGACTATATCTAAGTCCAAAAGAATACTTTGATTTCATGATGGAAGTGACAAAGCTTGGAAAACAATGTATTTTAGAATGGGTATCTTCAATTTCAGTAATTAACGGGTAAAAATCTTACACACTGTCCCTTTAAAGTGTCCAGTGTTGGAGTCTCTCTTATTGATGATGGGAGAGAGTTCCAGAACTTAGAGCTTCTGACTGAGAGACACTTTGTCCGAATGTAGAACGTCTGTGTGGGACCTCACAGTTCCCCCGGGGTCTGTGTGGGACCTCGCAGTTCCCCCGAGCTCTGTGTGGGACCTCACAGTTCCCCCGGGGTCTGTGGGGACCCTAGTTTCCATACCATAAAAAGTCTTTGTTTTAATAAAATCCTGTAATGGAGGAGGAGCCCATGCAACACTTTATATATAAAACATCCATATTTGAAATGAATAAAATGATTAAAATTACGCAAGTGAAGAGACACTCACACTAAATTCTACCTTCACTTTTGGTTGTAGGATCCCCCACCTTGTCTTGCTTCATAGAGATGTTATTGCTTTGCTGGCAGTGTTGCAAGGTTTGGCATTACAAGGTACTTTAACGTAAAAGGCACTACATAGATGTTATACATGTATTTTTTTACTTTACAATTGCTTATATCTATTTCTACTCCAAAAGTAGTAGGTCCGATATTACACAAAATTGACTCTTATGAGCTTTAAATAATGTTATAATGTTTCCTCCTCAAAAACATACCTGGAGTTGTGTTTTGTTTCATTCACATGTTTGAGTAACTCTTTATTGTTAGTCTGTTTACATCTCCAAAGCTCAAAATGCTCTGTTCCACCTTGTGATGTCATGAAGCGGTAGTTTTCAAGTTAGCAGCTGCTTTTGCCTTTAGTTCGCTCGCCTCCGCCCATCCCTCTCCCCTCAGTCTGCTGAAACCCTCATGAAGCTCCTCACCATTGTGTACAAACACATCAGAGACTCGTCTACACTCACCATCTTCAAAAAGCCCCAAAAACTCCCCTGTTCAAAACTGCATTTAAATAACTGCATCTCCTGTTTATCTGTTTCTTTCATTTGTGTTTGTGTCTGTTTTGATCTGTGTGAATTGTCTTTGAGTGTCATATAACGAGCTATACAAGTGTTATGTATTATTATTATTATTATTTGAGTTCAATAGAGACTGGAAATTTCACAGCTGAAATTATCTAAATGATTCCTGTATTACCACACGATGTCAAGTGTTTTCTGTTTGAGAGAAGAACTTGAGGAATGAGGAAACAACATAATAACATAGATCAGAAAATAGCATAATAAGGGCCCTTTCATAAATCTCTGCTCTTCGTTTGTAAACAGTTTGGTTGAGCAAAGAGCTTTGATTAAGAGCGTGGATCTCTGGCTCGAGGAGATGCGTCATGTTTATCTTTGCTCAAACTTGGCAGAACTTTAACGTTTTAACTCCGAGATCCAGTGACGCTGATGAGAGGGAACGTGACGGAGCCTGACGTTTCGCTTACGCCGAACGTGGAAAAAAAAAGACACTTTAAGAGCTGGTTTATAACAGGGAGGAAGACTGGTGATACTACACATGATGTTACAAGCAATAATGGAAAATCACATTGGCTTAGAATTTACAGTTTGTAATTTATCACATTTTAGTTGTAGTACTTTCAAATGGGCAGGTTAAAAAACTCAAGTCTAAATTGAGTAACAGAGCTTCAGACAGAGTAGTGCTTTCAGTTAGCTTCACCCCCCCACCCATAGGTAGCGCTGAGTTTTGAAACTTGGTGCTACTACCTGTTTTTTTTGTAAATTTTTCCAACATTTTTCCACAAACTGCTTCTTAACTGATAAAAAAAAATGTTAAATTATGATAAATATTTAGTACTATCCCACCAAACCAAGTCACTTTAAAGCTGCAACGCGTAACTTTTCTGGTGGAGGGTCTGCTGTGCTACCTGCTTGTTTCCATGGAGATGTTATTGCTTTGCCTGGAATGTTCCCTGGTATGACTTTAAACATTTCCATCTAGCATTTTGGTCATTACGGGCATTTCTGTCGCTCAAAAACACAATAATTCCTTCGCCTCTCCACAGATCTGAACTGTAATTCAGCGTAGTGCCGTAACCTGCTTTAATCTATACTGTGGAACATTCTAGACAAAGCAGCAACATCTCCATGGAGACAGATGCATTCAGTTGTATGGTAGCCGTCTCTCTCTCTCCTTCGTGATCTCAAACGGAAAAATTTGCACCATTATTTTCACGACGTGGCTCCAGACCTGACGTGCAGCTCGTGGATAATTAGAGGAGGTGTTATTGTTGTTTTTGTCTCCACTCTGTTTAAAGCTCCCAGATTCTTCTGAGCTTTAATGCTGCACTGTGTAACTTTTCCAGTAGAGGGTCCACCACCTGCTTGACTCCATGCAGATGTTTTTGTTTTTTTTCCCCACTGTCACTATGGAGACGGGCAGGCCAGGCCAGGCCAAGTTACAGGTCAGATCTGTAGAGAAGTGGACTAAATCAGGACTAAACCAGGATTAAACCAAGAACTAAACCACTAAACCAGGACTAAACTAGGACTAAACTAGAACTAAACTAGGCCTAAAGCAGGACTAAAGCAGGACTAAACCAGGACTAAATCAACCAGGACTAAACTAGGACTAAACCAATAAACCAGGACTAAACTAGGACAAAAGCAGGATTCAACAGGACTAAATCGGTTCTAAACAGGACTAAATCAGGACTAAACTAGGACTAAACTAGGACTAAATCAGGACTAAATCAAGACTAAACTAGGACTAAACTAGGACTAAACCAGGACTAAATCAACCAGGACTAAACTAGGACTAACCAATAAACCAGGACTAAACTAGGACAAAAGCAGGATTCAACAGGACTAAATTGGTTCTAAACAGGACTAAATCAGGACTAAACTAGGACTAAACTAGGACTAAATCAGGACTAAACCAGGACATAACTGGGACTAAATCAGGACTAAATCAAGACTAAACTAGGACTAAATCAGGACTAAACCAGGACTAAATCAACCAGGACTAAACTAGGACTAAACCAATAAACCAGGACTAAACTAGGACAAAAGCAGGATTCAACAGGACTAAATCGGTTCTAAACAGGACTAAATCAGGACTAAACTAGGACTAAATCAGGACTAAATCAGGACTAAATCAAGACTAAACTAGGACTAAACTAGGACTAAACCAGGACTAAATCAACCAGGACTAACCAATAAACCAGGACTAAACTAGGACAAAAGCAGGATTCAACAGGACTAAATCGGTTCTAAACAGGACTAAATCAGGACTAAACTAGGACTAAACTAGGACTAAATCAGGACTAAATCAACCAGGACTAACCAATAAACCAGGACTAAACTAGGACAAAAGCAGGATTCAACAGGACTAAATCGGTTCTAAACAGGACTAAATCAGGACTAAACTAGGACTAAACTAGGACTAAATCAGGACTAAACCACGACATAACTGGGACTAAATCAGGACTAAATCAAGACTAAACTAGGACTAAATCAGGACTAAACCAGGACTAAATCAACCAGGACTAAACTAGGACTAAACCAATAAACCAGGACTAAACTAGGACAAAAGCAGGATTCAACAGGACTAAATCGGTTCTAAACAGGACTAAATCAGGACTAAACTAGGACTAAACTAGGACTAAATCAGGACTAAACCAGGACATAACCGTGACTAAATCAGGACTAAATCAAGACTAAACTAGGACTAAACTAGGACTAAATCAGGACTAAACCAGTACTCTAGATAACTGGGGCCATTCACAGAAATAATGTTTTTGCAGTAGTTTTGAGAAATACAAACACCTGTAATTGAATAAATGCAAAATATATTTGTTTAATGCCATACTGTGAAACATCCCAGTCAAAGCAATAATGTCACCATGGATACAAGGAGATGGCGGACTCTACACAGTTACACAGTGCATCTTTAAGCCATGTTATAAAAAACAGACCTGCAGTTGTGTTTTGTTTCATTCATGTTTGAGTAACTCTTTATTATTCGTCTGTCTACATCTCCAAAACTCAGAACGCTCTGTTCCACCTTGTGATGTGATGTCATTGCGTTTTAGTTTTTCAAGTGAACACCTCCTTTTAGCATTAGTTCAGTTGAGATGGGCAATTCCAGGGCTGAATCATACTGGTCCTTTCCCAGTTTATAAACACAATAATTCATCTTTTCATTTCAAACTGATTCCACAATTCTCTTAAAGATGCACAGTGGAACTTTTGTGTGTGTGTGTGTGTGTGTGTGTGCGTGTGTGTAGACTGGCTGTAGACCTGCCTCAGTCTTTACCTTGGACCAGAGCTGGACTTTAGAACGGCCAACTTCACATGAGGTTTGGCTGATACCCCCAACCTCAAAAAGCTGCACAGCCCTGCTACAAACAAGAATTTTGAATATTTTGGCTACTACTACCACAAGTATTACTACTACTACAACTACCACAAGTATTACTACTACTACTACAACTACTACTACCACTACTACCACAAGTATTACTACTACTACTACTACTACTACAACTACTACCACAGCATTAGAACACAAAAGTTTCAAATTCAAACTCTCTATTTATGTGCATTATCTCACTTTAAAATCAACCAAAAATAAATAAATGCACAACTTTTCTCCTGAGTTTGCTGTAACACGTGAAAACCTTAAAAACTGCTCAGTCCGAAGCCCGTATCTCCTCCAGTCCACCTTAAGAGATCCGAGCCTGCAGTGATTTATAATTTGCTGTAGGTGGCGCTGTTGCTCCACGGCCAGGGCTCTTGTCCACATTGACCCCAGCGGGAGGAGGGTGAGACTAAAGGTAGCTTTGAGAAAACGTGGAAAACGTGAATTTGCTGAGTGGCTGTCAGGAAAAAAATCTCCAAAAATGTGGCAGTGCAGAGATGGAATCTGAAATAGAAATTCACAAATCAGAGGAAAAAAATGCTGTTTATTTTGGTTTTATTTCTTTTCTTTTTCTTTTTTTTTAATGCGAGAATACTGTGAAATTTTGATGTGCATTTCCTTGACAGGTTAATGCACAATCCCCTATATCTTCTGTGTCAGATGCCCTTCCATCCTCCTATTCATTTCAGTTTGGGTTTCTCGTTTTTGAGGAATTTTTTCATTCAGAAGATTTTTTTGTTTATCTATTTATTTATTTATTTATTTATTGCAAATTAGCAACCTATTTAATCATCCTGAAACTCATGGAATTTTCTCTGTGTCAGATGCCCTCCCATCCTCCTGTATCCCTATATTGATGACCTGAATTGGAGATCAAATGTCTCTAGTTAATCTGCAGATTCTACCTGCTTGTCTCCATGGAGATGTAATTACTTGGCCTGGAATGTTCCACAGTATGACATTAAACATGTCTATCTTGCATTGATGACTGGTGGCAAAAAAATACCTTAAAAAGATGCATTCTTACTATGAGCGGGGTCGCCTCTCCACGCGTCTCACCTGTCACTTTTCCCTGTAGTGTCACCTGCTTGTCTCCATGGAGATAGATAAGTTTAATGCCATACTGTGGAACATTATAGACAAGTGGCATGCCCTCCACCAGTCCTTGGTTTAGTCTCTGTGGTTTATAAATCCCTGGTTGGTCCTTGTTTCGTCCTTAATCCTGATTCAGTCCTGGTCTCATCTGGTGGACCCTCCATCAGAAAAGTTCCACAGTGCAGCTTTAAAGTAGCTCTGAGCCCATTGAACAGGTGTTAGCCGAGGTTATAATAGTTTTGGATTTTTCATTATAGTTTAGTTTTAGTTAGTTTTGACTTTTTACCTCTAATTCAATTAGTTTTAATTTGTTTTTAGAGTGGCTCTGATAGTTTTAGTTTTTTTTGTAACTGCTCAGTTTTAGTTTAGTTTTTATTTGTTTTAATTTTAGTTTTGGGCTTATACTTTGGGTTATTTGTCTAATGCAGGATTCAAAAAGAAAGCAGTGTTATCAAACTTACAACAAACAAATACAATTTTAAAACATTTAAAACAACACGAGCATATACCTCGTGATCCAGGGGTTGGCGGTTCGAATCCCCCTCTTGACGGGTTGACCACATGTGATCCCAGCTCCCACAGATGAGCGCTGCTGTTGTGTACTTGGGCAAGACACTTAACCCCACCTTGCCAGTGTCTGCGGACACTGGTAGCCCCCATGGCAGAAGATACATCAAGGCCTGTTGTGACGTGAGCCGTCCTCCTGTGGACCCACCACCTGCGGAAGGATTCATGGGGGCTGGTGCATTGTGTTCTGGGCAGCAGAACACTGCTTGGACTGCTGCCCCCGCGACCCAGAAAATGGAAAAGCGGAAGAAAATGAATGAACATTTATTCAGGTTTACTCCCACAACAACCAAAGCAGTCCAAAAGCTGCAGCCTTAAGTACAGAAACAACAAAAATACACACCAAAACTTCCAATTTTACCAACTCCAAAAAAGGCTTGGAAATAAAGTGACAAAGATGAAAACAAAGAGCAATTTATCTATAATTTCACTTAGTTTTGTAAACACACAATACAGTTTCAGTTTCGTTTTTTTTTTTTTTCTTTTAATTGTCCTAGTTTAGTTTAGTTCTAGTTTAGTGCTAGTTTAGTCCTTGTTTAGTCCTAGTTTAGTTCTGCTTTAATCCTGGTTCAGTCCTGCTTTAGTCCTGCTTTAGTCCTGGTTCAGTTCTGGTTCAGTCCTGCTTTAGTCCTGCTTTAATACTGGTTCAGTTCTGGTTCAGTCCTGCTTTAATCCTGGTTCAGTCCTGCTTTAGTCCTGCTTTAGTCCTGGTTCAGTCCTGCTTTAGTCCTGGTTCAGTTCTGGTTCAGTCCTGCTTTAGTACTGGTTTAGTTTATCTATAATTTCAGTTAGTTTTAGTTAGTTTTATCAACACGCAGTTTGAGTTCATTTTTTTCCTTTTAATTGTAATTTTTATTTATTTCGGTTAATGAAAATATTTTTTCAATTTTAGTTTTCATTTTTTCCCTTCGTTTTCATTAACTATAACAACCTCGGCGTTAGCGTGGCTAGCTCCATGTCGTGGCTGACACACTGAAATCAGATTAGCGCCGCTCCGAGACCGCGCTACCACCAACAGATCAGGATTATGGAGAAGTCGGCAACAGTCGGCTCAGTCAGATCTGTATTTGGGACCTTTAGACTTTTATTTTATTAGCATGCTATCAGCTAATCTGCGCTAATCTACGAGGAGTTTCCCACAAATGCATTTATATCAACTTGCTTAGATGCATTTTCTTTCAATTACCTGATTTTTACCATCTTAAATATATTAAAGGGTCAGTATTGCTCTATTTTCTGAGCTATGTTCTAATGTTTCCACGACACAAACAAACCTGGAGTTGTGTTTTGTTTCATTCACACATGTTTAACTTAGACTTAGACAAACTTCATTGATCCACAAGGGAAATTATATGGGTACAGTAGCTCACTCATCATAATATATAACAGAGGGAAATAAAAAATAGATGGAATAGCAAAAAAAGAGCAAGAGACCAGTGTCAAATGAGACATAATTATAAAAATAAAAAATAATAACAAGTGTATATGTACAAATCAGAATAAAATAGAAAAATAAGTAATAAAATATCAAAATTCACAGCTGTATACAGTTGTCGGGAGTATTATCTAACACACAAACCCTGCAGATTTATGCTGGGTTCTTCTTTCAAACTGAAAACACATAATACAGGAAGTGCTCCACTGTGTTTTTAAACTCCACAAACCTTCAATAGAATCATTTGGATCATTTCAGCCTCTCAGATCTCTACTGAACTAGAGGTAAAAGGAAAACTTCCCCTTTATGACATCGCAAGATGGAACAGCATTTTGGAGCTTTGGAGATGTAAACAGACTAATAATAAACATGTGAATGAAGCAAAACACAACTCCAGGTCTGTTTTTGAGGAGGAAACATTAGAACACGACTAAAAGCTCACAAAAGTCAGTTATAGGACCTTTTATTGTTTGCAGTGGTCCAAAGTTCTTCCTCACTTACCTTATGCATTCAGAACATCTTAATTATTCACCCTGATGAGTTTGTAAGACATTTTCATGACCTTCAGACACCAGAGCGGAGTGCTACCATAACAACTAGCATGCTAACAGTGGATTTTCTCATTAAATGATAACAAAACGCTATATAATCAGATGCAGACAGTACACAGTGGACTTATTTTGACCTCTAGAGGTGCTTATACAAAATATCTATACTGGGGTAAGAAAGATTTTCCTCAAACACATGGGTAAGCTCAGATACAGCTCCTTTAATCTTCCATCCCTCATTTGAACTCTTTATTACCGATTGCTGGTTCATTGACCCTGTGTCTCTTGGAAACTCATCCCTCATGGTCGTTTGTATGGACTCCCAAACAGCAACCGTCTCCAGGCTAAACTCTGTGTGCTGTAGCACGTCTGCTAACAGCGCTGGGGGTCAGAGGTCAAAGCATCAGTGCGCCCGTCCCCTCCGTACGCCTCTTTTAAACGCACGCTGTTACATCATCGGACAGGCTCTTCGGGCTCATAAAAGATCAGGGGTTTTAGCAGCAGGTCGCCAGGTTTGAGCGAAAGAGTTAATTTTCCATACACTTAAAAACAGCGGTGGAACGTAACGAAATAAAAGTAGTAAAAGTACTGAACTTAAAGAGGCATTGTGTAACTTTTCGGGAAGAGGGTCCGCCACGTGATTGTCTCCATGGAGTCTGAAATGTCCCGGTATGGCATTAAGCGTATCCATCTTGCATTTACTCAATCACGTGGGTTTTTATTGACGTAAAAACTTGCATTCTTACTGTGAGTGGGCTCGCTTCTCCACAGATCTGACATGTACTGTAACTTGGCCTGCCGTCTCTATAGCGGAAAACAAGCGCAAAGCTATACTGTGGAACATTCCAGGCAACATCTCCATGGAGAAAAGCTGGTGCCAGACCCTCCAATACACCTTAAGTATACATTTTAGGTACAGTATCTGTACTTTATTTAAAGATCCCATGACATGGTACTTCTTGATGCTTTTATATGGCTCCTTAATGGTTCCCTAATACTGTAAATGAATCCTTCTTCAAAATCAACACTCAGTGCATGAGAAACAGAGATAAGATGAGAAAGAGTAATTTTTCTCACTCTGAACACTCTATAATGGGCGTTGTTGCTTGAATGCAAATGAGGAGAAAAAAGCTGGCCAATAGTAGAGGGTGGGGGCGTGGCCAAACGCTCCGCTCTCTGCTCTGAGCACTCTCTGATCCATTTCCTTGTTTTTGCACGGGGGGAGAGATTTGAAGCGTTCCATTGAAAAATAAACACATTTCCACAGAAAATAAAATTAAACCACTGCTGTTCAAAGGTCCAGAGGCTCAGATAAAGGACTTCCGAGCCTAGAAACACTCGGACGTGCCTCCAGGCAAATTAAAAAACGCATTTCGCATTGCCTAGCGCATTCGCAGTCCAAACTCTCTGGGCGTGATTTACAGAGACGCTGAGTACAGACAGACGGGGGTGGAACTGCATTTGCATTTCTTTTTTCGATCTGACGTCAATAAGGTGCCTTGTTCAAAATCGCCCGTTTGAGCTCCGATTTTTTGTAACGCAGAAAAGGATCGCAAATGCTCAGTTTAGACATTTCGCAACTTTTAACCATGGGGGGGGGGGGCTAAACAGGGTAGGGGAGCTCACATTAATGTTCAAAAACCTCAGAAAGTGAAAATTTCATGCCATGGGACCTTTAAGTACAATTTAGAGTGGATATTTTTACTTTTACTACACTACATTTGAGAGCAGTTATCTGTACTTTCTACTCCACTTATTACTTTGTACAGGACTGAAGAGTAAAAGTATTTTATTATAGATGGAGACCTGCTGAAAAGGCAGTTTATTTTTAACACCATAATTTGAGCAAAGAAAACAGCTGAAAGAAAAAAAAAACAATTGAGGTTGTTTCTTCTGAACAAACTAGAGCAGAAATCTTTATCAAAATCACTACATTTGAAGCTTTATTAGATCTTATACTATGCGCAAAATACTTTTTTTGTTTATTTAATTCATAAAGTATAAAAAGACATCAACAGTGTGATAACAATATAATAATTAAATGAAAGGGAGCAGAAAGAAGAGTAATCTTATGTTCTCTGCCCCTCTTCCCTTTTCCAGACAATAACACTGATAGTGACCATAAAACATTTCATCAATACATTCCATTTCAGTCACAATTATTAATCAATTGTAAACAAAAAGTTTCATTTTTATGTGCAACAACTTAGTTTTTCTTTTTCATACCTACACATGACACTGGATTTTATGTATTTTTTAAATGCCATTATTGTACTTGATCCTTTGATTTTTTTTTTGTCAAAATTATTCCATAAATGAACTCCTTTCACAGTGACACTTCCCTCCATAATAGGCGCTTTGTGTTACATTTTTGTATGAAAAGCACTTTATAAATATTGTTTGATTGATTGATTGATTGATAACCTCGGTTCTGAATCTGGGTTTTGTAAACACGTAGGTTCCTTTTAAATTGTAGTGGCTTGTTCTCATCTCAAACAGTCTTTGAATATTTACAGGAAACACTCTGCACTTTGCTTTATACATGACTTTGAGGAGACTTAATTCAACAATATCACACATTTTCAACACTTTAAGTTTAACAGATAATGATGGGTTTGTTCACTGTATATAAGGACTGTTTGTTCTCAAAGCCCTTTTCTGTAAAATAAATAATGGCTGTAGGTGAGTTTTACATGTTGACCCCCAAATTTCAACACAGTACATCAGATATGGTTCATGTGATACTTTTATTTGAGTATTTTTTGCTCTTGTATCTGTACTTTTCTTGACTAACAAAACTGAGTATCCCACTTCTGACTAAAAGTTGTTAGCGAGGTCGTATGATGAGTTGCAGCTGGTACCAACAATGTTACCTAAGCTAACCTGAGGTAACACTGCTCTGTCTGAAGCTTTGTTACTCTAGTTAGACTTTAATTGGAGCTTTGTTTTAATCATAGCCTGTATAAAGAGGCGGATTATGTGAGTGCGACGTCACCCATAAAGTTTGGCTCCAGGCAAATGAAGCTCACTGAGGCTAGCAGTCATAGGAGTGAATTTGGAGTACCATATTTGGAAATGGAATTAATTTGTGAACAAAATGGCAAAATAAAACCCCCAGGATCATGTAAAACGGGTTAATACGAACATTTTAAGACAGTGGAGCACTTCTGTATTACTACATGTTTTCAGTTTGAGAGAAGAACTCAGCTTAAAGTAGGTTTTTTGTGTTAAATAGTGGTGAATAGGGGGAGTCTGGATAGGAGAAAGTGATAGTTTTTCACTATAAATGAACCAAGTTTTACACAAACTAAAAATAATGGTACAGCGTATGTGTTTTAGAGTAGTTATCGTCTAATAATTGCACTAAACTGCTAAAAGTCCCATATTAGGCTATTTTTTGATTATGTATAATGTTGTTTCCTCATTAAAAACAAACCTGGAGATCCGCTTTGTTTTTACTATTACAGTAAACTACTACTACTGTACTACTACTACTACTGCTGCTAATACTACTACTATTACTCTTGCTGGTACTATAAGCCTTCTACTAGTACTATTAAGCCTATTACTACCACTACTACAACTACTAGTGCTACTACTACTACTAGTACAGCTACTACTACTTTGTGCAAAATAATAAGTAGCTTTAAAGCCCCAGTGTGTAGAATTCGTGGCACATAGGTGGATGGTGCTATTGCACTTTCTGTTTAGCTACGGCAGACCTCGAGGTCCGCGCGCCGCTACTGTATAAATAAAACTCAGCCCCGTTTTTTTTTTTTTTTTTCTCATGAAAACACACATTCCCGATCATGTACCATGACACTCTACACATCAAATGAAATCTTACAGTCTCCTCTTTTTGACTATGCAATTCATTTCCCTGCAAAACAATCACTCCCCGAGCACATGGGGCTTTTATACGGAAAAGCACAAAACGAGGTTAGCTTGCCTTAGAATGCTTTGCACAGGTCAAACTCTGTACTTCACCATAAACTTGCTCTCAATTTGTCCGTAAGGATCCAGCGAATAAAATCCAGTAAAACAATTTAGTCCAAAACACGTGTTAGATCCATTACGACGTCTGATCCGGCAGCATGCTTGTGTTGTTTACCCAAAACCACGAGCCTTGCCGAAGGCGAAGGCGGAGCCCAAATGTCCTTTTGCGGCTCTCGTATTCAAAATGGCTGCCTCTGCATGGGGAAGATCCCCCTTTTATGTGACTATATCTAAGTCCAAAAGAATACTTTGATTTCATGATGGAAGTGAAAAGGCTTGGAAAACAATGTATTTTTGAATGGGTATCTTCAATTTCAGTAATTAACGGGTAAAAATCTTACACACTGTCCCTTTAACGTATGTCTCATTGAATGATTTCCTGTATTACCACATGCCAAGGTGTTTTCAGTTTGAGAGAAGAACTAAGTGTAAATATATTATATTTATTATATTATATTATATACTGTAGTGTGTTAAATATTTGTGAATGAAACAAAACACAGCTCCAGGTCTGTTTGTGATGAGGAAATATTATATCATAAAAAAAGCGTAATATGGGCATTTTAAACTTTTCCTCCAACTCTGTGTAAACTTTAGGGATTCTACAATATTGTGATCTGTCTCTTGAATCCAGACTCTCAATGGAGGAGTCGTAACCCTGGTTAAGGACACTGGCTCTCGTCTCCCCCAGTTGAAGCCTCCTTGTATGGGCTTGGTAGCAGCTCTGAGCCCCTCTATATCTGCACTAGTCACATGCTCAAGTTTGGTCATGCATTTTTCTATTTCTCACCTCACGGAGCGCCAAATCTTCCCTCACAAATACTTTTCCTTTTGAGATATTTATAGACCATCGCAAAGGCATCCCGCATCCAGGAAAGTTCGCTCTCAACCGTCGACTAGCTCTGCTGCTTAAAGTTTAACGGTAATGAGCCAGAAGTTGTAAAATGCAAAAATAATGACACTAATACGCCAATAGGTGCTCAAGCAAGAAGATTTCCAACAGTAATATTATACAGAGGGTAAAGCTTTGTGTTATAGGGCTGTCAAAAGTATCGGAAATCAGTATTGACTTTAGATCCTCATTTTCCGCAGGTATCGATACATAAAAGTCCCATTGACAAGACAGAAATGAACCTTCCTGAATGTCTTTAGAACGATCTGGAGCTATCAGAGCACATTAGTAGATTATTAGACTAGTATACGCTCATGGACTACGATGGAATTTAAAAGATTTGATTGGCAAGTTTATAAATTTACTTCCTGGTTGGACACAGGTAGCAGCTGCGACATACGTACAGGTAAATCCATAACTGTTACCGGTGGCTTGTAGGTCGGCACCGGTAGTTTGGCTCCTACAGTTCGACATTAGTTAGACTAGTTTTAGAGAGATGACATGACGAAATAGTGATTAAAAGAGTAAACGTTAGTAAATGTTGCCTCAGCTGGAGGAGTTCAAGTATCTCGGAGTTCACGAGTGAGGGGAGGATGGTGTGTGAGATTGACAGGCGGATAGGTGCAGCGTCGGCTGAGTGATGTGATGTGATGCGGTCGCTGTAAGCGGACCGTTGTGGTGAAGAGGGAGCTGAGCCGAAAGGCAAAGCTCTCGATTTACCGTCAATCTACGTTCCTCCCCTCACCTATGGTCATGAGGGGTGAAGGAAGTCTGGGAGTCCCTGCTTAAACTGTTGCTCCTACGACCTGGCCCTGGATAAGCGGAAGAAAATGGATGGATGGATGGATGGAGAGTAAACATACCTTCAGCAAAAAGTTTCCTAACTGTGTCCTGTTCACTCCGCTGGTAGACTGTCAGTACCGGCTTATATTACTCGTTGATTGGAGGAGGAAATGGCGTAATCACGCAAGGACAGCTAAAATTTTTTTATTCATTATTGGCGAGGAATAGCTATAGTTTTCTATAAGGAGTTACAAAGGGCCAAAAACATAGACTGTATATAAATGTACATAGGTAACCCGCTAGCTGCCGCGTTCCAAACAGGAAGTGAACACGGGCACACTTCCGACTCCACTGACTCTGCCTCCAATTCACTTTATATTGAAAAACTGTCACTCCTCTCTCTGTAACTGCTGCCATGAGCCTAATTTTGGTCTACTTGATCTTGATCCTGCTGTTTTTATTTTGTTATTTTCTCCGTGAATAAATTCCTAATGTGAAACTCGGCTCCAAAATCGCCCCTATAACTGCAAGCCTCAATGAGCTTCATTTGGCTATGGATGACGTCCAAGTAAATTGGCAAGTAAATTTCTCCTGTGTGAGATCAATAAAGTCTTATCTTATCTTATCTTATCTTATCTTATATTAATCCACTTTTTTAGAGTCTATGGTCACAACTTGTCTAAATTACACAATAGTTGGACTAATAAAAATAAACGACAGCACCTTTATTTAGTTGAACTGTCAGAAAAAGCTTCCTTGAGTGTAAATCGTCTCTGGATTTTTGGATGGAGCTTTTGGAGAGGATCAGAAATTATAAAAAGCATGAAATCCTGTCATAAGCACTTTCCACTTCCACTGTGAATATCTTAGTTTACTTAAAGTTGGACTAAACAGAGCGGGTCGGGACTGGCGCTCCTGCTGTGAGTCCTGCCATAGACTTCCATGTTTGTAGTCACATTGCTGACGGTGCTTTCACACAGACAGTTGTGGTTGTGCTTTGTCCATTGTAAGTGGAACAATGCTCTTTTTGAATGGGCTCATATTTATGTCTATGACGAGTTCGTCGAGTCAGGGCAAGTCTAGACCAGGTTCAAGGCTCCACTAGACCATTTGTA
The DNA here is from genome assembly GCA_036785185.1 of Paratrypauchen microcephalus. Classification (NCBI taxonomy): domain Eukaryota; kingdom Metazoa; phylum Chordata; class Actinopteri; order Gobiiformes; family Gobiidae; genus Paratrypauchen; species Paratrypauchen microcephalus. Next base: position 2,309,606 of record JAVJIX010000124.1, on the reverse strand, counting down.
AACTACTGAAGCTGAGAGGGGAGTTTGGATAGGAGAAAGTGATAGTTTTTCACTATAAATGGATCAAGTTTTTCACTATAAATGGATCAAGTTTTACACAAACTAAAAATAATGGCACAGCGTATGTGTTTTAGAGTAGTTATCGTCTAATAGTTGGACCAAACTGCTAAAAGTCCCATATTAGGCTGTTTTTTTAAATGTATGCTATAATGTTGTTTCCTCATTAAAAACAAACCTGGAGTTGTGTTTTGTTTTTACTACTACTACTACTTAGGGATGTCCCGATCCGATCAAGTGATCGGAAATGGGCCCCCGATCACGTGGTTTCGGATCGGATCGGAATCGGACGTTACCTCCCGATCAGTATCGGATATATATGTATATATATTCTTATTATTTTTTAACATACCCTAGATGAGATCTATGGTTATGCGGTGGTACAGAGTGAGACTTCACACAGAAACATCAACGCGTGCGGCATGACGCGCTATTGGTTAAATACACGGAAGCAGCTCGGAGCGCAAAGCGCGAGTACAGAGAGGAGATAAGAAGAGCGCTATAAGAACGCTATAATGTTTGGCGAGTATGTCTGGGTCTGGAAATATAATAAAGTTGATGACAACAACATTGCCATAGCAAAATGTGGGATATGTAAACTTGGGATTGCAAGGGGTGGAAAGGAAAGGGCAACATTTAACACAACGAACCGATACAACACCAGCCAAAGATGAGTCAGCTCACGCTGCAGGAGAGTTTGAAAAGGAGAGAAAAAATGCCCCCTGACAGCGTGAAGGCACACGAGACCACAGCCAAGATAGCACAAATGATCGCAATGAGTGACCTACCATTCGCCTTTGTAGAGAACCCTGGATTTCTTATGCTTATGGAGCATGTCGAACCTCGATTTGAAGTGCCATCTCACCACTATTTCACCGAGAAAGCTCTGCAGCTCATTACAAGAAGATTTCTGACAAACTACATGTCCTGTTATCAGATATACCCCAAGTGTACTTGCTGCTACTACTGCTGCTACTACTACTACTACTACTACTACTACTAGGAGCACCACTACCACAACTACTAGTGCTACTACTACTATTACTACTACTACTGCTGTACTGCTGTACTGATGTCAAATGTTTACAAATGTTTACACTGGGGTTATTTAGGGAGTTATTGAGGGGTATTTATTTATTTCACTGGATTTGCACTTTACTACTTTACTACATATGTGGATGCTCCAAACGCACTTTCATTGTTCTTTCTTGTGCAATGACAATAAATACTTGAAATTTGAAATTTTTACTAGTGCTACTACTGCTACTACTAGTGCTACTACTGCTACTACTTAGTGCAAAATAATAAGTAGCTTTAATGTATGTCTCATTGAAGGATTTGTGAAAAATATTAAATAGCAATTTTTCTGTCAAGTATTGAGATTGCGATTACAATTGCATCTGACGTCATCAACATTCCCAGTGGTTGTGATGCTAACTGTAGGCACTGTTGTGCCTGAAGCTCTCAAGTTCAACTTTAATCTGAGCTTTCACAATCTGACCAGAAAGAACTGACTTGGCTGGAACTCTCTCACATAAAATGACATCTTTAACCAACAGTTTTTCAGTCTCTGTCACATTTTTTTCTGAAAATCAAACTAAATAGGACCTTAAACGCTTGGGCTGATGACAAACTCCTGAAAATGTGCTTCTTAAATCCATTTTGTATTCTTTTCTTGAGTTTTCAAACTATTTTAAAACTTATCAGGCTGTGTTTGCTAATGTGTGTATTGTGTCACCATGGTAACTGTTGAACATTCCATCATAGGCATACAGGCAGAGCACCCCCCCGCAGCGTGATGTCACTGTAAAGTATCAATGGGTTCTCTTCAAAGTTCACATTTGCAACGCTTCCAGAAGAATTGACAAACTAAAACAAGCATCACATTTCAGAACATGTTTGTACAGATATGAACTACAGGGTCAGCGTTTTTTATGCACAATAAGACCCCGTGGAGCACAGGGAGGGCATCTGACACACAAGAACATTTCAGGACATGTTTGTACAGATCTAAACTACAGGGTCAGCGGTTTTTATGCAGAATGAGATTGACAGATCGTTTGTGGAGGAAAATTATGGTATTTAAAAAACTGCAGACTTTGCAATTTGATTCATCATTTGATTTGATAAAATGAACTGTGCAGTCCAATGCTGAACCCTTTTACAACTAGGATACTGCTGCTGCTGCTACTACTACTACTACTACTACTACTACTACTACTACTACTACTACTGCTACTCCTGCTACTAGTGCTACTATCAATCAATCAATCAATCAATCAACCAATCAACCAAACTTTATTTATAAAGCGCTTTTCGTACAAAAAATGTAACACAAATATTACTACTGCTCCTAATACTACTACTATTGCTGCTACTATAAGCCTTCTACTAGTACTATTACATCTTTTACTACTACTATTACTACTAGTGCTAGTGCTACTACTACTACTACTGCTACTACTACTACAACTACTAATGCTGCTACTACTAGTACTACTGCTACTCTCACTACTACTACTACTACTACTACTACTACTACTGTTGCTGCTACTGTAAGCCTTCTACTAGAACTATTACACATTTACTATTACTACTACTACTACTACTACTACTACTACTACGATTAGTGCTGCTACTACTACTGTATTACTTTTGCTGCTACTATCCGTCTTCTACTCATGCTCTTACAGCTTTTATTATTACTTCTATTATTCCTACTGTTTCTACAACTACTGCTTCTACTCCTACTGTTTCTACCTTCTACCTCCTCCTCCTCCTACTACTACTACTACTACTACTCCTACTCTGACTATCTTGTGCCCATCTCCACACCTCGTAGACAATAGGTCTTTTGTGTTCCTGTTTACACAGATCTGCACTGGACCACACAGCGCTGGATCACTGCTGGAGCATGAGACAGGCCTCAGCTCACACCTCTCCCCCAGGACGAGCTCTCGGTTTGGGGCTTACATGTGGCGGCGCGGGGCCTGGGGGCGGAGCCTTACCTGTAGAGGTGAGTACATACAGGCCTATTGTGCTTTGTTTGAAAATGAAGGGTTTGAGATCAAAATTATGTAATGATTTTATGTAGAATGAGAGGCAGAAAATAGACTGGTATTTATATATTTTAACATTTTCCTGGGGGTGTGATGCTAACTGTAGGCTCTGCTCTGTCTGAAGCTCTGTTACTCAATTTTGACTTTAATATGAGCGTTGTTTTAACACAATCTGACCATAGAGAACTGACTTAGCTTGAACTACAACAGGTGAACTGAGCACGGGAACGCTTACACGTAAAAATGACTAAATATTTTATCGGAAGTGCCTTTCGTTTAGATGGTGATGGCGTTTTGGGGTCTTAAAAACTCAAAAAACTGAAACCGCCCTCCAAAGTGGAAAACTTGAATACGCTCCTCCATAGCGTTTTCGTCTATGCTGTCCAAGACGTAAAACTCTGGTCAAATCTGCTAACGTCAAGTACGCTTTTACGTCACACACATGCTCCTTGTTGCGCCTTCGTTGCTGAAGTAATAGATGAACTTCTTCGTTTGACCACACCAATTTTTTTTTTTCTACTGGTAGCCATGTTTTGTTTTGCTTTTTGCGGCGCAGATGAGAAGAAGGAAGATTCTATGCATGCGCGTGGACATAGTGATAATGTATCACAGCACCACCTAGCCGCCTGGCATACATACCCAATCAAATTCCACACACTTGCGTCACCGTATGCATGCAGATTTCCTCCCGAAAACGCTCGTCTAAATGTGGAATAAAAAGTGAAGACTCAATGCCACTTTTGCGTCTTCTGTTCACACCGTCATCATATAAACATAGCCTTAAACAAGTTCCTCCCACATAAAACTGCAGTCGCTAACTAGCAATACCCAACAGTTTTTCACTTTTTTGTTGAAAATCAAACTCCTAAACAGGACCACGAATGCTCGGACTGACAACAGGCTCCTGAAAATGTGCTCTTTAAATCCATTTTGTACTTTTTCTTCAGTTTTCAAACTATTATAAAACTTAATAATAAATTAATTCATAGCATTTATATAGCACCTTTCATGACACCCAAAGCGCTTTACAGTTCATTGTTCATTCACCCCACACTTGGTGGTGGTAAGCTACTTTCTGTAGCCACAGCTGCCCTGGGGCAGACTGACGGAAGCGAGGCTGCAAATCTGCGCCATCGGCCCCTCCGACCACCTCCAGCACTCACACACACAGTACTTTCATACTAGGCCAGGGGTCGGCAACCTTTACCACTCAAAGAGCCATTTGCACCCGTTTCACACAGTAAAGAAAACACTGGGAGCCACAAAACACTTTTGAAATTTAAAATGAAATAACACTGCATATAATGGCTTTTTTTTTTTTTTTACCTTTGTGCCATAGAATTACATTTTGAATATGAACGAACTAAAATAAAATACATTTTAATTAAATACAGTAGTCCCTCCTGTTTCGCAGATTTTTTTATAGTGTATCAACACGTATTGTGTTCTGCATCCTGATTGGCTAAAGGACTGTAGACCTTTGCCGATCCGTCATTCTGTCATTCTCCTCCGTGTCTGCTGTAGGCTACAGAATGTGGTCAGTTTGCCAAATTTATTTAAATGTTCGATCACGAGCAGTGTGACTCTGAAGCAGTGAGGACTGAGCGGTCTGGCATTTGAGCACATGCGAGAAGGGCCGAGGCCGTGCTCTATTACGGATTTGACCACGTGTCCGCGCGCACACTTCTTGCGACAGTGTTTCTGCATAACGAACTGAGTCCAGGCGGCGGAACCAGTCCTGAGAGCGCACGGATGCGTTCTCACTACAGTTCTGTGTTTGGTGCAGAGCTGTAGAACCCCTCCCCCCCGTTCCACAGATTACGGGGCCACTTGTAGATGTAAATTGCCAGGGCCGATGATCCCAGTACGTCACTGCTCTGAAGTGCTGTATGTTTGCAAGTTTTCTCCCCAACAAAACCCGCAATAGCGCCTCGGTCAGAGGAACTGTGAAATACACACATATTTATACACGCAATATAAAACTGACTACTTCACGGATTTTGCCTGAAGTAGTCAGTTTTATTTCTACAGCGTAAGCCCCACTGTACTGAGCCGCATCAGAGGGATCAAAGAGCCGCATGCGGCTCCGGAGCCGCGGGTTGCCGACCCCTGTACTAGGCAATGTGGGTGAAGTGACACAACGACAGTTGTTGCGACTGGCGCCCCACTGTGGCACTGGAATTCCCAACGGTCTCCCATCCAAGTACTAACCAGGCCCTGCCTTGCTTAGCTTCTGAGATCTGACGGGATCAGGCTTTGACAGGCAGGTATGACTTATCAATCTGGGTTTGCTAATGTGTCACCATGGTAACTGGTGAGCATTCCGTCATAGACATACAGGCAGAACACCCCCCGCAGCGTGATGTCACTGCAAAGGATCAATGGATTCTGTTCAAAGTTCACACGCTGAAACGCTTCCAGAAGAATTGACATGAAGACTGAAATCTGTAATCTGTATCACTGAAATAAAACAAGAATCACTTTTCAGAACATGTTTGTACATATTTAAACTACAGGGTCAGCGTCTTTTTTGCAGAATAATACCCCGTAGAGACACAGGGAGGGCATCTGATTCACAGGCATAGCATTAGCCAGTCACTTTTCACCTTTTATGTATTGATCATAGACTCCTTAAAATGTGCTCTTTAAATTTTTTTCTTGAGTTTTCAGACAATCTTAAAACTTGTTATGGTAGCTTTCTTTGCCAATGTGCATTATGTCACCATGGTAACTTCTGAACCTTCTGTCATAGAAATACAAGCAAAACACCCCCAGAATGATATCAATCAATCAAGTATCAATAGTATTTTTATTTTAATTAAATTTTCTCAGCTAATACAGTGCCCCCCTTCTTTTTTTCTTTTAAAGGGACAGTGTGTAAGATTTTTACCCGTTAATTACCGAAATTGAAGATACCCATTGAACATACCAGTGTTTTCCAAGCCTTTTCACTTCCATCATGAAATCAAAGTATTCTGTTGGACTTAGATATAGTCGCATAAAAGGGGGATCTTCCCCATGTAGAGGCAGCCATTTTGATTATGAGAGCCGCAGAAGGACATTTGAGCTCCACCTTTGCCGTTTTCTTTATACAGTAGTTGTCGGCTCGTGGTTTTCACACAACGAGATAGTACGCGTTTGGATAAATAACGACAAGCATGTTGCCGGATCACACTTACTCCGCACATACATCGCAGGAGCAAGCACCTTCATCTAAGAGGAAAAGAAGAAGGACATAGTACCTACCGCGGCTGGGGCTTTGTTGTAGCGCAGGCCCGCACCCCGGGTTCAGAACGATCTCCGCCCTCCGCGGTCCGGTTCCCAATTCCCCCCACGCACAGCGCCGGGTGCGCATCACGCGTGCGCGCGGTTCGTGCACGGCTGCCGGTGAACCCACCTCCGGGTACGCCAAGCTGTCCGCGTTACGTCACGCCTGGGTGACCCTCGAGGTCTGCCATAGCTAGAACCGGAATTGCAATACCCACCATCCACCAATGCACCACCAATCCTACACACTGTCCCTTTAAGAACTGGTATAAGATATGAAATCTTTTTGCAGAGAAACAAAAACAGGGATTTTAAACTGTTTGCCAGAGCAGACTTGTATTGTTACGGACGGTAAAGGCTAACAACAACTAGCATGCTAACCGTACACTTCCTTATTCTTGGACTGTAAAAATCGTTATAATTAGATGCAGAAAGACTATTTTGACCTCAAGAGCTGCTTATACAATATATCTGTTCTGGGGTAAGACACATTTTACTCAGATACATGGGGGAAATGTACAGGCCCTTTAATCCTCTAGTTAATTTTAATAAGTGCTTAAAGTCTTCACATTTATTTTTGCATATTAATCAACATGACAACAAACAGCATCAATGTAAATATACCAGAATTAGCACAATAATTAATTAATTTTTAGACTTTATTGATCTCAGACATAGGAGAAATTCACTCCTGCATTTGCCCCATCCTTTCAGGAGCAGTGGGCAGCTCATCTTTCAGGTGCCCGGGGGGGCAGTACAGTGAAGGTATGCCATGACTGTGATCCTCTGATAGACGTCACCATTTGTCCAAATTTGGTCCTGCGTCTCTGTATGTTCCAGTCTCCTCTGGTCAATGCTCTCGTGTTAACTTGGTTATTCCTTTTTTACTTATAAAATCCATTAATAGTGGAGGAGCGAGTCCATTTAAAACTTTAAAAATAAGGCAAGCATCCATAAATATCTGATAACTTTCAAGATCCAAAATATTATACTTAAGATGTTACAGTAGTGATACTGTAGAGGCTTTTTGTCAAGTGTTTTCAAAGTTTTACTGAAGAGGGACTTCAGGAGCTTCAGGATGGCCTCTGATGTATGAGACCATGTGATACAGCAGTAAGATATTCACAAGACATTCACTCAGTGTGATTTTTTTCTTACGTAAGGACACAACATAAACCGAAACCAAGCTCCTTTACTTTTTGTACAGTTCTTTCTTTGCTGTGACACCAGCTGGCCCTGTGTTTGTGCCCATTGGCTTCTATGGAAATAATGAGGCTTGTAAAACTTCACACCATCGTAAAAGATAAAATATTTACTGTAATTCAGTTTCATTAGCTCCATAAAACGCTTAATGCAGCAAAAGGTATCAGGCCGTGAAAACTGAGAGGGGAATAAATAAGAACGGATGAAGGAGTTGTGAAAATACAGACCACAGCATTATCCTCCCCACAGTTAACATTAGAGGTTCTGTTTTATGCTTCGTCCTAGATCATTTTGGGCACTTAGCGTTTAGGATTTTTCACTTTGATCCAGAACACACACTTCTCCAACTTCTCCCATTCTTCAGTAAGATGTGAGTCGGGTCACTGGTAAATGCAGCGGGGAGGTTTCTGTGTGGTTTGCATGTTCTCCCTGTGCCGGTGTAGGTTTCCTCTGGGCACTACGGTTGAAACCCCACTGAAAACATGTACTGAAAAAGAGATTCTTCATTCCAGTGTGACTTTCCTGGTTAAATACAGGTCAATAATAATAATAATATTGGTAAATAATAATCATAAAAATGGATCAGATTTCTAAAGTGCTTTTTGGACACTCAAAGACACAGACGAAGAAAAGAGAGCGAGCAGCCCCAGAACATTATGAGAAAAAAATTCCGCACCCCTTCTTACTTGCAAAATGTAAGATTTATTAGGACATACAACATTTTGGCACTAGGAATTCACTCTACACTCTGTAAACCACCACCGTAAACCAACAGTCCTCACACACCACTTTCATACGAGGCAATGTGGGCGAAGTGCCTTGCCTAAGGACATAACAACAGTTTTTGGAGCCACTGGTATCCCCCGCGGTTCAAGTACTCCATCCAAGTACTGACCAGGTTTGTCTTTGTTTAGCTTCTGAGATCGGACGAGATCTGGCATTGACAAGGAGGAATGGCCAGCAAATAGCGTAAATACAAGTTTCCATCTGCAGCCACTTAATGAAGTTTAATGCCATACGGTGGGACATTTGAGGCATAGAAATAGGCATACATAATTTAAATCATACCAACTAATTAAGACTTCATTTAGAATTATGCTACTTCATGTGTTAAACGGCACGTGAAGGCCAGCGCTCCTCAAATCGCAGAACCTGCCCTGATCTCTTTAAGCTGTAACAACACTGGCCACTGGCGCGTCTCTGCTCCCAAAACCTACTTCCTGGATCCAGACTATCCCCAATTATTCCCAAACACAACACCACGACTTTGACTTGTTAAAATATCTTCGACCATTTCTGAGAAGGTGCAACCGCTAATGCTAACCTGAAGCTACATGTCCTTATATAGCCACGCGCGCTAACCTCGCTGCGAATCATAAATCAGGGGGATAACACCGGCTAACTCACGGCTAGTGTTGTTTTTAACTGGGCTCCTGTCATATTAAAATGGTGGACATGCCATTTGTCTGGTGGTATTGCCGGCTTAAAGAGAAAATAGTGCACGTTAATGTGGGGTTATAGAAAACATACCTCAGGCTAACTGTAGTGTTTCGCAGATGGATCGCTCAGACGCTAGCCAAAACACATATAGCAATTTATCAGGTGAAAAGCATAGAGGAGGCTTCTGGGCTTTGTAGTTTATGGTTCAGTAAAGAAGAAATATGGCAGGCTAAAATGGAGATTAAATTGCCCGCAATCTTTAAAAAGGGGGCATTAAACTTGTATGGGGTTTTAACTGCTATCACAAAACACATTATTAGATCACCATTGTATCTTTTATTGTTTTGAAAAAAAAATGCTAGATTTGCTGAAAACAACATATTAACATGTTTATATAATTTCACTCCCTTTACTCTCCACGCTAAGTCACTCCCCCTTCACAGCGCTATCACAACACAATCAGCGTGCATCCCGCTAATGAAACTATCAAAAATCAAGTTGTTGTTTACAGTTTTGTATCATTTTTTTGTATATTTATGGAGAATTTGCTGATGTAGACTTGTGGGCGGAGCCTTGTACAGAATCTTACTACTTACTGTAAAAAAGGTTGGAATAGGACCTGGGAGAGATTGCTAGATTCCTCAAACATGCACGGATGACATCTAAAACCTCTTCAGGCATGATTTTGATGAGGAAACAACGTTATAACATGGGAAAAAGTAAAAAAAAATTGCATAATACCGTCTTTCTTTAAGGTGTAGGTTAATGTTCTGTGCATTTGACCCATTCTTCAGTGTCTCTGGGTTAAACGTGTGAGAAGGATTAGTTTACTCAAAATGTATGAGGTTGATGAGGGAAACCAGAGCACCCAGACACAGGGAGAACAAGCAAACTCCACATAGAAGGACCAGACCCACAATCTTTAACACAAAACAAGTTTTTACCGTCTTAAAAACATGAAAAACAGAACTATCCAATCCAATCCACTTTATTTTTTATTATTATTATTACGTATTACTATCTGTATTATTTATTACTTACTTTATCCCCTCCCTGCCTGCATGCACTTTTTCCCTCTTGTCCAATTGTCCTGGAGCTACTGTGGCGAGTAAATTTCTCCTGTGTGAGATCAATAAAGGCTTATCTTATCTTATCTCTTATCTTATTTTTTAGAGCACATTTCATAAACAAAACTGTTTCCAAAGTGCTGCACAATACAGATCAAATATCCAATAGAAATGTAAAACAAAAGCTCTATTTAACTCCACTAGTCCTTGTTAAGACAATAATACGAGTAAATAACATTATCAAATAAGAGCAAGAATACCAATAAAAAATAATAAAAAGGTAGCATGCTAACCAAACACTCCACCGGACAACAAAATACTTAATAATTAAATTAAATGCAAACAGTACACAGCAGACTTACTCATGAGCTGCTAATATAATAAATCTGTAATGGGGAAAGACACATTCTCATCAGATACATGGGGAAAATCAGGTACAGTCTCTTTTATTTAACACTGTGCAGTTTTGTTATTGAAGATATCAGTTTTCCAGACATATTTTATCCACAGTGACACAAAGTAACTTGTTTTTCATCTTTGAGAGTACGTCGGATTCCTTCAGATCCTTGTTTTAAGTTTTGTATCTTAAAAAACATGGATCTGTGACGTAAATTTTGATCCCACTTGTTTGAAACCACGTCCAGATCAAAGTAGGCGATAGGCAGAGTTGAGCCTGTTATGTAATGCGCTTTAGGCTGGTTTTACCCACGATGCTTTGCTGCATATCTGCGTTAGCATCAGGAACAGATGAGGCCATCCATCAGCGCTGTTCCGACCGGACTGTGACCTGCTGCAAAACTCGTGTGAGAGAAATGTCCCTCTGAGGCTGCCGTACAGACTGTCAACACGACACAGGGATAGAAAATCTGAATGTGCATTAAAGCTGCACTATAACTTTTTGACTGGGGGTCCGACACCTGCTTGTTTCTATGAATATGTCATTACTCTGCCTGGAAAGTTCCACAGTGTGGCTTTAAACAGCTCTACTTTAGATTTTCTTTTCAATCACAGGTGGTTCTATAACTCCAAAATAGCTAAAAAAAACAGGCATTCTGACTGTGAGTGGGGCTGCCTCTCCACAAATCTGACCTGTAACTTGGTCTGATTTCGTCTCCATGAAGGTAGAAAGGTTTCATGCCATACTGTGGAACATTCAGACAAAGCAATAACAGCCCCCATGGAGAAAAGCATTTGACTGATCCTCCACCAGAAAAGTTAGACTTACCGCTAGACTTAGACAAACTTTATTGATCCACAAGGGAAATTGTTTTGGGTTACACAGTGCAGCTTTAAGATCAATCATATTTATTGTTTTTTGTTTTGATAAAACTCTGTCTCTTTCTCTTTCGTTCTCTGATCTGAAGGTTGGTGGGTTAAATCCTGCTCCTGACATAAGAAAAGTCATAACGTCATAACCATGACTAAATCAGAACTAAACCAGGACTAAACAAGGAACTAAACCAGGACTCAACCAGGACCTAAACCAGGACTAAACAAGGGTTAAACCAGGAACTAAACCAGGATTCAACCAGGACTCAACCAGGACTAAACAAGGGTTAAACCTGGAACTAAACCAAGACTAAACCAGAAACTAAAAGTGGACTAAACCAAGACTAAACCAGGACTAAACCAGTAACTAAACCAGGACTAAACCAGAACTAAACCAGGAACTAAAAGAGGACTAAACCAAGACTAAACCAGGAACTAAACCAGAACTAAACCAGGAACTAAACCAGGACTAAACCAGGACTAAACCAGAACTAAACCAGGAACTAAACCAGGACTAAACCTGAACTACATCAAGATTTAACCAGTGGTATAACAGGACTTAACCAGAACCTTTTTGTGGGTTTCAGAGAGATGAAAAATGTGCAGCTTTTTTTTGTTTATCTCCTAATGTATGCATTGTTTGTCCATGGTAACGGCTGAACATTCTGCCATAGAGCTCCATGTAGAACACCTCTATCATGATGTAACTGCAAAGAATCAATTCGTATCTATATATTCCCTAATAATCGTGCACAATTTTCAAATTTGCCTCCTTTTTCCCCCTCAATTAAAAACAGTTCACATCTTGAGTGCTCTGACCATTTCTGAACTCTTAATTTGATCTAAATTAATTTCACACAGTTATGCAACGTGTACTGTAATGGTCCCTGGTTTCAGTTTCCTGTCTAGTGTTTGAGTGCGTCACTTGTTAAACCACACTTTTGTCATCTGATTTCAGTCACTTCTGGCCCCCAAAATAAGAAAAACACAACAGCTGCCAAAACTCTACGCTTCGAATGTTGGACGTTTCACAAAGTCAATACGTGACATAAGCTCAGACATGTCTTTAGTATTTTCTGAGGGAGATGGAGGCCACATGGGTCAACAGTGAGGGACATCCAGAATCTTGTTTTTAGGGTTTGAGATTTTAAAGAGCCCGCTATTTTCTGATCTATAGTACTGTATGCTCTAATGTCGTTTCCTCGTCATAAACAGACCTGGAGTTGTGTTTTGTTTCATTCACACATGTTTAACACATTTAGGGTTTTGAGCCCTTCTCTCAAATTGAAAACACTCTGTTCTACCTTGTGATGTCATATGGTGATACAGGAAGGGCTCCACTGTGTTTTTAAACTCCACACACCTTCACTGGATTATTTCAGCCTTGGAATTGTCACTCTCGACAGAACTAAAGGTAAAAGCTAACTTGAAAACTACCACTTCATGACATCACAAGGTGGAACAGAGCATTTTGAGCATTGGGGATGTAGACAGACTAATAATAAAGAGTTTTTCCAATCATGTGAATAAAGCAAAACACAATTCTAGGTCTGTTTTTGAGGAGAAAACAACATTACTGTATAACACAACTTAAAGCTCAGTTTTGCATAATATAGGACCTTTAAAAAAAAAAAAAGATATCCACGTTATTCAAAACGACTTGGACTTTGTGAGGAATTAATCAAAACTAAAGGTGTACTGTGTAACTTTTAACCTTATTTCCATGGAGATAAAAGTCTATGTGTAGCTGTCAGATCACAGATTTGTTGGTTTATGGTTCATATCTATTACCTGGCCAGCCAAATGATATCTCTCTGTATTTTCTATACAGCGCGATACCATTTGGACACCCTCCATCCACCCTCGCTCCTCCGGTTAAAAACGGACTCCGCGATTCTGATTCGTTCAAAGATGGTGACGTCAGTGCACCCGCCTTTGCCCGCAAAGTCACTCTTAGGGAAGTTCCTCCTCAGTTTTGAATCAAGATGGCGCAATCTCTGATTGGTTCACTTAGCTGTCTGTCTACGCGCAACCGCAGCGCATTATGGACCAAGCGTTACCAGACTCACTCGCTGGTACAGCGATGAGTCATGGATTCTTCCAGGCAATCATATCTATGTAGTTCCTCGGTCTATCCACATGAAACAAAAACTGGCACAAAGCTCAGCCTCTTCTCTGTCAGGAGAAATAAACAAATGTGAAATCATTTGTTCACAATAGCTTCAGAAAGTGGTGTTATTATTCAACCCCAAAGACGTGATTTTTTTCAGGTGAAAGGTTTTAAGGCATTAGAGTAATATGATAAGTTTGTGGAGCCGATCCCAAACAAATAATGAGAAGTAAAAACATTTGAAGATCAGAAGATTCTGTTTTAATAATAAGATTCTGTTCAAAGTTCACATTTTAAACTCATCCAGAGAATTGACAAAAAGACTGAAATTTGAACTGACAAACTAATACAAGAATCAGTTTTCAGAACATATTTGCACAGATTTAAACTACAGGGTCAGCAGCTTTTACACACAATAAGACCCCGTGGAGACACAGGGAGGGCATCTGACACACTGTGAGGGCATCTGATACACAGGAACAAATCAGAACATTGACTGCACAGATTTAAACTAGACAGTTAGAAGCTTTTACACAGAATAACATTGGAGACTTTGTTTTTGTGGAGGCCTTTGAGATCTGATCTAGATCTGATTGCAATTAATGCTCTAGCCTTAATTTGAATGTTACGGTACTTTTTATATGAAGTTGATCTAAATTTTCATTCTTAGCTGTTTTCGTAGTAGCTCCCAGATCCACTTCTTTAAAAACCTGTAAACTCTGAAAATAAAGAGCCGATATCACGCTATTTTCTGATTTATCCTCTAATGTTGTTCCCTCCTCAAAAAACATTCCTGGAGTTGTGTTTTGTTTCATTCGCACACGTTTAACGCACAAACCCTATTTATTAATTGTAAGTTCTTCTTCCAGGAAGTGCTCCAATGTGTTTTTAAACTTCATACATCATCATTTGGATGATTTCAGCTCTGGAATTTCTAATCTCCACTGAACTAAAGGTAAAAAGGAGCTGTTCACTTGAAAAATACAGCTTCATGACATCACAAGGTGGAGATGTAGACAGACTAATAATAAAGACTTACTCAAGAAATGAAACAAAACACAAGAAATGAAACAAAACACAACTCCAGGTCTGTTTTTGAGGAGGAAACAGCATTATAACATGACTTAAAGCTCATACAAGTCAATTTCATGTAATACAAGACCTTTAAATATATGAATTATATGACAGTTTTATTACACCTTTACTTTTCATCACTTCATCTTATATGGACTTCACCTGACTACTACTACGATTACTACAATTAGTGTTCTCCTGTCTGTACTTTGGGAGATCCGCTCTGGTTCTGTCCCTGAGGCGATGTAATAATACCTGGAGTCTGTTTCCTACCAACGGACTGTTTTGGTGACGTAGCCTAGCATTAGCCTAGCGTCACCTGGAGGCAGAAGAGCCCGAACACTGATCCATTGTGTGGAACAGTGCTAACGCTAACACGTGCTAAGATAGACGTGTTACGTTCGACGTTCGATTCAATACAAAATGAGTTGGCGTTACAGGAATGTGGGTTGACAGTTTGGGGAGTTTGGAAATAGCTTCATACCATAATGTCATTTATGTGCGAGATTTGCCACAAAGTATTTTAAAATGATAAATTTGTGGTTAAGGAAAACTGTTCTGCGCTCAGCCCATTCATGACTAACATATCAGTCAGTATAGTTACATTTTCTTTGTGTTTTGGTCATTTTTAAGCATTTTTTTCTGTATTTTACTGTTTACGCCTCTCTTTACTGGCAGGGATCAGGCAAAAATAGGGATATTTCTTTTATAAAACTGGGATGAATCACTGGTTTTGGATAAATCTGCTGGGACACAAGGCTCAAAACCAGGACTGTCCCGGATAATTAGGGACGTCAGGTCACCCTACACAAAGTATTTTTAAATTTCATGATCCATCTCTTTTTTTTTTGCTGTTTTTGCATGAACTCGCCTTGAGTGCATTTTGATTCATATACTGAGATACGTAATAGTTTTGAGAGCTTTTGTCACACCTCCTTTTTAGTCAAATATTTTGAGTCCAACCAGAATTTATTTAATCGACTGCAGCACTCCTACTGGTGGTTTTATGGCTCAAAAATATCTTGCATTATAACTGTAATTGGGCTCGTCTCTCCACCGATCTGACCTGTGACCTGGCCTGATTGCATCACCTTCTTCTATTAATGGAGATAAATAAGCTTACTGCAATACTGTGGAACATTTCAGGCAAAGCAATAGCATCTCCATGGTGACAAGCAAGTGGCAGAAGCTTCATCAGAAAAGTTACATAATACACCTTTTTTTTATGTCTTTCTGTAAACAACCAGAAAGTAAACCAAATGTGTGTGACTTATTCAGTATCTGGTTTAGAACCTCAATTAGACCTGGTTTAGATTTGGTTTAGATCTGGTTTAGACTTGATTTAGACCTGGTTTAGACCTGATGTAGACCTGGTTTAGACTTGGTTTAGACCTGGTTTTGAACCTAGTTAGACCTGGTTTAGACCTGGTTTACACCTGATTTAGTTCTGGTTTAGATCTGGTTTAGGCTTGGTTTAGACTTGGTTTAGACTTGGTTTAGACCTGATTTAGACCTTGGTTAGACCTGATATAGACCTTGGTTAGACCTGGTTTAGACCTGGTATAGAACCTCAATTAGACCTGGTTTAGACCTGGTTTACTCTTGGTTTAGACCCAGTTTAGGCTTGGTTTAGACTTGGTTTAGACTTGGTTTAACTTGGTTTAGAACCTAGTTAGACCTGGTTTCGCCCTGACATAGAGCTGGTTTAGACCT
Source organism: Paratrypauchen microcephalus (assembly GCA_036785185.1). Classification (NCBI taxonomy): domain Eukaryota; kingdom Metazoa; phylum Chordata; class Actinopteri; order Gobiiformes; family Gobiidae; genus Paratrypauchen; species Paratrypauchen microcephalus. Next base: position 2,293,347 of record JAVJIX010000124.1, on the reverse strand, counting down.
GATTTAGTTCTGGTTTAGACCTGGTTTAGACCTGATTTAGACCTTGGTTAGTCTTGGTTTAGACCTGGTATAGAAGCTCAATTAGACCTGGTTTAGTCCTGATTTAGACCTGGTTTAGACCTGATTTAGTCCTTGGTTAGTCTTGGTTTAGACCTGGTATAGAAGCTCAATTAGACCTGGTTTAGTCCTGATTTAGACCTGGTTTAGACCTGATTTAGTCCTTGTTTAGACCTGCTTTAGACTTGGTTTAGACCTGCTTTAGACCCAGTATAGAACCTCACTTAGATCTGGTTTAGACCTGGTCTGACCTAGTTTAGACCTGGCTATGACTTAGTTTAGTCCTGGTTTAGATTTAGATCTGGTTTGGATCCAGTTTAGACCTGGTTTATCTCTGGTTCTGTATAACCCACATAGATTCTACAGGTAATGTCCCTGTGTGTCAGATGCCCTCCCAGTGTCTTATTCTGTGGAAAAGCTGCTCACCCTGTAGTTCAGACCTCTACAAACATGTTCTGAAATGAAACAGATTCTTGGATTAACTTCAGTTCAGATTTCACTTTTACGTTTTAGCTTGGGTCCAGTTTCTCACTGTATTGCATTTAGATTTGGGATATTTATTAGAAACAAGATTTAGTTTGGAGATGACATTTTGAACCTGTCCAGGAGCGTTCCCATTTTGAGAGAAAACTGAAATCTGAACTGAAGCTAATCCAAGAATCTGTTTTATTTCAGGACATGTTTTTGGAGATCTGAACTACAGGGTTAAGAGCTTTTACACAGAGTAAGACACCATGGAGACACTGGGAGCTCATCAGGTCCTAGTTCAGTCCTGGTTCAGTCCTGGTTTAGTCCTGGTTTATTCCTGCTTTAATCCTGCTTTAGTCCTGGTTTAGTCCTGTTTTAGTCCTGGTTTAGTCCTGGTTTAACCCTGCTATAGTCCTGGCTTACCTCTAGTTTAGTCCTGCTTCAGTCCTGGTTTAGCCCTGCTTTAGTCCTGGTTTAGTCCTGGTTTAGTTCTCTTTAGTTCTGGTTTAGTCCTGTTTTAGTCCTAGTTTAGCCCTGCTATAGTCCTGGTTTAGCCCTGGTTTAGTTCTTGTTTAGCGCTGTTTTAGTCCTGGTTTAGCCCTACTTTAGCCCTGTTTCAGTTCTGGTTTAGTCCTGGTTTAGCTTTAGTTTAGCCCTAGATTAGTCCTGCTTTAGCCTTAGTTTAGTCCTGGTTTAATCCTGCTTTATTCCTGCTTTATCCCTAGTTTAGTCCTGCTTTAGTCTTGCTTTAGTCCTGCTTTAGCCTTGGCTTACCCCTGATTTAGTCCTGGTTTAGTCCTGCTTTAGCCCTAGTGTAGTCCTGCTTTAGCCCTGGTTTAGACCTGATTTAGTTCTGGTTTAGTCCTGCTTTAGCCCTGGTTTAGCCCCCATTTAGTCCTGGTTTAGTCCTGGTTTAGTCCTGCTTTAGCCCTGGTTTAGCCCCCATTTAGTCCTGGTTTAGTCGTGATTTAGCCCTGCTATAGTCCTGGTTTAGCCCTGGTTTAGTTCTTGTTTAGCCCTTTTTTAGTCCTGGTTTAGCCCTACTTTAGCCCTGTTTCAGTTCTGGTTTAGTCCTGGTTTAGCTTTAGTTTAGCCCTAGATTATTCCTGCTTTAGCCTTAGTTTAGTCCTGGTTTAGCCCTAGTGTAGTCCTGCTTTAGCCCTGGTTTAGCCCTGATTTAGTCCTGGTTTAGTCCTGCTTTAGCCCTGGTTTAGCCCTGATTTAGTCCTGGTTTAGTCCTGGTTTAGCCCTAGTGTAGTCCTGCTTTAGCCCTGGTTTAGACCTGATTTAGTTCTGGTTTAGTCCTGCTTTAGCCCTGGTTTAGCCCCCATTTAGTCCTGGTTTAGTCGTGATTTAGTCCTGGTTTAGTCCTGGTTTAGTGTCTGACACACAGGGATATTTCCGGACATGTTTGTGGAGCTCTTTAGTCCCTCACACCCACAACACTCGCCTCACTCCTCGGTGGATATTGTATTTCTCTGTAAACTTAGACTCTCAAACTTCATCAGATACTTGGAAATCTTCTTTGGATTTTGGCTGACCCAGTTTTTTTTTATTTGTTTGTTTTGACACCAGTATGGAGTCGATTTCGGGTCACTCAAGTCATTTATTTCTATGTTAAACTATGTTTTTTGGAGTGCAGAGGTGAACTTTTATAATGTAAGAAATTTAGTGGCTGCAAATGCCTGACCCATAATTCTCCAGCAATCAAATCTAAATAAATTCAACATGGATCAGTCTACTTCCATACTGTGGAACATTCCAGACAAAGCAATAACATCTCCATGGAAACAATCACGTGGTGGACCCTCCAACAGAAAACTGACCATCCAATTTAATTGCAATAAAATGTACATTTCAATTTGAAAGGCTGCAAATTGGCAAAGTTTAACTGCCCAAACATCCCCAATCTAGTCCTGGTTTAGTCCTGGTTCCATTCTGGTTTAGTCTTGGTTCAGTCCTGCTTTAGTCCTGGTTAAATCCTGGTTTAATTCTGTTTTAATCCTGCTTCAGTCCTGGTTTAGTTCTGGTTCATTCCTGTTTTAGTCCTGTTTCAGCCCTTGGTTTAGTCCTTAGTCCTGGTTTAGTCCTGGTTTAGTTCTGGTTTAGTCCTGGTTTAGTCCTGGTTTAGTTCTGGCTTAGTCTTACAGTTCAGTCCTGGTTTAATCCTGGCTTAGTCCTAGTTTAGTCCTGGTTTAGTCCTGGTTTAGACCTACATTAGTCCTGGTTTAGTTCTGGTTTAGTTTTATAGTTCAGTCCTGGTTCAATCCTGCTTTAGTCCTGCTTTATTCCTGGCTTTGTCTCTGCTGTACAATTCCATAATTCATCTAAAAAGTACAAAAACTACAAAAGTCCAGCACATTTCCTCCCTCCTCCTCTTCTCCTTCTCTAAATGTCCGGTCTAAGTTATAGGGACCCTGTATATCCGTCACAAATCCAGTATTTTTGCCATTTACGTCTTAACTACCGCATCACCTCTGCGTAACATCTCCCTCCTGTCTCTCAACACTCAGAACACAACCTGGTTTCAATAAAGAGATGGACCCAAACCCGCTAGGAAAGATCTGAAAAAGTCCAAAGAAACACCTGGACTTTGTTAAGATTTGAATTTCATGTTTGCCCGCTCACTGTTGCAAAAGCAGCGGTCATTAAAAAGACAAAAGTTGACTGAAATGTGAAGAGTTACGTCACGAGTCCTGCTTTAGTCATAGTGTAGTCCTGCTTTAGTCCTACTTTAGTCCTGGTTTAGTCCTGGTTCAGTCCTGGTTTATTCCTGCTTTAATCCTGCTTTAGTCCTGGTTTAAACCTGGTTTAGTCCTAGTTCAGTCCTGGTTAAGTCTTTGTTTAGTCCTGCTTCAATCCTGATTCAGTCCTGGTTTAGTCCTAGTGTAGGCCTGGTTTAGTCCTGTTTTAGTCCTGGTTTAGCCCTGCTTTAATCCTAGTTAAGCCCTACTTTAGTCCTGTTTCAGACCTGGTTTAGTCCTGGTTTAGTCCTGGTTTAGCCCTGCTTTAATCCTAGTTAAGCCCTACTTTAGTCCTGTTTCAGACCTGGTTTAGTCCTGGTTTAGTGCTAGTTTATTCCTATTTCAGTCCTGCTTTAGTTCTGGTTTAGTCCTCCTTTATTCCTGTTTTAGCCCTGGTTTAGTTCTGATTTAGTCACAATAATCACAATTAATCACAATATTAATCTTCTCTGTTAAAACAAGATAAGAATATTTGTCTTTTTAATGCCAGCAACACTCATTCTCAGGTCATATTTTCAAATTAGGGCTGTGAAAAGTATCGAAACATAATGTGAAAATAAAAGGAAATACTCCCATGTAAATGAAAATCACATTCTAAGGTCTAAAGAAAGAGTGGATTCAGAATCGGTATCGCGTATCGAGTGTGTTCCGAAATCCGAACTCAAGTTTGAAATTTTAGTATCATTACACAAATCTGCGTAAATTGCAAATGTTGCACTGTGTAACTTTTCATGCACAGTGTATGCCATATTCTTGTTTCCATGGAGATGTTACACAGGTCATGTTTATGTTTATACTTTGACAAATCTGTATATAGTAATACATCCATGATAGGAAGTGAACACAGGCGCACTTCCGGCTCCAACGACTGTGGCTCCAGTTCACTTTGTATTGAAAAAACATCACTCTTCTCTATGTAATTTTGGCCTTAAAATGTTCGCATTAACTCACTCTACATGATCCTGGTGTTTTTATTTCACTATTTTGTCCGTAAATAAATTCCTATTCCTAATCTGGAACTCGGCTCCAAATTTGCTCCTAAAGATGAGGAATGTTTTGCTGTGACGGAAAAGCTAACAACTAGCATGCTAACATCGCACCTCCAGATTATCAAGCAATAAAACTTTGCATCCCCCTCAGTCTCTCTCTTTCTTCTTCTCCCTCTCTCTTTCTTCTTCTCCCTCTCTTCCTCTCCCTCCACCTTTCTTTGTGTTTCTCTCTCTCTGTCCTTATCTTTTTCTCTCTCTCTCTCCATTCCCCCTTCTCCCTATGTCTCCTTCTGTTTTTCTCTTTGTGTTTCTCTCCCTGTCTCTCCTTCTCTTTTTCTCTCTCTGTGTTTCTCTCTCAGTCTCTCTCTCTCTCTCTGTCTCCTTCTCTCTCCCTCTCTCTCTTCTCTCTCTCTGTGTTGCTCTCTCTCTCCGTTCCCCCTTCTCCCTCTCTCTCCTTCTGTTTTTTTCTTTGTTGTTTCTCTCTCAGTCTCTCTCTGTCTCCCCTCTCCTTGTTTTTCTCTCTTTGTTTCTGTCTGTCTCCCTCCCTCTCCTTCTGTTTTTCTCTTTCTGTGTTTCTCTCTGTTTCTCTCTGTCTCCCTCTCCTTCTGTTTTTCTCTCTGCGTTTCTCTCTCTGTTTGTCTCTCTCTGTGTCTCCCTCTCCTTCTGTTGTTTCTCTCTCTTTGTTTCTCTCTATCTCTCTAAGTTTCTCTCTGTCTCTCTCTCTCTGTCTCCTTCTCTCTCCTTCTGTTTTTCTCTCTCTCTCTTTGTCTCCTTCTCTCTCCTTCTGTTTTTCTCTCTGTGAGTTTCTCTCTCTGTTTGTCTCTCTCTGTCTCCTTCTCTCTCCTTCTGTTTTTCTCTCTCTCTCTTTGTCTCCTTCTCTCTCCTTCTATTTTTCTCTCTTAGTCTCTCTCCCTCTCTCTCTCTCTCCTCTTGTCTCTCTTTCTCTCACTGTTTCTCTGCTCCTCTCTTCTCCACATTACACAATTGTCTGTATTAGTCGCTCTTATTTTCGATTATATATTTATCCTTGTTCCATGTACCTGCTCCTGCTGCTCTCTTTCCTCTCTCTATCTCTATCTCTCTCTACCAAATCTTTATTATTTTCTGTCCACTCTACATGATCCTGGTGTTTTTATTTCACTGTTTTGTCCTTAAAGATCCCATGACATGGTACTTCTTGATGCTTTTATATGGCTCCTTAATGGTTCCCTAATACTGTAAATGAATCCTTCTTCAAAATCAACACTCAGTGCATGAGAAACAGAGATAAGATGAGAAAAAGTCATAAATATCTCTCTCAAACACTTTATTCTAGGCGTTGTTGCTTGAATGCAAATGAGGAGAAAAGAGCTGGCCTATAGTAGAGGGTGGGGGCGTGGCCAAACTCTCTGCTCTCAGCTCTGAGCTCTCAGCTGATCCATTTCCTTGTTTTTGCACGGGGGGAGAGATTTGAAGTGTTCCATTGAAAAATAAACACATTTCCACATAAAATAAAATTAAACCACTGCTGTTCAAAGGTCCAGAGGCTCAGATAAAGGACTTCCGAATCTAGAAACACTCGGACGTGCCCCCAGGCAAATAAAAAAACGCATTTCGCATTGCCTAGCGCATTCGCAGTCCAAACTCTCTGGGTGTGATTTACAGAGACGCTGAGTACAGACAGACGGGGGTGGAACTGCATTTGCATTTCTTTTTTCGATCTGACGTCAATAAGGTGCCTTGTTCAAAATCGCCCGTTTGAGCTCCGATTTTTTGTAACGCAGAAAAGGATCGCAAATGCTCAGTTTAGACATTTCACAACTATTAACCATGGGGGTGGGGGGGTGGGAGGGGGGCTAAACAGGGTAGGGGAGCTCACATTAACGTTCAAAAACCTCAGAAAGTGAAAATTTCATGCCATGGGACCTTTAAATGAATCCCTCCTTTTCCTAATATGAACTGCTAGCCTCGATGAGCTTCATTTGACCGGAGTTGAACGCTGAAAGTCACATTCCTTTATTCCACTTCTTTATACAGTCTGTAGCTCTGGTCTCTCTCCTCACCGCAGTGTATTTCAATCTATTTCTGATTCAAAAACACTTTATTTAACAAGTCTGCGAGACCGCTCCAGTAACCACAGACCACAATGTCCCACACTGTAGCTTTACCACGCTCCAAATGGTTCACCGTAAATATTACTACTTTCTAAACACGCATTGTTCGCCACATTAGAAGAACACAGGCCAGAACTCGCACCCGCTTACAAATCTGCTACTCATCAATTTTGATTTAAAAAACATTTTGACAAGAAAATGAGGTGATCGCAATGAGAATATGACCAAACTTGGAGTATAACGTAAAAATGTCATGTTTGCGTTGAGTTACGACGTATTTCCAGTGTATTAAAAAGGCGAAATGAAGTGCCTTGCTCATTAACACAGCGGGACGTGTGTGTGTGTTCATATTCGGAGCAGATGGAGGCATTGGTTTTGCTTTGAAACGAGAGTGAAATCTAAAGCAGGAGGGCATCTGAGGTGAAATTTGTCCCTTGCTGCCACCCGTAGAGCTGCTGTCGTACCAGTAATGTTTGGAAAAGATGCATTCAGTGCCCAAACATCTCCAATCTAGTCCTGGTTTAGTCTTGGTATAGTCTTGGTTTAGTTCTGGTTCATTCCAGTTTTAGCCCTGATTTAATCTTTGTTCAGTCCTGGTTTAATCCTAGTTTAGACCTGGTTTTAGTTCTGTTTTAATGCTGGTTCAGTCCTGTTTTAGCCATGTTTTAGCTCCTGATTTAGTCCTGATTTAGTCTTAGTTCAGTTCTAGTTTATTTCTAGTTTAGCCCTGGTTTAGCCCTGTTCAGTCCCGGTTTAGTTCTGGTTTAATCCTGGTTTAGCCCTGGTTTAGTTCTAGTTCATTCCTGTTTTAGTTCAGGCCTGGTTTAATCCTAGTTTAGACCTGGTTTAGCTCTGTTTAGTCCCGGTTTAGTTCTAGTTTAATCCTGGTTCAGTCCTGTTGTAATTCTGGTTCATTCCTGTTTTAGCCTGATTTAGTCTTAGTTCAGTCCTGGTTTAATCCGAGTTTAGACCTGGTTTAACCCTGGTCAATCCCAGTTTAGTTCTAGTTTAATCCTGGTTCAGTCCTGTTTTAGTTCTGGTTCATTCCTGTTTTAGCCCTGATTTAGTCTTAGTTCAGTCCTGGTTTAATCCTAGTTTACACCTGGTTTAACCCTCGTTTAATCCTGTTATAGTCCTTGTTAAATCCTGGTTTAGTTCTGTACAGTGGCTGTTGTACCAGTGATGTTTGGAAAAGATGTATTTAGTTCACCTTTCCACATATTTGACCTGTAACTTGACAAAAGACAAATTTTTCTCTCCCCCTTCACAGTTTTCCATCTATTCTATCCTCCCTGCCTGTTTCTCTCTCCCACAGTTTCTACCTATTTTTCTCTCCTTCCCTCCCTACCCCTCTTCTCTCTCTCCTCTTTCTCCTCTGCCTCTCCCTCTCCTTCTCTCACACTCACCCTCTCTTCCTACCTCTCTCTTTCTCTCCTTCTCCTCTCACTTTCCTTTTGCCTTACTTCTCTTTCCTCCCTCTCTCTTCCCTCCCCCGTCTCTCCCCTCTTTCCCTTCTCGCCCCCTCTCTCTTTTCCTCTAGTTCCTTCTCTCTCTCTCCCCTTTTTCCTCTCTCTTGCTTCTTCTCTTCTCAATCAATCAATCAAATATTTATAAGGCGCTTTTCATACAAAATTGTAGCACAAAGCGCCTTACAGTGGTCAAGGATTAGAAGATTGACATTTATTGATCTCGCACAGGAGAAGTTGTTTCTATATATGACCCGGGGACCATCCCCATGATTTTGTTTTGTTATTTATGCTTTGGTCATGCCCTAAGCTGGAGGATTTTACCTATGGCGCATGTTTAGGTTGGTGGGGGAAACCGGAGTACCCGGAGGAAACCCACCCAAACACGGGGAGAACATGCAGTCTCCACACAGAAAAGCCCGGGCAACCCGAACCTTCTTGCTGTGAAGCATGAGTGCTAGCCACTCAGCCACCGTGCCGCCAGGGAAAAAAAAAAAAAAAAAAAAAGAACAGGAACAGCAGCAACAACAGCAACAACAACAGCAACAACAGCAGCAACAGCAACAGCATCAACAACAACAGCAGCAGCAACAACAACGGCAACAACGACAGAACAACAGCAACAACAACAACAGCAAGAACAACAGCAACAACAACAACAGCAACAACAACAGCAGCAACAACAACAACAACAACAACAGCAGCAGCAACAGGAACAGCAGCAACAACAATGACAACAGGAACATCAACAACAACAGCAGCAGCAACAACAGCAGCAACAACGACAGAAACAACAGCAACATCAATAACAGCAGCAGCAACAACAACAACAGCAGCAACAACAACAGCAACAACAAGAACAACAGCAACAACAGCAACAGGAACAGCAGCAGCAACAGCAACAGGAAGAGCAGCAACATGGGCAAAAGCAACAGCAGCTGCAGGATCAACAGCAGCAACAGCAACAGGAACAACAGCAGCAACAACAACAGCAACAACAGCAGCAACAACAGCAGCAACAACAACAGCAGCAACAATGACAGAAACAACAGCAACAACAGCAGCAGCAGCAACAACAGCAGCAACAACAGCAGCAGCAACAAAGCAGCAGCAACAACAGCAACACCAACATCAACAGCAACAACATCAACAGCAACAACAGCAACAACAACAGCAACAACAGCAGCAACAACAGCAACAACGACAGCAACAACGACCGCAACAACGACAGCAACAACGACAGCAACAGCAACGACAGCAACAACAACAGCAACAACAACAACGGCAACAACAGCAACAACAACAGCAACAACAGGAACAGCAACAACAACAAAAGCAACAACAGCAACAACAACAGGAACAGCAACAACAACAACAGAACCACAGCGACAACAAAACAACAACAGCAATAACAGGAACAACAAGAACAACAACAAAAGCAACAGCAACAACAAAAGCAACAACAACAGCAACAACAACAGCAACAACAACAGGAACAGCAACAACAGGAACAGCAACAACAGCAGCAGCAACAACAGGAACAGCAACAACAAACAAAGGAACAAATAAAAGACAAGCAAACAGATGACCGAAGTCAGTCAAAGGCCAAGCTAAACAGGTGAGTCTTGAGCCCACTCTTAAAAACATGAACGTTCTCTGCAGCCCTGAGGTCCTCCGGCAGGCAGTTCCATAGACGAAGGCCGTAGTACTGAAAAGACGCCTCTCCGTGAGTCTGTGTCCTGACTTTGGGAATGACCAGGAGCTGCTGCCGTAGGAGCGCAGGGCCCGTGAAGGTTCGTAAGGGGAAAGCAGTTCTGAAAGATAAGAAGGCCCAAGACCATTAAGACATTTAAAAACCAGTAAAAGAACTTTAAAATCTATCCTGTAATTCACAGGGAGCCAATGCAGAGATTTTAAGACCGGTGTAATGTGATCCCGCCCTCTGGTCCTAGTCAGGACACGTGCTGCTGAATTTTGCAATAATTGCAAACCTGAAATACTCTTTTTGGGAAGACCAGAGAGCAGGGCATTACAGTAGTCTATACGGCTGGTGACAAAAGCATCAGTGTCTCCGTATTGGCCTGAGAGAGAATAGGGAGAACTCTGGCTATGTTTTTTAGGTGATAGAAACCTATTTTTGTGATGTTCTTGATGTGTGGGATAAAAGTCAGCTCAGAGTCAAAAATGACGCCCAGGTTTTTCACTTGAGGAGATGGGTAAAAGGACTGTGCTTGTAGTTTTGATAAAAGTTGCCCTCTATCTGTCTGCCCTCTATCTCTCCTCTCTCCCCCCTTTTCTTCCCTCTCTCTGTGTCTCTCGTCCCCCCTTGCTCTCCCTCTCCTCTTTCTCTTTTCCTCTGTAGCTCCTCCTCTTTCTCTCCCCTTTTCCCTCTCTCTCACTTCCTCCCCTCTGCCCCCCTCTCCTCTCTCCCCTTTTCTTTCTTTCTCCCTCTCCTCGTTCTTTCTTTCTCTCTCTCTTGTCTTTCCCCTGATCTTCTCTCTTTCTTTCCCTCCTCTCTCCTCTCTATCTTTCTCTCTCCCCTCTCTTCCATCTCTCCATCCTTGTGTGAGGAGCAGATAACCCACACAGTGTTCTTTTGTTTTTCTAAACTGATAAGTTTGTGCAGAGACACAGAGCTGCTGTTTACACACGGGTCATTCTCTGATCTTCTGCAAAACGACTGAAAGAAGAAACGTGAAAAAATGTGTTTACACAGAAAACTCGACAACACAAAGTCCCACTCAAATTACAGAGTTTTATTTTTTTTAAATTATATATAAAAATTCATTCATTTTTGCCCCCATAATCTGAAAACAAATCACTTTATGCTTGTGTTTATTTAGAAGAATTATGTTCTTGATTTTTACATGCTTAAAAATGATAAAAATAATAAATGCATCAATAATACCAGACAAAAAAGGTTAAAAACAGAAAAAGAGATTAAAACACGCAATTTATACAGAAGGGTTAGGGTTTATATCTTTTCATTTATATCTATAATTTAACAGTTTTATTTATTTTCCCCTGCCTTTTGTATAAGGCTGCACTGCTCAACTTTTTTCGTGGTGGGTCTGCTACCATGGAATTATTATGGCTTAGTCTAGAATGTTCCACGGTATAGATATTAAACCTATGTATCACAAGGGAGACAAGCAGGTTACAGCACTACGCTGCATTACAGCTCAGATCTGTGGAGAGGCGCCTCTATTCACAGAAGGAATTATCGTATTTTTGAGAAACACCTGTAATGAATAAATGCTAGATGGACATGTTTAAAGCCATACCATGGAACATTCCAGGCCAAGCAATAACATCTCCATGGAGAGAAGCAGGTAGTGGACCCTCCACCAGAAAAGTTACACAGTGCAGCTTTAAGTAGTGGTTCTTTTTTTGTAAATTCTCTTTTAATATATTGTACGTATTCTTTCGATGAGTTTATAAGCACTTTTTACAGCCAGAGGAATGTTTTGCAGTGACAGTGAAGCTAACAATTAGCATGCTAACAGCGCACTTCCTGATTATCTTGACATTAAAACACTTTATAATCAGATGCAGAGAGAACACGGCAGACTTATTTTTGACCGGGTTAAACAATACTGGGGCAAGACACAAAGATATGGGAGTCTTTTTTCGTCTAAGTCAGGACAAAACTTGGACTATATCACAACACAGTAAGAACTAAACCAGGACTAAACCAGAACTAAACAAGGACTAAATCAGAGACTAAATATAAATGGCTATATATAAATGGTAAATATAAATGGCTATAACTAACCCGCTAGCCGCCACGTTCTAAATAGATGAGCATGGGTGTGTTTCTGGCTCCATTGGCTCTGGCTCCAATTCCCTTTGTATTGAAAAACCGTCCCTCCTCTCATTTTGGTCTTAAAATGTTCGTATTAACCCGCTGTATGAGATCCTGGTGTTTTCATTTCACTCTTTTGTCCATAAATAAATTCCTTTTCCTAATATGGAACTTGGCTCTATAACTGCTAGCCTCGGTGAGCTTCATTTGACTGGAGCCGAATGCTATGGGTGACATAACACTCACTTAGTCCACTTCTTCTCATACATTCTCTCTCTCTGCCCCTCTTTCTCTCAGTTCTCAGTTCTTCATTTCTTTCTCTCTCCCTCTCTTTGTCTCTCTGGCCTTTCCCCTCTCTCTGTCTCCCTCTTTCTCTCCCTCCCTTCTCTCTATCTCTCTCTCTATCTTTCTCTCTCTGCAGTTTTTAGTACGACATAACACATTTGTCAGTATTAGTCACTCTTATTGGGGCCAAGCACCGAAGGTGCGAGGCACCATAGTGTTTCTACTGATTCTTATACATTATTCTTCAACCTATGGGAGTTCTATGGCAGCCCCTAGAACCGTCTGGTAAAAAGTTGTGAAATTTTGCATGCACATTCCAGCCAGTGTCCTCATTACCCACAGCAATGTATAGGCCCCCACCCCCAACCGTCTAGTGCCACCAGCAGGTCAAAGTTGCAGGAATTTCCAGGAATTTTCTGCGTTGCCTAGCAACGCAGAAATCTACCTTTGATCTGTCTTTGATCTGTCTTTGATCTGTCTTTGATGTGTCTTTGATCTAGCCGAAGTGAGCTCATATCTCGGGAGTAAGGTGACCTTCGGTGCTTGGCCCCACATTGCTGCTTGCAACTATATTTTTTGGTTATATTTGTCCTTTTTCCTTGTGGCTGGTTCTGTGTTTAACTCAAAGGTGAATTCTCTCTCTCTCTCTCTCTCTCTCTCTCTCGCTCTCTGTTTCTTTCTCTATCTGTCTGTATCTCTCTCTATCTGTTTTTCTGTCTGTTTCTTTCTCTCTGTCTGTAACTCTCTCTCTCTCTCTCTGTTTCTCTCTCTCTCTGTTTCTCGCTCTCTCTGTTTCTTTCTCTCTGTCTGTCTGTATCTCTCTCTGTTTCTTATGTTTTTCTGTTTCTTTCTTTCTCTCTGTCTGTCTTTCTGTCTGTATCTCTCTCTCTGTTTCTCTGTGTCTGTCTGTATCTCTCTCTCTCTCTCTCTGTGTGTTTCTCTCTCTCTGTTTCTTTCTCTCTGTCTGTCTGTCTGTCTGTCTGTATCTCTCTTCCTCTGTTTCTTTCTCTATGACTGTCTGTCTGTCTCTCTCTCTCTCTCTCTCTCTCTCTGTGTTTCTCTCTCTCTGTTTCTTTCTTTCTCTCTGTCTGTCTGTCTGTATCTCTCTCTCTCTCTCTGTTTCTTTCTCTCTGTCTGTATCTCTCTCTCTCTGTGTCCCTCCTGCTGATACTATGTTGTGGCTGGAACACATCGGTGCCCGGGCGGACGGCCAAACGAGCAGATGTGAAACCCCTCTCTCTCTATTTATCTCTCTACCCTCACTCCTCCTGTCTCTCTTTCTTTCTCTATCTATTCCTTCTCTCTCTCTCTCTCTCTCTCTCTCTCTCATGTCCATCAAAACACTGTAAAAGTCTCTTCTCCTTCGCTCCCTCCCTCCTCCTCTCTCCTTCTCTTTTCTCTCTCCCTCATTCCTTACCTTCTCTTCTCTCTCCCATTCTCTCTCTCTCCTTCTCTCTCTCTCCCTCCTGCTCTCTCCTTCTCCTCTTCTCTCCCTCCTTCCCTCCTCCTCTCTCCTTCTCTCCCTCTCTCTCTCCTCCTCCTCCTCCCCTCCTCTCCTCCTCTCTCCTCCTCTTCTCTCCCTTTCCCTCCCTCTCTCCTCCTTGGCCTCCCTCCTTCTCTCCTCCTCTTCCCTCCTCTTCTCTCCTCCTCGGCCTCCCTCCTTCTCTCCTCCTTTCTCCTCCTCTTTTCTCTGTCTATCAGAAGAGTAAACCCGTCAGATGATCCAGTGCTGATGTCAGCTCAGCCTCATTTACAGTTAAACTAATCTTCTCTTCCCAACACTGATGTTTTGGGCTAATTGTAGCAGCACGTTTTTCTTTTTTTCTTTTGTTCATTTCAGGTTTTGGGTTTTACTGTCAGTTTTATGAGATTAATGTGAGCAATCATCAATAAATATACAGCAGGGCTAGACCAGGACTAAACCAGGGTTAAACCAGGGATCTAGAAGTGGGCAGGGGTGGGCAATGCCCACCCAAAATGTTCTCCTGCCCACCCAATTGGTCAACTGTATTTGATGTAATTTCAACCTGCCTATCATGTTTTCTTGTTTGCTCCGCCAAAATTCCACGACGTCTGATTCGCCAGTAGAACAATAAGTATAGAGAGTCCGGTAAATCAGTCACCAGTCGCATATCTCTACAGTAAAAAGAAAAAAGATGCGAGCAAAGCGAAGGCCGAGCGCAGTTCCTGTTCACGTTTCGGGCTCGAACAATGGCACTTCAATCACGGAACATTTCAAATCATCGCCAGCGCATTTGTGGGGTATTTACTGCATAGATAATTGCTCCGAGAGTCCACGGTCCCTGCGTGCAACACGTTGATTGGGCATCCGCTGGAATGTTGGTCAGGCTCCATCCGCCTCGCAGCACACTCCAAAACAAAGATTTATTGATTATAATCTCAGTTTTATCATCGAATCCAACTCGGATTGTGTTCTACGTGCGCGTATTTGCTTAACGTTTCGTCCGTGGCGTATTAATCCACTTAAAACACGCAATTTGGCAAGAGTCGTCACCTCACCATCGCTCCAGCGCAACCCGAGACCGATATTGCAGGTTTTTAAAGCAAAAACTGGACATTGTTCGCTAAAAGGGAGATATTTACGAAGTGCGGCGCATGTTGGAGCAGAGACCGCAAAAGGAGTGCAGCGGTGGGGCAGGATTTGTGAGCTCAGGCCTCGGTTCTTTCTCTGTCACTCCGCCCGGGTTTGGAGCAAAGAGGAATGCAGCGGGACTGGCCCCGGTAAAATGCACTAGAATGCTGGAAATTGCATCTAAGAAATCCTAAATTTTCTGGGGGAAAATTTTCAGGAGGTCATTACACCTGAATTATTACATGAACCCACGTGAACCAATGTTGTTTTGGTCAAACAGAGGGTAACAAAAAATAGATAGAATAGCAAAAAAAGAGCAAGAGACCAGTGTCAAATGAGACATAATTATAAAAATAAGTGTATATATACAAGTCAGAATAAAATAGAAAAATAAGTAATAAAATATAAAATAAAATATCAAATGACAGCTATATACAGGAGACAAGAACAGCGGTGCAACAATAATAATAATAATAATAATAATAATAATAATAATAATAATAATAATAATAATAATAATAATAATAATAATAATAATAATAATAATAAATATAGCCACAAGCGGCGATGATCGGCCCTCGCTTGCACTTGCAAGGGGGTGGCACTAACGTGCCATTTTCCTCCCCTTTTTTCTAGGCCAGTTGGCCTGTGGTGCTCTGTGTCACACAAACTGTTACGCTTAATGTCACGTTTGTCGAGATGACGCAGAATGATTTTGCTGAGGCTTGGTCAAAAACCCTAGGACAAGTTTGTTAAAATACCTAAAATATCTCCTACTGTAATATAATTTGGGCTAGCACTTATCCTTCTTATTTACAAGCCATCTATAGAATTCAGAAATCTTTTGTAAGAATTGCAACTAATTCCTCTTATTTAGCCCCAAGCAAACCTTTACTTTCTCAATTGCATCTGCTCACAATATATGAAGTGAATAAGTACCAAACTGGAGTTCTTATGTTTAAAGTCATTCGTCTTCCTCTCTTCCTGTGTGTACCAAATATTGTATGTGTACAACAAAGTAAAATTTTGCAGTTCCGTGCAATTACCCTAGGGGGTGATATTGTGGCCATTTTAGATGTGCCGGGAAGTACCAGAACCTTGAAAAAGGGGGTGAGGAAAATAATAATAATAGTAATAATAGTAATAATAATAATAATAATAATAATAATAATAATAATAATAATAATAATAAAAACCAGAACAATAACAATATAGTGCCACCTATGGTGGCACTATATTGACATCGTGCACGCAGTGTGCGCCCACAAAACGATTACAGTTTTGGCACTGTCGTGGCCACGGGCGGTGCCACCGTGCCATGCCATGTGGAATAGTTTCATAGTAATTTCATTGTAGTTAGCCCCTTCAGGCAGATATAAGCAGTGTCCATCAGCACTCTAGCCAGAACCGACAATGTAGCTTGGATGAGCTGCGAAACGTCTTCAAACAAATAAACTTTGTCCAGTTGACAAATTGAATTTCTCCCTTTATTATGGATTCTACCTGGACGACTGAGGGATTCTTCACACATTACAATGCCAACAACACTAGAGAGCTCAGGAGGAGAACATGAACTTCCTGTGCGTTCTTATGTCTCAACTAAAACAATGAGCACGCTGAATGTGCTAAAACTGACAAACCCACAGACACTTGTGTCAGATCCTCCTTCAGAGTCAGAGAGGAACATAGAGGAACATAGAGGAGCACAGAGGAGCACAGAGGAACATAGAGGAACATAGAGGAGCACAGAGGAGCACAGAGGAACATAGAGGAACATAGAGGAACATAGAGGAACATAGAGGAGCACAGAGGAGCACAGAGGAACATAGAGGAACATAGAGGAGCACAGAGGAACATAGAGGAACATAGAGGAACATAAAGGAACATAGAGGAACACAGAGGAACACAGAGGAACATAGAGGAGCACAGAGGAACATAGAGGAACATAGAGGAACATAAAGGAACATAGAGGAACATAGAGGAGCACAGAGGAGCACAGAGGAACATAGAGGAGCACAGAGGAACATAGAGGAACATAAAGGAACATAGAGGAACACAGAGGAACACAGAGGAACATAGAGGAACATAGAGGAACATAAAGGAACATAGAGGAACATAGAGGAGCACAGAGGAGCACAGAGGAACATAGAGGAACATAGAGGAGCACAGAGGAACATAGAGGAACATAGAGGAGCACAGAGGAACATAGAGGAGCACAGAGGAACATAGAGGAACATAGAGGAGCACAGAGGAGCACAGAGGAACATAGAGGAACATAGAGGAGCACAGAGGAACATAGAGGAGCACAGAGGAACATAGAGGAACATAGAGGAGCACAGAGGAACATAGAGGAGCACAGAGGAACATAGAGGAACATAGAGGAGCACAGAGGAGCACAGAGGAACATAGAGGAACATAGAGGAGCACAGAGGAACATAGAGGAGCACAGAGGAACATAGAGGAGCACAGAGGAGCACAGAGGAGCACAGAGGAACATAGAGGAACATAGAGGAACATAGAGGAGCACAGAGGAGCACAGAGGAACACAGAGGAACATAGAGGAGCACAGAGGAACATAGAGGAGCACAGAGGAACATAGAGGAACATAGAGGAACACAGAGGAGCACAGAGGAACACAGAGGAACATAGAGGAACATAGAGGAGTACAGAGGAGTACAGAGGAACATAGAGGAGCACAGAGGAGCACAGAGGATCATAGAGGAGCACAGAGGAACATAGAGAAACATAGAGGAGCACAGAGGAACATAGAGGAACATAGAGGAACATAGAGGAACATAGAGGAGCACAGAGGAACATAGAGGAACATAGAGGAGCACAGAGGAACATAGAGGAACATAGAGGAGCACAGAGGAACATAGAGGAGCACAGAGGAGCACAGAGGAACATAGAGGAACACAGAGGAACATAGAGGAGCACAGAGGAGCACAGAGGAACATAGAGGAACATAGAGGAGCACAGAGGAGCACAGAGGAACATAGAGGAACATAGAGGAACATAGAGGAGCACAGAGGAACATAGAGGAACATAGAGGAGCACAGAGGAACATAGAGGAACATAGAGGAGCACAGAGGAGCACAGAGGAACATAGAGGAACATAGAGGAGCACAGAGGAGCACAGAGGAGCACAGGTGAACATAAAGGAACATAGAGGAGCACAGAGGAGCACAGAGGAGCACAGAGGAACATAGAGGAACATAGAGGAGCACAGAGGAGCACAGAGGAACATAGAGGAACATAGAGGAACATAGAGGAGCACAGAGGAGCACAGGTGAACATAAAGGAACATAGAGGAGCACAGAGGAGCACAGAGGAGCATCACAAACCTTTACATTTGCCTGGGTCGGAATTGTTACCATGGCAACTTTCTAGAACATTGTCATGGTAACAATTCCTACACAAAGCACAAGACCTTGAAAAAAGTTGTGAGTTCAGCTTTGAACTCAGTGACATCAAAGTTTTGTGATGTCACAAAGCTTTGAAAAAAGTTGTGGTACCAGTGTCAGTCTTCAGTTTACACATTTTAGAGCGTAGAGAAGGCACATTTTAAAGCAGCATCAGAACAGTCAATAGCAATAGAACTTGTTTGCTCAAACTGTTTTTAATTGGCTGAAAATCCAGATTATATTTCTGCAATGGAGGCGGAATTTTCAAGTGCCGAACTCGAGTTATTTGGCTACTATAAATGTAGATCAGATGCATCAAGTGTAGACGCACTCTCCAAATATCAAGAGTCGCTTCAGAGGAAGATGCGGTCATTACCAGAGGGAGACAATGACAGAATTTTTATTGACAATACACAGGCTGAACCGTTAAAGGCAGAGATCCTGCGTCTTCAAAAAGTCCTTTCTGATTTAAACTTTACAGATCGAGGGCATTTGCAGACCATTTCAGATTTGAAGAAAGAAAAGGCCTCCTTAGACGCCAAAGTGAAAAGTGCAGAAAAAGTGATTGAGGCGAAAACTGATGAAATCCAGGAGCTCAGAGCTGAGGTCACTGAACGTAAAGCACAGCTAAAGTCTTACATGGAAACGAATGCACAGCTTGGCAAAGAGAATAAACCTGAAACATTGATGTCCTTGGAAAAAGGAAGGTCTGAACAAGACAGACATGAGTTAACAGCTCAAATTGAAGCCCTCACTGAAGAAAATGCCAAACTTCAGTCAAATATAAAGAACATAGAGGCTGAACAAGTGAATTTATTCAAGACGATTGACGATATGACTTCTTTATGCTATAAGGGTGAGATTAAAAGTCAGTCTCTCCAAGATGAACATGCCCAGTTGTTTAAAATAATAGGTAATTTAAATCAACAGTCAGAAAGAGAACAGGAGAAAATATATCAGCTCAACAATCAGATTCAAGAACAAACTGATAAAAACTCGAAGCTCACAGCTGAACTAAGTCGTGAGAAGGAAGAACATGAGTGGGTTGAACAAAGATTTAATCAGGACCGAGTTGAGTTTTTAGCTAAAATAGAGGAGCTCTCAAAAAGCACTGCGACAACGTTGGAGGAAATCACTCCACTCCACTGTGAGAACGTTATTTTACAACTGGAAAATGATCAGCAACAGGCCAAAATCGAAGAACAATTCACTCACAAATCTCGAGAGATCTTCAAAGCAAGAGAATGCTTGTCTAGAGCAGGGGTCGGCAACCTTTACCACTCAAAGAGCCATTTGGACCCGTTTCACACAGTAAAGAAAACACTGGGAGCCACAAAACCCTTTTGAAATTTAAAATGAAATAACACTGCATATAACAGCTTTTTTTTGCCTTTGTGCCATAGAATTACATTTTGAAAATGAACGAACTAAAATAAAATACATTTTCTGATCTGATCCCTGCCCCACCCTTCCTTCTTGTCGCCAAAGAAAAAAACACCTTATGTTACCTCTCCAATTGTTTTTCTGTCATTACATGTTGTGAATAATTGTCATTGATTGTATTGCATCTTTTCCACTCTGCATCTCCCAGTCGGCGGCGCGCGCAAGCGCAGCGGCCCCTCCCCTAGCCCACTCTATCACTGTCCTGCCTGGTAAGTGGGGAAACAACATTTTGAATTCACTCTATGTACATGTACATGATTGTTTTTCGACAATAAAGCAAACTATGACTACTATGACTTTAATTAAATACAGTGGTCCCTCGCTATATTGCGGTTCACTTTTCGCGGCTTCGCTGTTTTGATTTTTTTATTCCAATTTTTTTTATAGTGTATCAACGCGCATTGTGTTCTGCGTCCTGATTGGCTAAGGGACTGTAGACCTTTGCTGATTCGTTCCGGGGAAAAGACCAAGGCTTCCCACACCTGAGCGCCGGATTCCCCCGCGGGGAGGGAACGTCGGTAACTTGAGCATTACATTAATTACATTAATGTACCCCATGTTACATTACACTTAGCAGGCGCTTTTATACAAAGCGACTTACCTAACCCATATGTTACACACAGTATATTACAGGGGGTCCTCGGGTTACGACGTTGATCCGTTCTTAAGACGCGTCGTAACCCGAATTTCGTCCTAAGTCGGAATTTGATTTTGATCCTCCAACCAAAGCACCAATAACCTTTCCATCTCAATAATTAGACCACTACGCTGCTTGGTTATCACTGGGCACGCACACGAGGCCGTCTTCTTCGCCCTACAACCACAACAAAGCATATTCTTCCGCCATGCGCCGCACCGTTCGCGTTTGTTTATGTCGCTTACCACGCTAAACCGCGTAAGACGGAATGACGCGTAATATATATATATATATATATATATATATATTTTTTTTTTTTTTTTTTTATGGATCGGCGTAAGTCGAGACCGTCCTAACCCGAGGACCCCTTGTACAGCTGCCATAACTGAGAAAGTTATGATGGTGGGGATAGTGACACGTCTTTTTGCTTATTGGTGTGACAGAACCGACGACCAGCAATCTTGCAGTTGTTACAGTAGGCCTATGATTTTCTAAAGAGCAAATTCATAGCACCTGGAAAATCCTTCCTATCTTTGCCACGGTCATGTCCTCCTGCCTTACGGCCAGCCGCTTTTCTCCCCTGAACAAAATGTAGTTACTCATCATGGCACTTGTCACAACTACACACCATGTAGCCTACACGGGTGTGAACAAGGCCTACAAATACCTCTCGTCGCGTGGGGCTCACGGAAAGCAGAATTTCCGGGTCATTAGGAAAGTCCTTTAGGCAAAATAGGGAATGGAATTTTTTTCTCAATTCCAAATTACCATTTTTCCACAACACCTTAAGTCAAGTGAAGAGCCGTGTCCTATTTTTGTTTTTTAAATTTTAAGAAGAACAACAAAGTATAAGTCTATTGCCGTTTTCTGTTCATTTATTTTAAAACGAAAAACGAAATACAGGTCTTTTTTTTTGTTTTTTATTTTTAAAATTCATGACGGAAATCGGATGGCCGCGACGTACACGGACCAAGCAACCCCACCTAATCACATTTCTGCATCCAATATTGAGTCAGCTATTACAGCTAACAACCAGGACACGGATACAAGCAGCAAATGGAAGAGAGGATTTTTAATCGCAGGGGGTTGTGCTTTAGCAATTGGTCCGACAGATGGGATTTTGTCAGCTTTAAACCCCTTTTCTAAACTTTCCACAAAGTATTTGTAAATCTTAGCGCCCGATTTACACTGACTGTGAGTGTGCTACATACTTACAGCAGGTTACTCGCAGATTGCCTGTTACACCGACTGGGACAACTGTGGTGCATATTATGATGTGTGAGCTACTGTACCCAAATAATTTCCCTTGTGGATCAATAAAGTTTGCCTAAGTCTAAGATTTGATTATAGTTCTGTGGGTCAGGGTCAGTTCTAATAATGTCATTGGAAGGACTAAACAAATGCCTCAGATCAGAAAAAAAAACACAAAAAATCTGTAAGTTTTTGTGACTCTCTGAACCTCTGGCTCTTTTGTCCAGATTTAAATGTCATTACACCTGTGTGAGCCAGACCCACTCATAAATCCTTTTACTGTTCCTGGTAAACCCCCCTCTGTCTCTTTTTCTCTGCGTTTGCTCTAAAATCCTGAGGAGACATGACGCAGAGGCCCGGTGCTGACACACCAGATGCCCTACCGTCCAGCCACATCAGTGTGGTCAGTGAGGCTGACCATTGCATCCAATGCAGTTCGGTTTTCGCAGTCACCACTCCACAGAGTCTGCAAACTGTTTTTGTTGAAAATCAAAGTCAAAAGTCTTCTTGACAAACATGCATTTGTAGGTGCAGTATTTATATATTTTAAAAAGGCTTTTGACACGGTAAATCACCAGATTCTTTTAACTAAATTATCCCATTTTAATCTAAGTAAAGAGGCTTTGCTCTGGTTTAAATCTTACTTGTCCCACAGACAACAATGTGTCTCCCTGTCTGGTTTTAAATCGCCCTACCTTCACTGTCCAACAGGGGTCCCCCAAGGTAGTATTTTAGGTCCAATTTTATTTAGTATTTATATTAATGATTTCCCAGAATTTTGTCCAAATGTCAATGTCCAGCTGTATGCTGATGATGCTGTAATTTTTACACATGCCAGAACCGTACAGGAAGTATCAGAAAAGTTATCATCAGCCATGATCCTGTCCAAAAGTGGGTCAAGAACTCATGCCTACAACTCAATACAAAGAAAACGGTCTGCATGATGTTCAGTAAAAAAGCAAATGAGCTGCAAATGAGCTGCAGCGGTCCAATGTCTTTCTGGACGGGGTGGAACTCAGCCTTGTCAAAGAGTTTAAATACCTGGGACTGACGTTGGACCTGACATTGACATTTAAGAAACACATTAAGCGCCTCACAAAAACCGTTAATTTTAACTTAGTGAATTTTAAACAAGTAAGACCCTTCATGACTCTATATGCGGCACAAATGTTTTTACACTCCATGATTTTGTCTCATATAGAGTACTGTCACTTGCTGCTGGCACAACACTCAAACCAGTTGAATCATTTTTTTTTAAAAAGCTGTGAAAATACTAGACAAGAAACCATTCTCAGCCCACCACTGCACAATTTTAGACAAGTATAACTCAATTTTAATAATTTTGTTCATTTTAAATACGGTTGTTTTATATATAAAGTTTTACATGGACTCGCTCCTCCTCCGCTGCAGGATTTTATTAAAACAAAGACTGTCAGTGGGATGGGTACAAGGGCCACGGCCCAGGGGAACTGTGAGGTCCCGCACAGACGCACTACATTTGGACAAACTGTGCTCTCAGTCAGAGGCTCTAAGTTCTGGAACACACTCCCATTATCAATAAGAGAGACTCCAACACTGGCCACTTTTAAATCATACTTGAAACAGTGGCTAAAGGAAAACCAGACTTGTGGACATTTTTAATGTTTTAATGTTTTAATGTTTAATGTTTTAATGCTTAAAGGAAAAGTAACGTTATTTTACAATCTGAGCCTTCTTTCGGTAATAAAACAAGTCGTTTGACTCACCCATATCACGTTCGTGTCATTTGGAGCTGTTTGAAGAAAGTTATGTTGTAGCGTATCCGTTAGCATGAGTATTCGGGGCATTACTTTGCGGTCTCCAAATAACACAAACTTTAGCACTTTTCAAATCATAGAAGCCCGATGTCTTAATGTAAGATTTCGTTTGAAGCAAAAGTGGCCTGTAATCCGAGATTTAGCCATAGTTTCGAGTAGATGAGGACGCCAGTGCGCATGCGCGGACTGTGCTCTGAGCTCCCGGGACCCAAACATGAAACGCAAAGCTGAAAACTATGGATAAATCTCAGATTACAGGCCACTTTTGCTTCAAACGAAATCTTACATTAAGACATCGGGCTTCTATGATTTGAAAAGTGCTAAAGTTTGTGTTATTTGGACACCGCAAAGTAATGCCCCGAGCAAATGATATGAGCACCATGTTAACGGATACGGGATCATTACTAGAACAGAACGGCTCAACATAAGTTCTGCGATACTGCTCCAATTGACAGAAAAATGCTATGGGTGAGTAAAACTACTTGTTTTATTGCCGAAAGAAGGCTCAGATTGTAAAAAAAAACGTTAATTTGCCTTTAATGTTTTAATGTTAATGTTTTAATGTTGGTGTTATTGTCAGTTGTCATTGTTTTTATTGCTTTTGCTGTGGTGTCACCTGCCCAGGGACTACAGATGGAAATTAGCACTCTTGCTATAATCTGGCATATTTACACTGCAATGCTGCAGATGTTCATTAATAAGCACTGTCCCTATTAAATAAAAAATAAATAAATAAATAAATGATTCTAATGTTGACTTAATCTGGTGGGATAACAACTGCTATAAATATAAATGATAGTTTTACACAAATCAAGAGGAAATTGTGGAAAAAAAGTTATAAAATATGTGTCCAACCGCAGGAAAACCAATACCAAGTCGTCGCGGAGGTGTTTTGAGTTATTCACAGATTCTGAAAGTACAGGTTCTAAGCTTTCCAATGATGTCTTACATGTGACAATCTGACAATATTTTAAAAAGGTATCTCTATTTGAAAGCAGCCATAGCAGATCCCAGAAATTCCAGAAACAGCCTCTCAAAGTTTGGTCTCTTCAGCCCTCCTTGCCTAAAAAGCATTTTTGAAATTTAAAATGTATGTTTTTAACATCACTAATGCTGTTATCTGAAACATGGAGAGGCTTCTTCATGATCTCAACTAGCACATTATGCAAAAAACGAAAATCACAAATTTTGAAAAAAAAACCCCACAAAAAACGCATTTCCTGAGAATCTGTAATGCCGACATGTGCCCTCAGCTTCCGTGGTGGGACACATATGTTGAAAATTACAGGTAGACAGTAGTATTTAGACTGGACAAAAAAAGACTTAAGAGCTGGTAAGCTGTGGTTTCAAAAAGTAGGTCTACAATTACAAATCAAAAAACATAAATACAAAAATGTTGGACCAAACATGCAAATGAAATCAGACTTTTTTTTTAACACTATAGCTTATGTGAACGTGTCGTTTTGTCTCGATCTCGTGGACCTAATCTCATGTCTGGTCTCGTTTTCTCAAAATGATGTCTTGTCCCATCCCTACTCGGTAACAGTGATGATATTCCCTAGCGTGATGTCATGATTTCCAACCAGGAAGTACAATTTAAAACCTACAAACTGGCCAAAGAGGGAGAAAAAATAGTGAAATGTCATCTTAAATCTTCAAGTACGTAGTCTAATCTCTCATAGGCACTTCTTTGGGGTTGCACCACTTTCTAAAGCTGTTGTGAACAAATAATTACACTTTTGTTTATTTCTCCTGACAGAAAAGATGCTGAACTTTTTTCCAGTTTTTGTTTCATGTGGAAAAGTCCAGGAATTACAGAGATACGAACCATGAACCAGCTCAACAAATCTGTGATCTGAACCTGCATTAAAGTTACAAACCAGTCTTTTTTTAATCTTTTATTATTAAAGTTACATTTTTAAAAAACACAATAACATTCACAAAAGTTCTCAGAAGACACATTGTGGGCACAGGATGTGGGCACGGGAACAAACACTACTGGGTACAAGGGCTAAGGGACTTGAAGGGGGTGGGCCGGGGCAAACAGGTACCTGGGGGAAATACAAAGTGGGCCGAGAAAAAAACAGGGGGAGTGAAGAGGTCCAAAAGGATTTTTCCAGGCAAAGAAAGGAGGTCTGGGGGAAAACAAGGGCGATGCTGTGTCTTCGTGTTGCCATGGTAACACTGTGGGGTATCAGTGCAGGTCCTCCTCGGTCCCCGGGCCCCTCAGTGAGTCAGCGGCTCCATAAACAACACTCCCAGAGGTCAGAGGCCACAGCCCCTCGTCCCCTCACCTCTGACATCGTGGAGCAGACGGGGGTCCTCAGAGGGGACATGGAAATATGTGGCAAAAGGACAGTATTTGTAATAAGTATACATGTAAGAAGTAAATACATCTGTTTCTTAAAGGGCACTTCCTTTATCACTACGTGACATCACAAGGTGGAACAGAGTGTTTTCAGTTTGAGAGAAGAACTCAATCTGCAGGTTTGGGTGTTAAACATGTGTGTATGAAACAAAACAACTCCAGGTCTGTTTGTAGTGAGGAAACAACATTAGAACATAGATCAGATGGTTGGGGTCTGTCACCTTCTTGTTTCTATAGATACGTCATTGCTCCACCTGGAATACTCCACAGTGTGTCTTTAAACAGCTACCTTACATTTATTTAATTACAGGTGGTTTTAAAGCTCAAACATTCCTATAAAAACAGGCATTCTGACTGTGAGCGAGGTTGCCTCTCCACAGATCTGACCTGTAACTTGATCTATCTCCATGAAGATAGGAAAGGTTTAATGCCATACTGTGGAACATTCAAGACAAAGCAAATAACAAAAAGCATTTGATGGACCCTCCACCTTTGAGGCTGTTTTTAGATATATTTTTTACAAATACTTTGAAAAACATAAAATATAAAATTAGCCAATTAAATTTCAAGTTAAAGGTTCAGATCTGTGGAGAGGCGACCCCGCTCACAGTCAGAATGTCTGTTTTTCTTGGTATTTTTTGAGCTATAAAGCCATCTGTAATTGAATAAATGTAAAGTAGAGCTGTTTATTGTCACTGTGGAACATTTCAGGCAGAGCAATGACGTATCCATAGAAACAAGAAGCTGACAGAGCCCCAACGGAGAAGTTACACAGTGTAGCTTTAAGAATGTTTTTGTATGTAGACTACTTTATAGATTTACGGTGTTATTATTATTATGTTCTTACAGTAACATTGGACCGGCCTCGTGTTCTGACTCACAAACAAAACAGTGCGTCAGAGCAGGAATGTACGCTCCGGTGGGACAGCTGCGTCACACAGTGATGTATCCCCCCGGAGGATGGGAAATGAGAGAGAGAGACAGAGACAGAGAAAGAGAGAGATGTTTGTAAACAGGAACAGAGAGCATGCTGGGAACTAGAATCACAACATTATAAGGTTAAGTAATAGCCAGGAGGTCTATTCAGGCAAAATATACTACTACTACTACTACTACGACGACGACTACTACTACTACTGCTACTACTACTACTACTACTACTACTACTACTACTACTACTACTGCTACTACTACTACTACTACTACTACTACTACTGCTACTACTATACTGCTATTAAATCCATAGTAACAAACTTTTGTATTTGTATTCCAGCCTGTCCTCTAAAACCACAGTTACTTAAAGCCACAGTGTGTAACTTTTTACCCAAAAATGTAATACAATAAAAGCATGTTTTAATCTTTTTGACATTTTTATGCAAAACTTTGATGAACAACGTGCGTTTTTACTGTGCTTGCAATTCCACAAACCTGACTCTTATTGACCTGGTATCCATAGAAATATTGTTCCTGGAGCTATAATGTTCCACAGTATGACATAAAACAGGTGTATCTCCATGGAGAATGTTCCGCAGTATGGTTTTAACTTAGAAATAAAGTGCCATAGTGTATCTTTACTCCCCCTCGGGCCCTGAGTCCAAATGAGCTGTGATCTCTGCAGTGTTTTAATGTTCTGATCGTTTTGTTCTGAGTTTGTGCGCACAGTGAGAACTTGTTTGGATTCAGTTTAATTGTGTTTTTATGGATCACAGCTGCTCCTCTGTCTCCACGTCAACAGTGCCCCAAAGCATCATGGGAGCACAGCGTACCCAGTGTTAAAGTTCATACGACAGGCTTTCATGTTTTAGGTCAGTTAAGTGGAGAAAGTGAAGTACAAAAAGACCAGAAGTAATGCTGAGAATCGCTCTGCCTACGTCATGAACAAAGAAAACTCCAAAATACAGAGACAATTTTACACACAAGGAAGGCACTTATCTGACAGTTTAAACTTTAATTTAAAGGGCCATATTACACTATTGTCTGTTTATGTTCTAATGTCTTTTCCTCATCACAAACCTGGAGTTATTTTCTGTTTCATTCACACAAACCTAGGCTGAGTTCTTCTCTCAGACAGAAAACACTCCACCTTGTGATGCTGTGCTCCACTGTGTTTTTAATCTCCATACACCTTCACTAGAATCATTTGGATCATTTCTGTCCTGGAAATCCCAATCTCCCCTGAACTAAAGGTAAAAGGGGTGGTTAACTACCATGACATCACAAGGTGGAACAGAACATTTTGAGCTTTGGAGATGTAGATTAAGATTAAGCCTTTATTTGGTCTCCGGTACAAGCCAGAGAGACTAATAAAAAAGTGTTACTCAAACATGTGGGAATAAAACAAAACACAAATCCAGGTCTGTTTTTGATGAGGAAACAACATTATAACACAATTTAAATCTCATAAGAGTCAGTTTTCTTTTAACAAAATAAAGGTGTCTCCAGTAGAGAAATTAGACAATGCAACTTTAAAGGGCCCATATTACTCTATTTTCTGATGTTCTAATGTTTCCTCATCACAAACAGACCTGGAGTTGTGTTTTGTTTCATTCACACATGTTTAACACACAAACCCTGCAGATTTGGGCTCATTTCTTCTCTCAAACTAAAAACACTCTGTTCCACCTTGTGATGTCATGTGTTTTTAAACTCCACACACCTTCACTAGAATCATGTTTTCAGAAAAGGGATCGAAGAAGGGTAAAACTCAAGATTGAGGTTATTATCTGTGTGTGAGGATGTAAATATCCAAATGTATGCAGATGACACGGTCGTTTATACCTGGGGAAAAAACGCAGAACAAGTGTCCAAGAAGTTGACGGCAACAATGGAAAAAGTCTCCAAATGGCTAACTGACTCATGCCTTACATTAAATATCAAGAAAACCGCCACAATGTACTTTGTAAATAACAATAAGAAATCATCCTTCCCAAACATAACTGTGAACGGAGAAAAAATACAAAATGTAAAAGAGTATCGCTACCTGGGCGTCATCTTGGACCCACATCTCACCTTCAAAAAACATATAAAACAAATGTGCCATAGCTTAAAATACAATATCAAAACATTCAAATGTATAAGAAACTCACTGACACTAGAGGCAGCCCAAATTTATTTTAACAGCATGATTATGTCCCGGTTTCACTACTGTATAACCTGCTGGTCCCAGGCCAATAAAACCACACTGAGACCTTTAGAATCACTCCACAAACAATCACTCAAAATTTTAGACAAGAAGCCACGACAACACCATCATTGCACAATCCTCCAAAAATACAGACTTAAACTTCAACAATATTCAGAAATATGCCTCAATTAGAATGACCCACAAAATACTAAATAACTCTGCACCAGCTCCTCTTAAGAACTTCATCAAGTACACATCCACAGTAACAACACGAACCACACGAGCTTCCACCAACAGCCACTGCAAATACCAAAACTCAAAACAACATTTGCACAATCTTCCTTTTCCCACAGAGCCATTAAAGACTGGAATGATACACCAACTAATCTCATAAAACTAATGGACTATTCCACCTTTTCCACAGAACTGAAAAAGTGGCTGTGGAATAATCAAAACTGCCAGCACACACCACGTTAACCAGCAGGTTATACAGTAGTGAATCCGTCAAACCGTTAATACAGCATTGAAATCAAATATAAGATTTATGTTTTTATGTGTTATGTGTTATTGTGAATGATATGGTGTGTAAATAGTACATGGATGTGTGTGATTGTGTGTTTTGGGTTAATGTTAGTGGGTGTATATTATGTTTTGCTGTGTTACTGCATAATGAGATGTGTGTCAAAGTTAAATGTGTGATGCTGTGTGTGTGTGTGTATGTGTGTGTTTAAGAGAGAAAATCTTAGATTGCTTTTATTGATATAGACCGTTGTTTTTTATCCATGTAACCAGGGACTGCGGATGGAAATTAGCTTTGTAGCTATACTCTGGTGCAGAACATGTCTGTCTTTGTACATAATGTCTCTGTACATTGTCCCTTCAAATAAAGACTAAACTACTAATTAGCATTTAATGTTGAAATAGGCAGAATACAAACGTAATGATGGCATCAGACATCTTCAGTTGTCACATCGTCCACACACAGAAATCGTGTCCCCTTGGCCCACACCACACAGAGAACTGACCACTGTGGTCACCTATATAGTGCTGAGCTATGCTGAGCTATGCAGTGTTCCAAATTTACTGCCCATAGTTCCCAATCCTTGTAAGGAGACCTGTAGAGTAGCTTCCAAGCATTAACCAATAATAGACGAGTTAGCCAATAGTTGACGTTAGCCAATAATTGATGGATGGGAGCAGGTGATGTCAGCATAGCCTATGTAAACGTATTGAGTTATGCTTACGCTACTTACAGAACACTAGGCTGAAAAACATACAGGAACTAGACAAAAGTCACCTATATACTTGTACACAGAGAGATTACAGTTTATGTAAATACACATGTAAAGCAAAGAATGAAATCAATCATTTGGATAATTTCAGGTCTGGAATTGCTGATCTCTACTGAAGTAAAACTTGAAAACTACCACTTCATGACTTCACAAGGTGGAACTTTTTTTTTTAGCTTTGGAGATGTAGACAGACTAATAAAAAAGTCTTACACAAACATATGCGAATAAAACAAAACAGAACTCCAGGTCTGTTTTTTATGAGGAAACAACATTAAAGTATAACACAATTTAAATCTCATAAGAGTCATTTTTCTTTTAACAAAATAAAGGTGTCTCCAGTAGAGAAATTACACAATGCAACTTTCTCTCAAACTTAAAACACTCTGTTCCACCTTGTGATGTCATTTGGTAATACAGGAAGTGCTCCATTGTGTTTTTAAACTCCATACACTTTCACTAGAATCATTTAGATCATTTCAGCCTTGGAAATCCCTAAAGGTAAAAGGAGCTGTTAACTACCATGACATCACAAGGTAGAACAGAACATTCTGAGCTTTGCAGATGTAGACAGAACAATAATAAAGAGTTACTCAAACACGAATTAAACAAAACACAACTCCAGGTCTGTTTTTGATGAGGAAACAACATTAAAACACGATTTAAATCTCACAAGAGTCAGTTTTGCGTAATACATTGGACCTCATGTAAAGTACTAACCACCTCTGCTCTCTCTCGTCTCTTCTGCTTCTACCTCGTCTCTTTTTCTTCTTCTCTCTCCCTCCCTTCACTCTCTCCTTTCTCCATCTCCTTTCTCTCCTTTTACTCTCTTCCTCTCTTTCTTCCCTTTCTCCTTCTCTCCCTCTGCCTCTCTTTTCCTCCTCCCTCTCTCCTCGCTCCCTCCATCCTCTGCCAGCCTCTTGAACACTTCCACATGTGTGAACTGTGAATCCACCTCGCTCATGTTACTAAACCACACTTACCCACAATGCCCCTCTTCACGCCTGTACATAATTACTACGCCAATTAGACTTGAATCAGATATTAGCGTGTGACGCCGGGGCTGCTGGGAAGTCCGGGCCCATTGATTGATGACATGTTTTTGTGAATGAGAGCTGTGGAAATGTTTTGACTCTGATGATCTTGTTTACATGTGGTAATTGTGGCGACTAATTTATTTTTACTGACGAAAACATCTCCAATTGAATGAAAAATGACATCTTAAATTACCAAATGTGCCAAGTTGTCAAAACTATCGGAAAGCAGACACTAATCGATAATAAAACTAGTATTGAAACCTGACGGACCTTTCCTGAATGTCTTTAGAATGATCTAGAGCTGCATCAGAACGTGTAAGAGAAGAGAATATAGACAAGTATACGAACATGGATCTATAATAAAAAATGGATACGACATTTTCCCTCTGTCCTGGCTCGAAACCGACTAGTGGCTGCTCCAGGTACTGCAGCTGCCCCTGTTCAGCCGACAGGGCATCCACAACTTTCACAAAGGTCAAGTTTTGTGGGATTCTTTTCTGTTTTCACGACATAAACTTTTAAAAAATGTGAAATCCTCAAAGCGAAGAGATCTTTCTAAGGCTATGTCCAGGCTGCAGCCTGAAGTGACCCAAATCTGATTTTTTTTTTACCTCTACGCGACCTGTATCTGGTCTTTTAATGACAGTCTGACACAGATCAGATTTTTTCAAATGCGACCCAGGCCACTTGGATATGTGGTCCTAAAACTGATACATATCCGATCTTTTGACATGCGACTTTAGTCTGAACAGCCAGGTCACATTCATCTGACCATCAACAAGCGAGAGTGGTACAAGTAGGCGCTCACAAATGTACACAAACGTTCTTCTCTTCATACGAAAACTGTGTATGAAGTCCATGTCAGTGAAGCAGTGAAGCCCATAGCAATCCCACCACTCTCAGCACCAACACGTTCCTTTCTACGGACGTTGCTGCCACTGCCCCACAAAACGCCAAGGCCAAAAACCTTGTCCTCCTCATTCTCAATCTCTTCCTTTAAAGAAATAAGTTGTACATGTTCTGGCTCTGGTACGACAGCAACTTTAAAATTGCCAGGTGCTCAGTAGCGTCCATGTTTAGGCGACTTCCATAAACACTGAGCACGCTCGCTGCGTGTGACGTCACCGTGTCCTCCAAGGCGCATGCGGGACACTTTTGGGGCATTTAAAGTTCACACTGGAGATCACGTACAAGTTGCATTTCATTGGAAATGTGAACGACCTCGGAAAAAAATCTGATTTCACAAAAAAATCTGAATTGAGCTTTAAGTCCTGCAGTCTGAACGTAGCCAAAGACTTAGCCTAGCCCTGCTCTGAGCCCACACTAGATCTGCTCTGATCGGTCCACTCGCTCCACGCCGGGCTCTGATTGGTCCACACGCTCCACGCCGGGCTGTGATTGGGCCAAACGTTTCATGCCGTGTCTGATTGGTCCAAATGCTCCATGCCGTGTCTGATTGGTCCAAATGCTCCATGCCGTGTCTGATTGGTCCAAATGCTCCATGCCGTGTCTGATTGGGCCAAACGTTCCATGCCATGCTCTGATTAGTCCAAACACTCCACACCGCGCTCTGATCGGTCCACACGCTCCACGCCGGGCTGCGATTGGTCCAAACGTTCCATGCCATGCTCTGATTGGTCCAAACGCTCCACGCCATGTTTTGATTGGTTTAAATGCTCCTTTTACAGAAACACGCTATCCGTGTGGTAAATGGAAGTGGATACAGAGCCCACACAAACCCTATATTTGTACAATTAAAAACATTAAAATTTAAAGAATTGGTAGAATATAACTTACTCAAAATTATGTACAAAGCTCATAAAATAATATTACCAATCAACTTGCAAAATAGATTCAAAAAGAGAGAAACTAGTTATAAATTAAGAGGAACTGATATTTATTCTAAACCAGCATTCAGAACTAAACCAAAGGAAAGATGTGTCTCAATCCAAGGAGTCAGTTTATGGAACGGTCTTGAGCATGAAATTAATCATCAAAGTTTATTCAAGTTTTCAAGAAAAATGTGAAAGTGGCATTAATGAAAAGATATAGTAGTACTGCGCAGTAAAAAGATTATGTTTTATTTTTTACTTTTTTATTTGTATTTTTTTTTATATATATAATATTTTGTTGTAATAAAATTTTGAGTTGATAAGGGGCAGATATCATGAGCTTATGCCTCGTTCTGTTCCCTTTTCATTCATATTTGACTTATAATTGTATAGATGCAATTGTGTTGCATCTGTTATTTTTTGTTTTGTTTTAACGAATTAAATAAATGAAGAAAAGAAAGAAAGAAAAGATACGCTCCACGCCGTGTCTTGATCGGTCCAAATGCTCCACGCCGTGTCTTGATCGGTCCAAATGCTCCACGCCGTGCTCTGATCGGTCCAAACGCTCCACGCCATGTCTTGATCGGTCCAAACGCTCCACGCCGTGTCTTGATCGGTCCAAACGCTCCACGCCGTGTCTTGATCGGTCCAAACGCTCCACGCCATGTCTTGATTGGTCCAAACGCTCCACGCCGTGTCTTGATCGGTCCAAACGCTCCACGCCATGTCTTGATCGGTCCAAACGCTCCACGCCGTGCTCTGATTGGTCCAAATGCTCCACGCCGTGCACGTTACACACGTCACACGGGTGGGAGGAGCTCGCCTGGATTGAGGACGTAAATAGATTGAGGAAGAGAAAAATATTTTTGGGCCCAATGAGCACACGCCCCTGAAAACGACACAACGCCATCTTGGGTTCAGCTTCAGATTTGATTAGAGTTTTATGGACCACTATGGAACCCTTAGACTTAGACTTCTTAGACAAACTTTATTGATCCACAAGGGAAGTTATTTGGGTACAGTAGCTCACTCATCAAATATAATATATAACAGAGGGCAACGAAAAATAGATGGAATAGCAAAAAAACACAGTGATAGACCGGTGTCAAATGAGACATAATTATAAAAATAAAAAAAATAAAAATAAATGTATATGTACAAATCAGAATAAAATAGAAAAATAAGCAATAAAAGATAGATATATAGATAGATGTGAGTTGAAGCTGAACCATTGAGGATTAATGTGGAAAATCACTGTGTTTTTATAATCATTGCGGACCTGTATCAAGTCTATTTCTTAGAATTTAAACATTATTTCAACTAAACAAAAGTGCTGTTTTTATATTTTTATTGGAGAAATAATTTCTGTGTACATGAGTGTACAGTGGTTGCTAGGTAACAGGGAATTTCATAATTGTCATAATTTTCAATGAGGAAGTAAAAACCTAAAAAACAAAACAAAAAAAAAGGGCTAAAACATGGATCTATAATAAAAACTGGATAAGACACTCCCCATCTGTCCCCATGAGATGGAATTATGGCTGCTCCAGGTACTGCAGCTCCCAGTGAACTCAAACTGCCCGCCTTCTGACGGCGCATCGACAGCGCTCACAAACGTTGGGTTTTGCAAATATTCTTCTGTTTTTTTACAATCTGAACTTTTTAGAATTGTTAAATCGTCAAAGCACCTAAAAGTTAGCTTTGTAAGAGTTCGCCCACACTAGCTCTGCTCAGGTCACATGCACAGACTGTTTAAAGAAGGGTTCACCTCCAGTCAAATGAAGCTCACAGAGGCTAGCAGTTTGGAGCCTCTTCCATTTTAGGAATAGGAATTGGTTTACGGATAAAATAGCGAAATAAACCCCAGCATCATGCAGAGCGAGTTAATACAAACATTTTAAGACCAAAATGATGAGGCTCACAGCAGCACTTAGAGAGCCAAAAGCACCCCCATGCTCACTTTAGTTAATCTTCCAGATTTTATTACACTTCCATGGCCAAAACTGGGAAAAATATGGGATTTTCTTAATACATAGTGTCTGGACGTAGTGATGTAGTGAAGTATTTGTCAATCCTGTCATAGCCTCTTTCTCATAGTGCTCTGGTTTAGTTCTTCATCAATGACTCTACTACAGCAAATGGAAAAAAGAGTATTCCTCGACAGAAATGGCCATCAGCGCGTGTTTGGAGCAGAGTGTTTTGATTTGAATATGTTCTGTGGATTTGTGAGTTTCTAGGAAGAGACGTCCTGTGTCTTATTCTATAAAAGTACAAAAGATCTCCCTTAAAGAGCATCTGAGGACATGCTGAAAGTACAGATATACTTCTACTACTACAGATGCCACTACTATGACTACTACTACTACAAGAACTACTACTACTACAACTGCAGCTACAATCAGGTCTACTACAACTACTACTACAATAACTATAACTACTGAACCAGGACTGAACCAGGAGTAAACCAGGACTTAACCAGGGACTAAACCTGGACTAATCCAGGACTAAACCAGGATTTAACCAGGACTGAACCAGGGACTAAACCTGGACTAATCCAAGACTAAACCAGGATTTAACCAGGACTGAAACAGGAACTAAACCTGGACTAATTCAGGACTAATCCAGGACTAATCCAGGACTAAACCAGGATTTAACCAGGACTGAAACAGGAACTAAACCTGGACTAATTCAGGACTAATCCAGGACTAATCCAGGACTAAACCAGGATTTAACCAGGACTGAAACAGGAACTAAACCTGGACTAATTCAGAACTAATCTAGGACTAAACCAGGATTTAACCAGGCCTAAACCAGGCCTTAACCAGGACTGAAACAGGGACTAAACCTGGACTAATTCAGGACTAATCCAGGACTAAACCAGGATTTAACCAGGCCTAAACTAGGACTTAACCAGGACTAAAAGTGGTCTAAATCAGGACTGACCAAGGGCTAAACCAAGATTTGGGACTTCTAGACTTGAGTCTGGACTACAGCTGCTGTATCTTCAAAAAAAAACATATAATATACAGTGTTTACAATGAGCTTGTAAGTACTTTTCACACTTTACTTTAGATTTTTGCCCTCACAGTAAAGATAAGAACAACTAACATGCTAATAAACACTTCTGAACCTCAGACAATAAAATGCTTTATAATTAGACAATACACATTGGACACAATATAGAAAACACTCAAGTAGGGTCTTTAAAGGTCCTATATTCCACAAAAGTGCCATGTTTGAGTAAACCTTTATTATTACATCTCCAAAGCTCAACACTTTGTTCCACCTCAAATTGGAGCAGAGTGTTTTCAATTTGAGAGAACTCAGCGTAAATGTGCAGGGTTTGTGCGTTAAACATGTGTGAGTGAAACAAAACATAACTCCAGGTCTGTTTGTGATGAGGAAACAACATTATTATAACATCAATCAGAACATTGCGTATACGGGCGTTTTAAATAAGCCTAGATGTTCAAATGCATTGTGATCATTCGGTTTCTAAGTAAAACTCTGAACTTCTCTGACAGATGATTATTTAAATTTTCATGTTTTTCTTGTTGTCAGGGTCACGTAAGGCTGCACCGAGGTCAATTTTCTAAGAATTATACCGAAAATCTGCAATGCATTTTAACTCGCCCCAATCCAGACTCCTGTCCTCATATGAACTCTGCAAGAAAAGTACTACACATAGAGAAAATGTATAAAGAAGTGGACTGAGCGAGTGCGATGTCACCTGTAGCGTTCGCCTCCAGTCAAATGAAGCTCATCCAGGCTTGCAGTCATAGCTGTGTTTCAGATGACGTCACAGCATTCTATTGGCCAATATTAATTCATACAGATGGGGGGCAGTTAAATTAATATTGTTAGATGGAATAGCAAAAAAAAAAAAAAAGATTACAAGAGACCAATGTCAAATGATTAAAATTATTGAAATTATGATTAAATTAGGAAAATGATTAAATTTATATTATTATAAT
Source organism: Paratrypauchen microcephalus (assembly GCA_036785185.1). Taxonomy (NCBI): domain Eukaryota; kingdom Metazoa; phylum Chordata; class Actinopteri; order Gobiiformes; family Gobiidae; genus Paratrypauchen; species Paratrypauchen microcephalus. Next base: position 2,256,692 of record JAVJIX010000124.1, on the reverse strand, counting down.
TATACTGTAAGTTCTTGTGTCTAGTCAAGAATTCACTCCAAAATCCTCATTTAGATGCCATTGTATTCTTTCTTTTTTTTCTTTTATAAATTGCCTATTCACTTAAAAAAAAACAAAAAAAAACATTAAAAGTTGCCATTGTAGCGTTCCGTTCCGTTCGTTAGATCAGCGGTTCCAACCAGCTGCCTGTAAGTGACGTCGGAGACACGATTAGAGTCACGTCCCTCGTGGAAAGCTTTGGCAGGTCGTGAAGACGCTGCTGCTGAATCCACAGTTTTATCACATGCCCAGTGTCGGGAACTACGGAAGTCGTCATCCGCATGTTTCCAAACGTCTTTCGGTAAGTGTGAATAGAGCCGATAATAGAAATGTTCAGGTTCAACATTTGTGACTTTACCTTTTGGATATTTCACAGGTTCAATGTAATCAAAAGGAAAAATCTGCCTCCATCATTTCATTGTAGGATCTGAAAACCACCAATAGGAATTTCCATAGTTCTATATTTGTGAGTATCAAAGCAATCAAAGTCCATCTTAGCAATGCTGTCAATCAAACCTGTTGCTAACGTTGGTGGGAGTGACTTCAGGGAAAGAAGGCATCAGATTGGTCTGTTATTAAAGTTCATGTCTTCATTTACGGACAAAATTTTGAAATAAAAACACGTGGAGTCTCCAATCTGGAATCTCGAAGCTTTTCTGCACCTCTTTTCTATGCAGTTTAGCATAGCAGCATCCCCGGGGCCTCCGTGCGTGGCCCTTCCCACCAGAGCAGCACAAATGAAGACTTGCCTCTTTCCAAACGCTCTTAAAGGAAAAGTAACGTTATTTTACAATCTGAGCCTTCTTTCGGTAATAAAACAAGTCGTTTGACTCACCCATATCAAGTTCGTGTCATTTGGAGCTGTTTGAAGAAAGTTATGTTGTAGCGTATCCGTTAGAATTTGTATTCGGGGCATTACTTTGCGGTCTCCAAATAACACAAACTTTAGCACTTTTCAAATCATAGAAGCCCGATGTCTTAATGAAAGATTTCGTTTGAAGCAAAAGTGGCCTGTAATCCGAGATTTATCCATAGTTTTCAGCTTTGCGTTTCATGTTTGGGGCCCAGGCGCAGTCCGCGCATGCGCACTGGCGTCCTCATCTACTCGAAACTATGGCTAAATCTCGGATTACAGGCCACTTTTGCTTCAAACGAAATCTTTCATTAAGACATCGGGCTTCTATGATTTGAAAAGTGCTAAAGTTTGTGTTATTTGGACACCGCAAAGTAATGCCCCGAGCAAATGATACAGCACCATGTTAACGGATACGGGATCATTACTAGAACAGAACGGCTCAACATAAGTTCTGCGATACTGCTCTAATTGACAGAAAAATGCTATGGGTGAGTAAAACTACTTGTTTTATTGCCGAAAGAAGGCTCAGATTGTAAAAAAACGTTAATTTGCCTTTAAAGGATCGTTTTGACTGTTGACCATGACACCTTCATAAGAAAATGTCAAAAATGAGAAAAGTGGGCGCTGAGTGCAGGATTTTCCAAGAAAAATTTATTAATCCCTATTTGTTCATGGAGGTGAATGAGAAACATGTATGCTTGTGTTGAAATGTCATTTTATTAAAGTTTCAGGCTGTTCATAACTTTATAATATTTTGTTAAAGAAAGAGTTCATCAAACAAAAAAAGACTTCTGTAATAGATTTGCGTTTCTCTGCACAAATATTTGGACTTATTGGCAATGTTCCCCCTAATTTTTCATGTGTCTGAGCAAACACACTAACTCCCTGAGCAACATCTGACATGCACACTGTGGCCACACCAGTATCACACCTGAGATCTTCGCAAGTTACAGCTTATTCATCAAATTACTGCAGTTATTTCCATTAGATTACTTTTAATTTAACAGATTTTTTTGGTCCACTTAGAATGACAAAGACAAAAATCTGTTCATGAGCTTTGTATGTGTTGTATGTCAGTGTGAGTCCTGCTGTGGTCAGTGAAACATTGAACAGTACAATATTTAGTAAAATTACATTAAGAATTTTTTTTAGCTTGATAAATATAGCCTGCATATAGCTGCAGCTTGTTGTTTTTTATGGATTGTAGGACCTATAGGCCATAAGATGGGTAATCTTTCCCAAAATAATGATCACCAAAATAAGTATAAATTATTATCACTTTATATCTTGCTTTTTAATTATTAGCCTATTTCAGTAATTGTGTGTGAGTGACAGCGCTCTGTGGTATAACGCTCTGGGGAGAGGATTCACACTTTGAGAAAGTCCCGTCTTTTTGGCTCACAAAAAACAATGAAAACAAAGTAAACAGGGGAAGATTACATTACAGCTCTCCCTGTCTCCTGTTCTGTTCTTCCCTACGTGAAGTGTGTGCGGGCGGCGGACCTGCCGCACTGACCCGCAGAGATGTGCAACTGCAACTACTGAAGGAAGCGAGAGAAACGCGGTTGAAATGTGTCTGTTTGTAGTTGGCTTGTCCCTAACGTGTGTCACATTCACATGTGCATCTATCAGATTGGTCGTTCCGTGCGTCTAACCAGCGCTTTGTTTATCAGTTCAGGTTAGATTTTATTTTATGCGCTGCACGCGCGCACCTTAGAGGGAGCATTGGTTAGCATTAGCATATCTTAACTCCGCTGCACTGTTATTACTGTTATATAGCGTGTATGGTGAGGGCATGTACACAAGTACTGTCAATGCCATGACTGGCTGCGTAGTGTAAGTGAATCGTATCGTATGATTGGCTGGACACCTGTCACTCACTGAGTTACACAGCAAAATGATACAGAAAAAAATATAGATCTAATTCATTTACAGTGCGCTGCATAGGTTTTCTTGTGCGCTGAGAATGTGCAAGCAGTGCGCAATTGCGCAGGCGCGCAGCTTAGAGGGAACATTGATTATTGCTATTTGTGGTGTATATATGCCACGAGTTTTCTGATCCGGCCCCTTTGGAATCAAAGTAGTTTGGACCAAAATAAGTTTGACACCCCTGATCTAACTGTTCCCATTTAAGACTTGTCCTCTTTCTTATATCGACTTCATTCCTTTTTCGTTGTGTAAAGAGCTCACTGGAGGGAAAAGGATAGAGGTGCTAGATTTCAGTCTTCTCTCAAATCACATCACCGCAGCAGTAGAACCTTAATCCCCCCTCATCCTTCCTGCACCTCCTCCTCTTCAACAGTGTCTAATATCAAACCTGTATACACATGTCTTTTCTTTGGTCTTACAGTGGTATGCTGGCTTGTTATTTTAATTGAGCTGTTATTGCAGGTAAATGACAGACTCCAGCTCCTTTAAATGTCTTTACAGTAAATAAAAACTGGCTCAGACTCAAAGGCGACTCTGCTTTGAGATGTGTTTGGTGGAAAATGCCATTATTATTATTATTATTATTACAATGATTTACTGTTGGACAATGGTATGATAAAGGGCTATGGGAAATACTATGGGAATTTTCACTGGCTGCTGAAAACTAGAGATAATTCATGAGGTAAAATAAATGTTTTCTTTTTGTAATGCTGTTTTAATGGGCTCTATTCACACTTATGTCATAAAACCAGAAGACGTCTGGAAACATGCGGATGATGACTTCCTTTGTGCTCTTTTGGCAATAGGAACTCTGGGAAACCTGAGAAAATGGCCCAGTTTTCTTCATCTACATGCCACTGTATTCTGTCTTTTTTCCTTTTTATTGCCAATAATTTGTGTATTATAATTTGTCAAACTTAATAAACCAGAAGACATTTGGAAACATGCGGATGATGAGCTCTGTTGGCGATAGGAACTCTGATAAAATCTGGAAAAACTGAGAAAATCGCTCGGTTTTAAAGGTTTAAATAAAAATACAAATTTCTTCATCTAGATGTCATTGTATTCTTTCTTTTTTCTTTTTATAAATTGCCTATAAATTTGTGTACAGTGGTACCTCACCTTACGAAATTAATTCGTTCCAGAAGTGGTTTCGTAACGTGAATTTTTCATAAGTTGAGTAGCTATTTCAATGGAAAAGGCCTGATTCGTTCCAAGGTTTTTTTTTTATAGTGTAACTTTTTTTTTTTTAATAATGTAACATTGGTTCTGCGTCCTGATTGGCTAAGAGACTAGACAGGACTAAACGTGGACTAAACCAGGTCTAGACCAGAACTAAACCAGGTCTAGACCAGGTCTAAACCTGGACTGGACCTGGACTAAACCAGAACTGGACCAGGATTAAACTACCACGTGCCGCTCTTTGCTGGTTTCGTGCGGCTGGTTTGTGGCTCGGGCTCCAGAGGACGCGGTCCGGGCGCCGCGGTTCTATCTCGTGCTCGCAGCCCCGGTGCCGGTCGTGCAGACCAGGACTAGGGGTGCTCCTCGCGCGGTGCGTGCTCCTCGCACCGGCTGGTTTGTGCTCCTCGCACCGGCTGGTTTGTGCTCCTCGCGCGGTGCTGTGCTCCTCGCGCGGTGCTGTGCTCCTCGCGCGGTGCCGTGCTCCTCGCGCGGTGCCGTGCTCCTCGCCGCGCGGTGCCGTGCTCCTCGCCGCGCGGTGCGTTCATGTCTCCGCGCTGCTTCCGGAGTCGTGTCTCCCCCCACGCTTCACTATTTAATACATTTTGTTGAAAATCTTGCGTGTTCAGCGCTAGAGCTAAGAGGCCGAGAAAGGTAGTCTTTGAGCAGGGATAACAGCTGGGCGTGCATCTGAGCGCGCATTATTCTATTTTTTGAGATTTCGCGTTTCGTAACTTGAATTTTCTTTCATATCTAGAGACCCAAATTTAACGTGAAGGCATTTCGTAACTTGGATTTTTCGTATGTAGGGTCTTTCGTAAGGTGAGGTACCACTGTATTATAATTTGTCTAACTAAATAAAAAGACGTCATTGTAGTGTTCCGTTATGTTTGGCAGATCAACAGTTCCAACCATCCGCCTGTAAGTGACATTGAAGACCCGATTAGAGTCCTGTCCCTCATGGAAAGCTTTGGCAGGTTGTGAAGACGCTGCTGCTGAATCCACGGTTTTATCACATGCCCAGGGTTGGGAACTACACCGGAAGTCATCACTGGCATGTTTCCAAACGTCTTCCGATAAGCGAGAATAATATTAACAAAGAATCACAAATGCCCTGTAATCGCTTATATTCCTCTAGATTTCACTAAACCAGTATTTAATATAGAAGAAATATCTGGCCCTGAGGTTATAAAGATAATAACATCTCTAAAAAGCTCTAAAGCAAGAGACACATTTGGCCTGACTACTCATTTTCTGAAGATTCACAAAGAGGCACTTGCAAGTCCAATTGCTCATATAATAAACCAATCCATGAAACAGGGAATAGTTCCATCATCATGGAAGATTGCCAGGGTTACCCCAGTGTTTAAGACAGGAGACAAAACAAAATCTGAGAACTATCGACCAATAAGTATTTTACCAATCATATCCAAAGTTTGCCGAGAAATGGGTTGCTGCTCAGCTATCTCAGCACCTAAACTATAGTGTAACATCGCTCCATCCAATGCAGTTTGGTTGTAGGAAACATCACTCCATAGAGACAGCCACTTGTTACTTTTTTAGAAAATTTAAAACATCTGCTAGACCAGGGCGGCTTTGTGGGTGCTGTATTCCTGGACTTGAAACGTGCCTTTGACACCATGAATCATAATGTTCTCCTTGCCAAACTAATGGAGTTTAATTTCTCTAACAAATCATAACTGACAGGAAACAATTTGTTCAAATAGAAGATTCATTCTACCCTTCTAACTTGCTCTGTTGGAGTCCCTCAAGGCTCAATACTAGGACCAATCTTATTCAGTCTTTATGTCAATAACATACCCAATGTATGTAAAAGTGTAAAAATGCAATTATATGCTGATGACACAGTATATGTTCATGCAAAAACAAAAAGTGAAGCTGCTGCAGTACTCTCTCGTGCCATGGAGCCAGTGTCCCACTGACTCCATGGATGTGGTGGAACAATTTAAATATCTTGGAGTAGTTTTTGATTTAAATTTAAATTTCAAGCAACATGTAAAGAACATTTTGCATACAATTAAATTCAATCTGTCAAACTTTAAACACATAAGACCTTCTCTGAATACAGAATCAGATATGATATTTAGCCACATAACCTACTGTTATACCACATGGTCTCACACTTCAGAGGCTGTTTTCCAGCCAATAAAGTCTCTCTTCAAGAAAACACTGAAAACTTTGGACAAAAAGCCTTTACAGTATCATTAATGTAACATCTTAAGTAAGTAGAACATTTTGGATTTTGATAGTTATCAGATATTTATGGATACTTGTCTAATTTTTAAAGTTTTAAACGGGCTCGCTCCTCCTCCTCTATTGGATTTTATAGGTAAAAAACCTAGCGACCGAGTAAATACCAGAGCATCGACCAGAGGAGACTGTAACATAAAAAGGCGTAGGACTAAATTTGGCCAAATGGTGGTGTCTATCAGAGTCTCACAGACATGGAACACACTCCCAGCCCACGTCAGGAACTGTGGCACTTATTCTGCCTTTAAAACGGCTCTGAAACATTGGTTGAAAACTAACTAGACGTGCTCACACACTTAGATTATTATGACTTTTGGGGGCGCATAAACTCTAAGATGGGTCTATTGCAACTACATGCTCTTGGTGTAATGTCTATTGTGTATTCTGTTTTCTCTGTTTGTGTGAATGTGTTTTGTTCTTACCTGCCTTTAGGACTACAGATGTAAATTAACTATTGTGCTAACTCTGACATATTTACATTGAAGCTCTCTGCTGACATGTTGATTAATATGAATTGTCCTAATTTAAATAAATAAATAAAATAAAAAATAGAACAATACTACACAATTTAGTACAGAAAAGATGTGTTGAGGAAAAAGAAACCAAGTCCGCTGTGTACTGTCTGTATCTAATTATAAAGCAAGAGTATCAGGAAATGCGCTGTTACCATGTGTTCATTTTGTCTTCTTTTGTACATTAATTTAGGGTTCTTTTTAAAACCAATATCTCGTCTTATGGATCTTATGGTCTCGAAAAGTTGTGAGAAGCTGGTGAAGGGTCCGTCAAATGCTTTTTCTCCATGGAGATGTTATCGCTTTGCCTGGAATGTTTCGCAGTATGGCATTAAACCTTTGTATCTTCATGGAGACCAAACCAGACCAAGTTACAGGTCAGATCTGTGGAGAGGCGACCCCACACGCAGTCAGAATGCCTGCTTTTCTCTGTGTTTTTGAGCTATAAAACCACCTGTGATTGAATAAATGTAAAGTAGAGCTGTTTAATGTCACACTCTGGAACATTTCAGGCTGAGCTACAAGCAAGTGAAGGACCAAAATGTTACATAATGCAGCTTTTAGACAGTGAAAATCCTGCACAGCTCCTTTAATCCACTTTTGTCAAAACTACATCATAACATTTATCTAAAATAACCTGAATACCTCAAACGTGTACCATATTGTAGTGTTTAGAGAATCTGGTACAAAAACATGGACTTTTACTGTAATCATTTAAGAACAAGAGAGTCTGTCTGCCAAGGAAAACAAATTATCTTTTTCCAATTCTACCATTCCTGGGACGGGGCCAAAGGAAAGCGTAATGTCCCTTTAATCTGACGTCTGTTTGGTGGGTTGTTTTTGGGTTCATTCATGATAAGAGATTTTCCTGTTGTAAAATGACTAATGGATAATTGTTTATTGAAAAGGTGAAATTACTGTAATTTTCTACTGTAGTTACAGTTCACGAGGTTCAAATCCTGACAGATGCTTGAAAGTTTAGACAAGTTCATTTGATGGTAGTAACTGAATTCTTTATCCTGTAAATTCTAAGGTGCACTGTGTAACTTTTTGGTTGGGGATGCATCATCTGTTTGTTTCTATGGAGATATCATTGCTCTGTTTAAAATCCACAGTATGACATTCAACAGCTCTGCCTTAGATTTATTCAACCACAGGTGGTTTTATAGTTTAAAAAAATACCTAGAAAAACAGGGATTCTGACTGTGAGCAGGGTCGCCTCTCCACAGATCTGACCTGCAACATGGTCTGGTTTGGTCTCCATGAAGATAGAAAGGTTTAATGCCATACTGTGAAACATTCCAGACAAAGCAATAACGTCTCCATGGAGAAAAGCATTTGATGGACCCTCCACCAGAAAAGTTAGACAATGCACCTATTAAAGGTGAGCGTTAGGCCATGTTATAATGTTGTTTCCTCATCAAAAACAGATCTGGAGTTGTGTTTTGTTTCATTCACACGTTTGAGTAACGATCCATCCATCCATTTTCTTCCGCTTATCCAGGGTCGGGTCGTGGGGGCAACAGTCTAAGCAGGGACTCCCAGACTTCCTTCACCCTGAACACTTCCTCCAACTCCTCCGGGGGGACCCCAAGGCTTTCCAAAGCCAGCCGGGAGACATAGACCCTCCAGCATGTCCTGGGTCTTCCCCGGGGCCTCCTCCCGGTGTGACATGCCCAGAACACCTCCCGAGGGAGGCGTCCAGAACAGATGACTGAGCCACCTCATCTTCTCCTCTCGACGTGGAGGAGCAGTGGCTCTACTCCAAGCCCATTCCGTGTGACTGAGCTCCTCACCCTATCTTTAAGGGAGCGTCCAGCCACCCTGAGGAGGAAACTCATTTCGGCCGCTTGTATCCGAGATCTTGTCCTTTCGGTCATTACCCAGAGCTCATGACCATAGGTGAGTGGAGGAACGTAGATTTCCGGTAAATCGAGAGCTTTGCCTTTTGGCTCAGCTCCCTCTTCACCACAACAGTCCGGTACAGCGACCGCATCACTGCCGACGCTGCACCGATGTGCCTGTCAATCTCGCGCTCCATCCTCCCCTCACTCGTGACCAAGACCCCGAGATACTTGAAGTCCTCCACCTGAGGCAAGGAGTAACCCTTTTTTATTAGTCTGTCTACATCTTCAAAGCTCAAAATGCTCTGTTCCAACTTGTGATGTCAGGAAGTTGTAGTTTTCAAGTTAACAGCTATCGAAATGATTCTAGTGAAGGTGTATGGAGTTTAAAAACACAGTGGAGCACTTCCTGTATCACCACATGACATCACAAGGTGGAGCAGAGTGTTTTGTATTTGAGATAAGAATTCAGCCTAAATCTGCAGGTTTATGTGTTAAACATGTGAATGAAACAAAACTCCAGGTCTGTTTTTGACGAGGAAACAACATTAGAACAGATCAGAAAATAGAAAATAGTGTAATATGGGCCCTTTAAAGTTGCACTGTGTTTCTCTAATTGCTTTGTCTGGAATGTTCCACAGTAATTACAGGTCATGTCTGTGGAGAGGCGGGGATGCTCACAGTAAGAACACATGCGTTCTCTAGGTGTTTTTGAGTAATAAAAAGATTTGAAGTTTAAGTGAATAAATGCATGATACGTACGTTTAAAGCCATATTGCAGAACATTTTTAGTGTCTCTGCATTTTGGATGGAGTTGAGGGATTCTGTTTTAAAACTCAGCGCTACTTTCTGTATTTTTGTACTTTCCTTTTTGACGTTTTTTTCCACAAACTGATGTAAAACTATGATAAATATTGAGCACAGGCACTATCCAGCACATTACACAGGCTGTCTCTTTATTTCCCTGTATATGTGAGTGTCTCTATCTAATTATAAGGTAAAGGAATCAGGAAGTGCACTGTTAGCATGTGTTTATTTAGTCTTCTTTTGTACTTTAACTTCTCGGGTTCTTCTCGAGTTTGTGAAAAGCTCTTATAAACTCATCGTGGTGAATAATTAGGATGCTCTGAATTCATAAAGTAAGTGAGGAATACTCTGGACCACTGCAAACTTGTCTGGAATGTTCCACAGTACGGCATTAAACCTTTCTATCTTCATGGAGACCACACCAGACCAAGGTATTTTTGAGCTATAAAACCACCTGTGATTGACTAATTAAAGTAAAGTAGAGCTGTTTAAAGTCACACTGTGGAACATTCCAGGTACTATGCCACCAAAACAAAAGTCAGAATTAGATAAACATGCAAACCTGTCAGATGAAGTTTAAGTATTTTACAGAAAGCCCAGCTCAGAGTAAATATTTCTGCCTCATATTCTGCCGACACAGCACATTATATTTCCCTGTATATGTGAGCGCCGATATGTGGCACTCAGGTGAGCTTCGGTGTTAGCCAAACAAAACCCGCGTCGCCATGGAGCTAACGCGGCTAACACCACTTTGAAGGTAGCTCAAGTAGGCCACCACCAGCCACGCGAAAACACACCGGCTGCCGCGCATCTCCAACGTAAACAGCTGTAAACTTTAGCACGTGAGCTAGCGCCCCGCACAATCCGCGTCGTTTGAGAAATCCTCTTCCAATTCTACCATAACATTTACATTGGCCAGAGACTGGAGGAGCGGCTCAAATTTTAGCACTTTGTCGCTAAAATCATCAACATGCCTCGAAAAGACGCAGAGCTGACCGGAGCAGGGAATTCTGGGAAAAGGACGGCGAGGAGCGGAGTACTAGGTCAATAATATGCGCTATGCTAACTCCTGTACAATTCACTGCCGGGAGATAAATCAAATATTTTGGGTCAGAGGCTCAGAGCGGATTACAGTACACAGAAAAGTACTACAGTACACAGAAAAGTACTACAGTACACGGAAAAGTACTACATTATATTACAGTACACGCAAAAGTACTACAGTGCGTTACAGTACGCAGAAAAGTACTATGGTACACGGAAAAGTACTACAGTACATTACAGTACACAGAAAAGTACTACACTACAGTCCCTGACAAAAGTCTTGTCACTTCTCCATTTGGTAAAAAGAACATCTTATAACCTGACTTTTAATTAATCCATTGGTTTTAGAAATGGCTCATATGAAAGCTAAAACTCTCCCAAATTATGTTTAATATACTAAAATAGATTTGCTTCACTCAAGAAAGATTGATCATTTAATGAACACAGAAAGGTCAGATTTTGGCAAGACAAAAGTTTTCTCGCCTACAGAGAGTAATGTGAAAATTGAACAAATAATTTACTTCAAATACAAAAATATGTTGCATTCCATCAGTGAATTAAGTAGCGGTGCTGTGAGATCCATATTTAATATCTTGTATGACTTCCATGAGCTTGAAGGACTGCATCCATGCGGTTTGGCAGTGATTCATACAGTTTATTGATGAAGTCATCAGGAATAGCAAAGAAAGCAGTCTTACATGCCTCCCAGAGTTCATCAAGATTCTTTGGTTTTGTCTCCCATGCTTCCTCTTTCATTCTACCCCAGACATGTTCAATGATGTTCATGTCGGGTGACTGCGCTGGCCAGTCCTGGAGAACCTTGATCTTCTTTGCATTGAGGAACTTTGATGTAGAGATGGAAGTATGCGATGGAGCACCATCCTGCTGCAAAATTTGACCCCTTTTTTATAGCTGGGAATGTAAGATTTAGCTAATACTTCTTGATATTTTAGGCTATTGATATTGCCTTCCACCCTGCAAATCTCTCGCACACCGCCATACTGTATGTAACCCCAGACCATGATTTTTCCAGCACCAAACTTAACTGTTTTCTGGGTGAACCTCAGATCCATGCGGGCTCCAGTAGGTCTCCTGCAATATTTGCGGCGGCTGTGATGTAATTCAACTGAAGATTCATCTGAAAAATCCACATTTTGCCACTTTTCCAGCGTCCATCCTTTTAGCAGGCTGTGGGCCTTAGCAAATGCCACACGTTTTTTTAATTGCCTTTTGTTTAGTGCTGGTTTCTGGGCACTGATTCGACCATGGAGGCCATTTCGAGCCAGAATTCTACAAACTGTTCTGGTTTACACGGGGACTTGAGGTGACCAGGCCTGGTGGAGCTCTGCTGCAGTGGAAAAGGGGATGGCCTTGGATTTTTGAGCCAACAAACGGTCCTCCCGAGCAGTTGTCTTGCGGGGTTTACCGGACCTGGACTTGTCAAAAACATCTCCAGTCTCTTCAAATCTTTTTCTTATTCTTTGTACTTGACGCTGAGACACATTGAAGGTGTCAGCCACTTCAGCAGTGGATTTGGTCTTCAACCTCTTGATAATCAATGCTTTGGTCTCAGGGTGAATCTTAGGCATGTTGTCAGAGGTCAAGTTGCAGTTGATATGAAGGTCTGGTGTGTTGGGGTTCTTTTTGTACACACCCACTAATTGATTGACAAATTATTGATCACAGGTGAGGCTGTAATCTAGGATTGGGTGCAAGGCGACAAGACTTTTGTCTTTGCAAAAACTGACTCAGTGGGCTTTACCAAGCTGTGAACATTAGAATGCTTTTCAGCAGTTTCACTTGGCACCAAAACAGTATTTCAAAATCTGCTGGGATTGAAATGAGACATTTCTTGTCAAAAATAAATTATTAGATATATATTTGGGGGGTACTTAAGGTCAACTTGTACCCAAACGACAAGACATTTGTCAGGGACTGTACATTACAGTTCACGTAAAAGTATTACAATACGGGGAAAAGTACTACACTACACAGAGAAGTACTACAGTACATGGAAAAGTATTACAGTACACGGAAAAGTATTACAGTACACAGAAAAGTACTACAGTACAGAGAAAAGTATTACAGTACAGGAAAAAGTACTACAGTACATGGGAAAGTATTACAGTACACGGAAAAGTATTACAGTACAGGGAAAGTATTAAAGTACAGGGGAAAGTATTACAGTACATGGAAAACTATTACAGTACAGGGAAAAGTACTACAGTACACAGAAGAGTATTACAGTACAGGGAAAAGTACTACAGTACACAGAAAAGTATTACAGTACAGGGAAAAGTACTACAGTACACAGAAAAGTATTACACTACAGGGAAAAGTACCCAAAAAGCAACTGTATTTCAAGAGAACATTACTGTAGTACAAGTACAAAGTAGTAGTACAGGAAATGACTTAAAGTGCACTGTGTAACTTCCGGTGGAGGGTCTGTCACCTGCTTGTCTCCATGGAGATGTGCCTAGAATGTTCCACAGTATGGCCATAAACTTAAGAATCTCCATGGAGATGCAGTGGTGAAAGTAAAGCGGTGCGCACCAGAACGCAGCACCGGTATAAAATTCACAGCCAGTACGCAGCACCGCTAAGAGAATATGGTTAATGGCGGCCAAAACCCACATTTGAAAAAAAAAAGTAAGTAGAAAACACAAACAACCACACTATGCCATTCGAGAATAACTGAAAGCTACCCGAAACTCTTGTGCAGAGATATCTGCAGTCTGTTAAGCAAGGATTGTCAAAACTTATCTGACTGTAGCCGTGAAAGTAGCCTAAACCATTGTGAGGCGGTGCTGCGCACTGGTAGAAGATTTAAGGCCGGCGCGCTGCCTGCACCTGTAAGAGAGGGTTTATGCTGACTAAAAAAATATGAAATAATTATATTAAAATAATTATATTTAAAAAGTTATTTATCTATGAAAAAGGTGTAAAACGTAAAAAACAAAACAAACAAACAAAAAACGGGTAAAACAAGTGTTTAAAAATAAAAAAAACGGTAAAGTGATGCACTGCACCTGTAAGAAATGAAAACTACTTTCACCACTGTGGAGATGTGGAGAGGCGAGCCCACTCACAGTAAGAATTCATGTTTTTGAAAACATTTTTTGAGAGATAAATAACACCTGTAGTTGAATAAATGCAAGAAATATTAGTTTAATGCCATACTCGACAATTTAAACCAAAGCATTAACATCTCCATGGAGACAAACAAGTTGCACAGTGCACCTTTAAGTAAAAAGCTGAAACTACTACTTAAAGGTGCTATATTACACAAAATGAACTTTAAGTCATGTTCTAATATTGTTTTCTTGTCAAAAACAGACCTGTAGTTGTGTTTTGGTTCATTCAAGTTTGAGTGTTTGAGTATTTGTTTACATCTCCAAAGCTCAAAATGCTCTGTACCACCTTGTGATGTCACAAAACGGTAGTTTTCAAGTCAACCTTTTACCTTTTGTTTAGAAAATGCTGCCATTTCTAGAGCTGAAATCACCCCAATGATTCTAGCAAAGGTGTGTGGAGTTTAAAAACACAGCGGAGCACTTCTTGTATTATCACCACATGACCTCACAAGGTGGATGGAGAGAAGGAAATCAATTTGGTTTCATTTCAGATCAATTAAAAATCAGAAAAATAAATTAAAATTTAAAACATTTAAAACACCGTCAGCTTAAATTTTAATTAGTAAAAATATGTTTCTGTTCATATTTGACGTGTTTTCCAGGAGCGTGTTCCTTGAGTGTGTTTCTGGAGCGTATTCCAGGAGCGTGTTTCTGGAGCGTGTTTCTGGATCGTATTTCCGGAGCGTGTTCCTTGAGCGTATTCCAGGAACATGTTCCCGGAGTGTCTTCCAGGAGCGTGTTTCTGCATGTTCCTGGAGTGTCTTCCAGGAGCGTGTTTCTGCATGTTCCTGGAGCGTGTTCCTGGAGCGTGTTCCTGCAGCGTGTTTCTGGAGCGTGTTTCCAGAGTGTGTTCCTGGAGCATGTTTCTGGAGCGTGTTCCTAGAGCGTGTTCCTGGAGCATGTTCCTGGATTGGGTTTCCAGAGCGTGTTCCTTGAGCGTGTTTCTTGAGCGTGTTTCCAGAGCGTGTTCCTGGAATGTGTTCCTGGAGCATGTTTCTGGAGCGTGTTTCCAGAGCGTGTTCCTTGAGCGTGTTTCCAGAGCGTGTTCCTTGAGCGTGTTTCCAGAGTGTGTTCCTTGAGCGTGTTTCTGGAGCGTGTTCCTAGAGCGTGTTCCTGGAGCATGTTCCTGGATTGTGTTTCCAGAGCGTGTTCCTTGAGTGTGTTTCCAGAGCGTGTTCCTGGAATGTGTTCCTGGAGCATGTTTCTGGAGCGTGTTTCCAGAGCGTGTTCCTTGAGCGTGTTCCTTGAGCGTGTTCCTGGAGCGTGTTCCTAGAGCGTGTTTCTGGAGCATGTTCCTGGAGCGTGTTTCTGGAGCGTGTTTCTGGAGCGTGTTCCTAGAGTGTGTTTCTGGAACGTGTTCCTGGAGCGTGTTCTTGGAGTGTATTCCAGGAACGTGTTCCTTGACTGTATTTCTGGAGCGTGTTCCTGGAACGTGTTTCTGGAGTGGGTTCTTGGAGCGTGTTTCTGGAGCGTGTTTCTGGAGTGGGTTCCTGGAGCGTGTTTCTGGAGCGTGTTCCTAGAGTGTGTTTCTGGAACGTGTTCCTGGAGCGTGTTCTTGGAGCGTATTCCTGGAACGTGTTCCTTGACTGTATTTCTGGAGCATGTTCCTGGAACGTGTTTCTGGAGCATATTCCTGGTGCGTGTTTCTGGAGTGGGTTCTTGGAGCGTGTTTCTTTCAGGAGTTGGATAACAGCTTTGTTCTGTTTTAGTTTGAACTTTGAGATGTTTGAGGTGTTTCCAGACTTGTGTTTATCTCCAGCCTGTGTTCGTTTAAACTCTGGAACCTTTGAAACTGACGAGCTCTCGGTTGTGGACATTTCACAGACGTCTACGGCGCTTACGAATGACATCACAACAGGCCAAAGGGTCAAATACTCAGACAAGCTACTGCTAACATCCCCAAGCCGCGCTCCAGACGCTTCCTCCTTTGTTTGGGGTCAGAGTTCAGAGGTCAGACGTCTTGATTACATCACGGCTGGCAGCAAAAACATTTAGCAGTGTCCATGGCGATGAGGACGTGCCAGCTCGTCGTGTTAGTTTCCGGAGGCGCCTCGTTAACGGCGTTGATCTGAAAACCAAAACAAGATGGAAGTAGAAGAGGGGCTCGGAAATGTAAACGGTCTCCATGGAAACGCAAGGAAGTTCCAGACCGAAATTCCACAGAAATTCCACCTGTCAATCAAAACTTTTTTTTTTTTATCCTTTCACCAAATTTGTGATTTCAAGAAGTCTTCAGATGGCAAAATGTATGGACTTTTTAGTATGTCAGATGCCCTCCCATCCTCCTCCTGTGTTCTTGTGTGTCTCCCATCCTCCTATGTCCCTGCACTGCTCTTCAGTTTGTGGGTTTGTCTTACTTAGAGCTCATTTTATCCACTTTTGCCCTTATCTAATCTGATCATTTCTCCCTTACAACTAGAGATAACGTAGTCCACTTTTAAACCTGAGGGGTATTCCACGAACGTCGCTAAACATAGCGCCGACTAAGTGCTAAATCCTCGCCTGACCTAGCCGTAACTTAGACGAAAGGCTGAAGCCGTTCCACTAACGCATTTCAGCTGCGCCTCAGCAGCGCTAAGTTCAGTCAGGCCTAATCAGGCCGGGCCTACGGGCGTGCACGAGGAAGAAGCCCTGAACAAGCGACTGTCGAAAACGCGATCATGTCGAAGATTCGGGCCGATTATTTCGGCGCATCAGAACAGAAGTTGCTTTTGGAACTCTACAACACATTTGCAATAACCAAGGCGAGAGACATGGCGTGGCAGAAGATCGCCGAGCGCTTAAATACGTAAGTTAAGTCCTATAACAGTGCTGGGTGTTGAGTTTTTTAAGTATGTTTTTCACCGTCAGTGTCAACACTAATTCGTGGCGCAGGGGAAAAGTCACGGTCTGGCATGTGGGAGATGTGAGTTTGATTCTCATGGTGATCAGTTGATGTCATAAATATTATGTATTTGTAGAGCAGTCTTGTCAGTTGTAATTTATTTTTACTGTGTAAAAGTATTTGCTCCAACTAATATGTTAAATTGTGTTATATTGTCTTTGAGCAGGAATAATGTGAAGAGGACTGTTTTGCAGGTAAAGACAAAGCATAAAAACATTTTGCAGAGTGGTAAGTAGGCTAATATTAATATTATTATTCAGTGAAATTAGTAATACTGTTGAAATGGTACCTTAATTTAATTTAAAATGAACAGTAGCTACCAAGCCACAGGAGGTGGGAGCCCCCCTCAAAATCTTTCACCTGCAGAGGAGCTGGCACTGGCCCTAAACCGGGGTCGCCCACTGGTGGAGGTAATTGAAGGAGGGACCCCATCAAAGATCCTTCCTGCGAGTTCTCCTGAAGAGTATATTCAAGCTATTCTCTAGGCTAATGCTTGCCTCAGCTGTGATCCAAGCATTTGTATATTTTAATAGCATGTTTGTGTTCTAGTTACTGAAGATGGCGTACACTTGGACCCTCCTCAGCAGTCCTCCAGCAGTGCCTTGCCTGACCCTCAGCAGTCCTCCAGCAGTGCCTTGCCTGACCCTCAGCAGTCCTCCAGCAGTGCCTTGCCTGACCCTCAGCAGTCCTCCAGCAGTGCCTTGCCTGACCCTCAGCAGTCCTCCAGCAGTGGCCTCACACCAGAATGTCATACCTAATGTCTTTTATTGTTTTATGCCTATTGATGGAAATTGATAAATAGGATTTCATTAAAAAGGCTTGCACAGCATCTCTGAAGCTAATTTGTTGAATCATTGAAATGTTGCATCATGGAGTGTGCCTGTTATTTGGCTACATTTAGTTTTAAAAGTCAAGGTTTACCTGTAACTGTATTCTTTGATAGATGTCACATAAACTATAAAGTGTCAATGTCGTCAAGTGAGAGTGATGTTAGGCCCAACTGATATAAGTTATATGATTATATGAATAATTTAGGCTAACTTCATTAACATTTGTGTAATGTGTGGCAAATGTAAATTTGTGAAAATATAACACAAAAATTGACTTGCACATGAATCCGTCAACAGCGGGAATCGAACCCGCAACGCCCACACAAAAGATGCAGGACGTAACCACTTGACCAAAACATTTCTTGAGAAAAACTCTGGAATTATTCTATGTGCTAATGTCATAAAGACAGCGGTTCAAAAAGCATATTTTTAAATTACCGGAGATTTGTAAAGAACCAAGAATGTAAGGTAATTAATTTTTTTATTGTTTTCGGACAACACAGATACTCATGCGGGAGGTGCGGAACTGTTTACGTCAGGTTTACGGTTTACGTCAGGTACGTATTCTCTGCGACACGGTCTGATTAAGCCGCATCTTTAGCCTGCCTGGTACCAGACTTTCCGCTAAAACCATGTTGCCCCAGTAACTCAGCGGGGACTAAGTTTAGCGAGCGTCGTGGAACCGAACTCTCACTAAAACTAGCGCCAACTGTCGAATAAAGCCGGGCTTTGCGCTTAGTAGCTTTCGTGGAATACCCCTCTGGTTTAGTTCTAGATTAGACTTAGGCCCCGTTTACACGTACTCTTGTATTTTTAAAGACGGAGACCTTTCCCTTCGTTTGTACCCATCTTTTTCACGCAAACGGTGAATTCGCCTCTGAAAACTGGTGTGTCCGATGCCCTCCCAGATGTTGTGGCTGGATTAATACAGTTGGAGAATGCACGTTGTTACTGATATAAATGATCTGAGAAAAGATTTGTGGATTTTTGTTTTGAAAATGCCAAAGGTTGAGACAGAACTCTGGCTCTGCTCCGTCTGAGAGGCACACATCATTCTTTTGTCTGAAATCTAACAAAAAATTACAGTGTTTTGGTTCATTCACACATGTTTAACACACAAACCCTGCAGATGTAGACAGATTTTTTTTTAAATCAAAAGGAAACCACTCAATGTGAACAGGAAGTGCTCCACTGTGTTTTAAAACTCCATACGCATTCAATAGAATCATTTGAATCATTTCAGACCTGGAATTGCCTTTAATTGTCTTTAATGAACTAAAGGTAAAAAAGGAGCTGTTCAGTTGGAAACTACCACTTCATGACATCACAAGGTGGAACAGAGCATTTTGAGCTTTGGAGATGTAGACAGACTAATAATAAAGAGTTACTCAAACATCTGTGAATGAAAAAAACACGTCCAGGTCTGTTTTTGAGAAGGAAACAACATGATATCATGATTTACAGCTCACAAGAGTCAATTTTGTGTAATGTAGAACCTTAAACCAATGTACAAAATTAGACAAACTAAAATCTGAAGGAGGAAAGAAACCATTTCAAGAAGTCTTCAGGTGGCAAAATGTATGGACTTTTTTTGTATGTCAGATGCCCTCCCATCCTTCTCCTGTGTTCTTGTGTGTCTCCCATCTTCCTATGTCCCTGCACTGCTCTTCAGTTTGTGGCTTTGTCTTATTTAGAGTTCATTTTATCTACTTTTTGTCCTTCTTATAACATCTGATCATTTCTCCCTCACAACTAGAGATGACGTAGTCCACTTTTAGACCTGGTTTAGTTCTAGATTAGGCTTAGGCTCTGTTTATACGTACACTTGTATTTTTAAAAACTGAGACATTTCCCTTCGTTTGTACCCATCTTTTACACGCAAATGGTGAATTCGCCTCTGAAAGCGAATCTTTCTAAAAAGTCCAGCTAGAGTGGAGATTCCGGAAAACTACGGTTTCACGTTTGTGTGTAAAGTGAGATAAAGTGAGAGAGTTTTGGGCAACTGGCGCACCAAAAGTGTGATAGGCTTGGCGTAGTTTTGATGGCGCTCCATGGCGGATTTATGCAGGTTGGTAAACAAAAACTTTTTTGAAAATGATGCTTTGTGCACAATGTTATTTTGGAAAATGGAGGGAGAGAAATATTCTTTTGTCAACATACCCGGCTATGTGTAGCCTTAGAATAGTCCTGTTATAGACCTGGTTTGAATCTGGCGGAACTCAAACTCTGGTGGAAGTCAAATCTGTACGTTGATGGTTAATTGGTGTGAGAAGTTTGAGTCTCTGCTGTGGTGTCAAACGGAGACAGGGCAGATCACATGTCTCTAGTTAATCTGCAGATGTTGTGGTGTATCCTATGCCCTCCCAGATGTTGTGGTTGGATTAATACATTTGGGGAATGGATATTGTCACTGATATAAATGATGAAAGAGAAAAGATTTGTGGATTTTTGCTTTGAAAATACCAAAGGTTGAGACAGAACTCTGGTTCTGCTCCATCTGAGAGGCACACATCATTCTTCTGTCTGAAACCAAAATCTAACAAAAAATTACAGTGTTTTGGTTCATTCACACATGTTTAACACACAAACCTGCAGATTTTTTTTTTTAATCAAAAGGAAGCCACTCAATGTGCAAATACAGGAAGTGCTCCACTGTGTTTTAAAACTCCATACGCATTCACTAGAATCATTTGAATCATTTCAGACCTGGAATTGCCGATCTTTAATGAACTAAAGGTAAAAAAAGGAGCTGTTCACTTGAAAACTACCACTTCATGACATCACAAGGTGGAACAGAGCATTTTGAGCTTTGGAGATGTAACAGACTAATAATAAAGAGTTACTCAAACATCTGTGAATGAAAAAAAAACACGTCCAGGTCTGTTTTTGAAGGAAAACAACATTGTTGAAGGAAACAACATTATATCATGATTTACAGCAAGAGTCAATTTTGTGTAATGTAGAACCTTAAACCAATGTACAAAATGAGACAAACTAAAATCTGAAGGAGCAGAGCAAGAACTGTACTGTTACACTGTACTATACATTACTTAAGCAGGAGTAACAGTGTGGACTGAACCAGGACTAAACCAGATCTAAACCAGGAATAAACCAGGAATAAACAGGACTAAACCAGGACTAAACAAGACTAAACCAAGTCAAAACTGGGTCTAAAACAGAGCTAAACCAGGACTAAACTAAGTCTATACCAGGTCTAAACCAGGTCTAGACCAGGACTAAACCAGGAATAAACCAGGTCTAGACCAGGAATAAACCAGGAATAAACCAAGACTAAACAGGACTAAACCAGGACTAAACCAGGACTAAACCAAGACTAAACCAGGACTAAACCAGGACTAAACCGGACTAAACCACGACTAAACCAGGACTAAACCAAGACTAAACAGGACTAAACCAGGACTAAAACAGGACTAAACCAGGACTAAACCAGGACTAAACCAGGACTAAACCAGGACTAAACCGGACTAAACCAAGACTAAACAAGACTAAACCAGTTCAAAACTGGGTCTAAAACAGAGTTAAACCAGGACTAAACTAAGTCTATACCAGGTCTAAACCAGGTCTAGACCAGGACTAAACCAGGTCTAAACCAGGTCTAGACCAGGACTCAACCAGGTCTAAACCAGGTCTACACCAGAACTAAACCAGGGACTAAACCAGGAACTAACCCAGGAACTAAACCAAAACTAAAACAGAAACTAAACCAGAACTAAACCAGGGCTAACAGGTGTAACACTGTAAAAGTACAAAAAGTACTACTATGTACTTCACTCAGTGCATCAGTGAAGTCCCATCCCAAATGTCCTGATTCCGAGTCTTTCAGCGGTCCGTGTTGAAAGCCGTTCTTCCAGGTTCACAGGTCATAGGTCAAGGTGCCAGGGGTCAGGTGCTGCTGGGAAAAGCGGTGGGCAAACTGAGGGCGGACATCTTGGCGCTGCCGTCGTATTCACACATTCCTGCTTCACTTCCTGTCCATCACGGCAGACGCTGGGAATGCCGTCGCCGTGGAGACCCAGGCAAGCCCGTGTCAAAACAGAGCAGAGCCCGGCGTGTACAAGTGCACTTTGTTCTGGGCTTCCTGCTGTCGGTGCCATTTTGAGGACTTTTCCCAAATGGTAGAAGATTTAGTTTGTCAAGTGCAACAGATTTTTTTTTTTTTTAATGTGCACTACGTAACTTTTCTGGTTGGGGGTAAGGCCACCTGTTGGTCTCTCTTTACACTATTTTCTGATCTATGTTATAATGTTGTTTCCTCATCGTTTTGTTTCATTCACACATGTTTAACACACAAACCCTGCAGATTTAGTTCTTCTCTCAGACTGAAAAATCTCTGTTCCACCTTGTGATGTCATGCGGTGATACAGGAAATGCTCCACTGTGTTTGTAAACTCCACACACCTTCACTAGAGTCATATGGATAATTTCAGCCCTGGAATTGCCAATCTCTACTGAACTAAAGGTAAAAGGAGCTGTTAAAAACTGTTAAAGCTGTTACTAACACTTCATGACATCACAAGGTGGAACAGAATATTCTTTGGAGATGTAGACGGATGAATAAAATAAAAAATAAAGAGTTACTCAAACATGTGTAAATGAAACAAAACACAGCTCCAGGTCTGTTTTTGAGGAGGAAACAACATTATAACATGGCTTAAAGCTCAAAAGAGTCAGATTAGATTAATACAGGACCTTTAATGCCTTATTGTGGAACATCGCAGACAAAGTGATAACATTTCATCTCTGGACAGTACATCAGAAAGGTTCCACAGTGAGCTTTAAATGAGCTCCATAATGACAGTGTCTCTGATGATGCCTGAAGGAGACTCCTGTACTCAAGATGAAAGACTTTCAGATCTCAGCCTCATCAGACCAAAACAAAGACCCCACTCTTCTCTTTTCCTCTACCTCTCCTCCCTCTCTCACCTGTCTCCCTCCTCTCTCTCTTTCCCTCTCTCCCTCTCTTCTTCCTGCTTCTTTCGCTCTCCCCCCCCTCTCTCTCCCTTTCATGTCACCCTCCCTATACTATCCTCTTTTCCTCCCCCCTTCACTCTCTCTCTCTTTCCCTCTGTCTCTCCTCCCTCCCTCCCCCCTCCTTCCCTCTTTCTCTCCTCCCTCCCTCTCTCTTTCCTCTCTCCTCTCTCCCTCACTCTCTCCCTCCTTCCACCCCCCCTCTCTTTCTCTCTCTCTCTCACTCTGTCTCTCTCACTTCTCAGGTTTTTGGCTTTCGAGGCATAAAAAGATGAATAAGAGAAAAAGGCAAAGAAAACGACAAAACGAATAATGTTTATAGAGTATTTATTCTGTCACCGCTTCCGTCCACCATCAAACCATCTCTCCCTCCTTGTCCTTCCCTCTCTCTCCCTCTCTCCCTCCATTTCTAACTCTTACTTGCTTCCCTCTTTTTATCACCCTCTCTTCTCTCTCTCCCTCTCTCTCGCTCCCTCCCTCTTTCTGTTGCTCTTTCTCCTCTGTCTCCCTTTCTTCCTTTTTTTTCTCTTTCTGCCCCTCCCTCTTCCTGTCTTTCTCCCACTCTCTAACTCTTTTTCTTCTCTCTCTCTTCTTTTTCTCACTCTCTCTCCTCCCTGTCACCATTTCTCCCTTTTCTTTCTCTCTCTTTCTGCCCCTCTCTTCCTGTCTCTCTCTCTCTCTTTCTCCTCCCTGCCTCCCATTCTCCCTTTTATTTCTCTTTTTCCTCCCCCCTCTCTCCCTCTTTCTTCCTCCCTCTCTTCTCTCTCTCTCTGCCTCTCTCCCTCTCTCTCCCCCTCTCTTTTCTCTCTTCCTCTCTCCCTCTCTTCATGGTGCATTCAGGAGCTCCTCTCTCGTGCCCCCTTCACTGGGCCTTGGGTTTTTGAGCGCCACTGCAATGATGAAAGGAGAGAGATAAGAGCAGGTACAGAGAGAGGGAGAGAGAGAGAGAGTGAACAGAGGACAGAGAGAGAGGAAGAAGGAGGAGGAGGACGGGCAGATAAGAACAGGACAATGGAAGCATTCAGAAAGACGAGTTTGATCTGGGCACGTACTGATGTGTACTGTACTGTAGTAGTAGTAGTAGTAGTAGTAGTAGTAGATGTAGTAGCAGTAGTAGTAGATGTAGTAGTAATAGTAGTAGTAGATGTAGTAGTAGTAGTAGTAGATGTAGTAGTACTAGTAGATGTAGTAGTAGAAGTAGATCTGTAGTAGTAGATGTAGTAGTAGTAGAAGTAGTAATAGTAGTAGATGTAGTAATAGTAGTAGTATATGTAGTAGTCATAGTAGTAGTAGATGTAGTAGTAGTAGCAGTAGTAGTAGTAGATGTAGTAATAGCAGTAGTAGTATATGTAGTAGTAATAGTAGTAATAGATGTAGTAGTAATAGCAGTAGTAGATGTAGTAGTAGTAGCAGTAGTAGTAGATGTAGTTATAATAGTAGTAGTAGATGTAGTAATAGCAGTAGTAGATGTAGTAGTAATAGTAGTAGTAGATGTAGTAGTAATAGTAGTAGTAGATGTAGTAGTAGCAGTAGTAGATGTAGTAGTAATAGTAGTAGTAGATGTAGTAGTAGTAGCAGTAGTAGTAGATGTAGTAGTAATAGTAGTAGTAGATGTAGTAGTAGTAGCAGTAGTAGTAGATGTAGTAGTAATAGTAGTAGTAGATGTAGTAGTAGTAGCAGTAGTAGTAGATGTAGTAGTAATAGTAGTAGTAGATGTAGTAGTAGTAGTAGTAGATGTAGTAGTAATAGCAGTAGTAGATGTAGTAGTAATAGTAGTAGTAGATGTAGTAATAGCAGTAGTAGATGTAGTAGTAATAGTAGTAGTAGATGTAGTAGTAATAGTAGTAGTAGATGTAGTAGTAATAGTAGTAGTAGATGTAGTAATAGCAGTAGTAGATGTAGTAGTAATAGTAGTAGTAGATGTAGTAGTAATAGTAGTAGTAGATGTAGTAGTAGTAGCAGTAGTAGTAGATGTAGTAGTAATAGTAGTAGTAGATGTAGTTGTAATAGTAGTAGTAGATGTAGTAATAGTAGTAGTAGATGTAGTTGTAATAGTAGTAGTAGATGTAGTAGTAATAGTAGTAGTAGATGTAGTTGTAATAGTAGTAGTAGATGTAGTAATAGTAGTAGTAGATGTAGTTGTAATAGTAGTAGTAGATGTAGTAGTAATAGTAGTAGTAGATGTAGTTGTAATAGTAGTAGTAGATGTAGTAATAGTAGTAGCAGACAGTGGCGCCGCCAGGCGTATGGTCGAACGCACTAGGCCAGGGGTCGGCAACCTTTACCACTCAAAGAGCCATTTGCACCCGTTTCACACAGTAAAGAAAACACTGGGAGCCACAAAACCATTTTGAAATTTAAAATGAAATAACACTGCATATAATGGTAAAAGGAGAAGTTCAATTTGTCAACTGGACAAAGTTTGTTTGGTTGAAAACGTTTCGCCGCTCATCCGAGAGGCTTCGTCAGCTCTAATAAGAATACTGGTAAGACACTTGCTTATATCTTGCTGTAGGGAGGAGCTACCTAGCTAACTACTTTCCGGAACTATCTCATTGGTTTCCGTCTTTTGTTTCTCTGGCATCTAGATAACAAAGAAACAGAGAAACAAAAGACGGAAACCAATGAGATAGTTCCGGAAAGTAGTTAGCTAGTTAGCTCCTCCCTACAGCAAGATATAAGCAAGTGTCTTACCAGTATTCTTATTAGAACTGACGAAGCCTCTCGGATGAGCGGCGAAACGTTTTCAACCAAACAAACTTTGTCCAGTTGACAAATTGAACGTCTCCTTTTATCATGGATTCTACCTGGACGACTGAGGGACATTTCACTGCATATACTGGCTTTTTTTTAAACCTTTGTGCCATAGAGTTACATTCTGAATATGAACGAACTAAAATAAAACACACATTTTAATTAAATACAGTAGTCCCTCCTGTTTCGCAGATTTTTTTATAGTGTATCAACACGTATTGTGTTCTGCATCCTGATTGGCTAAAGGACTGTAGACCTTTGCCGATCCGTCATTCTGTCATTCTCCTCCGTGTCTGCTGTAGGCTACAGAATGCGGTCAGTTTGCCAAATTTATTTAAATGTTCGATCACGAGCAGTGTGACTCTGAAGCAGTGACGGACTGAGCGGTCTGGCATTTGAGCACATGCCAGAAGGGCCGAGGCCGTGCTCTATTACGGATTTGACCACGTGTCCGCGCGCACACTTCTTGCAACAGTGTTTCCGCATAACGAACTGAGTCCAGGCGGCGGAACCAGTCCTGAGAGCGCACGGATGCGTTCTCACTACAGTTCTGTTTGGTGCAGAGCTGTAGAACCCCTCCCCCCCGTTCCACAGACTAAGGGGCCGCTTCTAGTTGTAAATTGTCACGGCCGATGATCCCAGTCCATCACTGCTCTGAAGTGCTGTATGTTTGCAAGTTTTCAACCCAACAAAACCCGCGACAGCGCAGCGGCGCCAGGCGCCTCGGTCAGAGGAACTGTGAAATACACGCATATTTATACACGCAATATAAAGCTGACTACTTCATGGATTTTGCCTATTGTGGGTTATTTCTACAACGTAAGCCCCACGATAAACGAGGGACCACTGTACTGAGCCGCATCAGAGGGATCAAAGAGCCGCATGCGGCTGCCGCGGGTTGCCGACCCCTGCACTAGGCATACCTTGGAGAGATTTTTTTTTTTTCTTTTTTTAAATTCCTGTTTGGCACTTTTGCAAGACAACATTAAGCGAATAAAAACACATTTTTATAGAAACTGAATGTTTTAATATAAATACAATGTGTGAGATGGAGAGCCCAAGCAAACTGGGTCCGATCAGACTGGAAGTGCGATAAGCACCAAGTTCACAGCCCGACAGCACACTCCTCACGCCCCCCCACAAAAATTATACATCCAACATTCCATCGCAGCAGGTCACCTCCTCAGTATACACATAACGAAGTTCGAGTCCTCTTTACTGAAATAGTGATATTGCTCGAATTCAACGATATGTTTGGCTGGAAAGACAAAATTAAAGTGTTGCAAATGCGATATTGAAACTGTAGCCAACGACGTCCGCGGACTAGCAGACAACGGATCAAACTTAAGGTAAGCTGGCTTTTACTTTATTTGCCCACCGATGGCACTGCTGGTTCCACACATTTACAAGATATAATTTTGATGTCATGTTGAGCTGTTTCCACTGCCTCTGCCGAGCGCACCTGCGAAACACCATGGGTGATGCGAGGCTTACCGGGCTTGCTCTCGTGAACATTCACTTCGACATGAAAACCGATAGTGAAGCAATCATGAGACAGTTCGACACATCTGGTAAAAGGCGACTAAATTTCAAATAGATCGCTCTACAAGTTACAGTTGCGCCTTCAACTGCGCTCCCGAGGAGAGGGGGGGACTCTTTGCTGTGCTTACGGATGTGTGGCCCATGTAGGCTACTGTGCACGAATGTGAGTTTTAAAATATGTTCCAATGTTTATTGTTCGTGTGTTGTTCACATATTACGTTCATATTGTTCACATTGTTCAATTTCACGTTCTTTTGTTGTATTGTAGCCTACAGATTTGGGACAGTAGGCCTATATGCACCACGCAATTTTTTTAAATTTTTTTTGGAGGGGAAAGGGAGCGTACCTTACATTTCAATCCTGCAGGCGCCCCTGGTAGTAGATGTAGTAGTAGTAGATATAGTAGTAGATGTAGTAGTAGTAGATGTAGTAGTAATAGTAGTAGTAGATGTAGTAGTAGTAGTAGTAGATGTAGTAGTAATAGTAGTAGTAGATGTAGTAGTAGTAGATGTAGTAGTAATAGTAGTAGTAGATGTAGTAGTAGTAGTAGATGTAGTAGTAATAGTAGTAGTAGATGTAGTAGTAGATGTAGTAGTAGTAGTAGTAGTAGTAGTAGTTGTAGATGTAGTATTAGTAGTAGATGTATTAGTAGGTTTTTTGTTATGGGAATGTTCCGCAATATGACATTAAACATATCTATTTTAATTTCTTCAATTACAGGTTACTTTAGTTAGTAACAAGATGGGAACAGCACTCCAGTGTGCACATAGACTGTTTATACAAATGGACATACTAACCCACTAGCTGCAACATTCCAAACAGGAAGTGAGCATGGGCATACTTCAGGCTCCATTGACTCTGGCTTCAGTTCACTTTACATTGAAAAACCATCATCACTCTCTCTGTAACCACTACTGTGAACCTCGTCATTCTGGTATTAAAACATTGGTATTAACCTGCTCTACATGATCCTGGGGTTTTTATTTTACTATTTTGTCCATAAATCAATTCCTGCTCCAAATATGAAACTTTTGAAATAAAGCCATTTATAGTAATTAGATGGAGTTAGTAAGTTAGTCGTTAGTTATCTGACCAATATTGATTCTAACAGAGCGGACTTGCCCCTGCACAGATGTGACCTGTAACCTATCCCAGTGACTGCACCTTTAATTACACAGTATGTTTGACCAAAGATAGTGAAGTAATAAGTAACAAAAATAATAAAAAAGCAGATTGAACCCACTGTCCTGTATCGTATTTCCCACTCACTCTCATTGACTCAGCTCTGACCCTGTTTATTAGCATTTTTAGCATTAGCTCTTCTTCTCTCAGAGCCACGTCCCTGATGTGTTCTTCAGACCTGTACCTGAGCAAATCCACCTGTTTCCTGCATTTGGCCCAGACTCCGGCAGCTCTTCTGGGTGTGGTGATCCAGCTCCTGCTTTCCTCATTATCCCTCCACCCTCTGATGCAACAGGCCATCGCCAACGGCAACAGGGTCAGATGTTTGTGCTTCGTAATGGTGCATCAGATGGAGGAATGATATACAGCTTATCGTAAAAACATTTAGCTCCTGTATTTATTTTGTCTTCTGCAGAAAATGTAGGTTCACTGTGTAACTGTGTAACTCCTCTCTGGTTTAGACCCAGTTTAGACTTGGTTTAACCCAGGTCTCAGCTCATATTATGGTTAGACCTGGTTTAGACCTTGGTTATTCTTGGTTTAGACCTGGTTTAGACCTTGGTTAGACCAAGTTTTAACCTGTCTTAGACTTGGTTTAATCCAGGTCCTGGTTATGGTTATGGTTACGCCTGGTTTAGACCTGGTTTAATGTTCGATTTGATCTGGTTTGAACCTTGGTTTAGTCCTGGTTTAGACCTGGTTTGTACCTAGTTTAAACCTGGTTTGGGCCTGGTTTAGACCTGGTTTGGGCCTGGTTTAAACCTAGTTTAGACATGGCTTTGACTTGGTTTAGGACAGGTTCCAGTTCAGATTATGGTTAGACCTGGTTTAGACCTTGGTTAGTCTTGGTTTAGACCTGGTTTCGACCTTGGTTCGACCGAGTTTAGACCTGTCTTAGACTTGGTTTAATCCAGGTCCTGGTTCTGATTATCGTTAGATCTGATAGAGATGATCAATTTGACCTGATTTGGACCCAGTTTAGACCTTGGTTTAGTCCTGGTTTAGACCTGGTTTAGTCCTGGTGTGGACCAGGTTTAGTCCTGGTTTGGACATTGGTTTAGTCCTGGTTTAGTCCTGGTTTAGACCTGGTTTAGTCCTGGTTTAATCCTGGTTTAGACCTAGTTTAGTCCTGGTTTGGACCTTGGTTTAGTCCTGGTTTAGTCCTTGTTTAGACCTGGTTTAGTCCTGGTTTAGACCTGGTTTAGTCCTGGTTTAGATGTCAGTGCTCCAGGACAGGTTTAACATATGAACCTTTAACACAAACCTCGTATTAAACCCTAAATCTCAAATCCATCCACAAATATCTTACATAACTCCAGCAGCAGACAGCGGACAGTGATTCCTGAATAAAACCTGAGGGCAGGAGACTGTTTAAAGGAAATACTGAAGACCTTTGTGATGTCAGAAAACAGCTGGACAAACACAGACCCAGTGTTTACACATAAATCCAGTCTGACTATTACGACGCTTTGTTATGTCATTTAAAGCCACATTAAGTCACTTTTTACCTTAAAGGGCCCATATTACACTAATTACACTATTTTCTGATGTTCTAATGTTGTTTCCTCATCACAGACCTGGAGCTGTGTTTTGTTTCATTCTAAAATCCATTGTGTTTAAACCTGAAATCCCTCTCTCTGATCTGAACGGTCTCTACCTAAACCCCAGCACCTGCACCAGTCATGAGTCAGTGCTAGTGCAGCCTCTGCAGCTCAGGGAGGGAATTCTGGAGGTTCTGAGCTTCACATGAGCCTGTCCATAAACTGAGAATGAGACAAACGCAGGATGTGTCTCTATCTGCAGGTTTTTATTTGTTTTATTTTTATCTTTATTATCCCTGTAGGGAAATTGTCCTCTGCATTCATCCATCCTTTCAGGAGTAGTGGGCAGCACATGAGGCGCCCGGGGACCCATCTCCATGATCTTGTTGCTGGGCTTGGTCAGGACCTCAGCTGGAGGATTTTTTACCGATGAAGCATATTTTTGGGTTCCCATATTACACAAAGTGAGTTTTAAGTCACGTTATAATGTTGTTTCCTCCTCAAAAACAAACCTGGAGTTGTGTTTTTTCATTCACATGTTTGAGTAAATCTCCAAAGCTCAAAACGCTCTGTTCCACCTTGTGATGTGGTGAAGCTGGAGTTCAAGTTCAGTAGAATCATCACTAGAATCACCCACCTGATTCTAGTGAAGGTGTGTGGAGTTTAAAGCACTTCCTGTATCACCACATGACATCACAAGGTGGAACAGAGTGTTTTCTGTTTGAGGAAAGAGTCTAAATCTGCATAAAAACGTGCGTGAATGAAACAAAACACAACTCCAGGTCTGTTTGTGATTAGGAAGCGACATTATAACAGAGAATATAAGCCCTTTAAAGCATTTGCAGCACAGGTTCAGTCGTGATTTAACTTTTTAAAACTGTAAAAGTGCAGGATACAGACGGCTTCTTTAAATAAACGACACAAATATTTCTTAAAATGAATAAAAATGCTTTCCAAATATTAATAAACAAAGTGTGAACGCGGTTTTAGAGCCAGCGAAACAGAGAAGAGAGAGGATTCGGGAAAAAAAACCTCACTGGCCTACTTTCCCTCCCTGCTCCTTTATGCCCCCTGGTGTTTGTGTACATGTACTGCAGCGCCATTTTGACTCCACAGTGCAGTTACACACGCGTCCTCCAGGGGGCAGACGGAGCCCACGCACGCTCCTTTAAAGAAATACTGCAGTTTTATCGACGTACTACAGGGGGAGAGGTTTAGCTGTGGAAAAATAGTCACTGTTAATTTGAATAGAAGGAAGAATACTAATGTTTGAAGTAACTTTACTGCACTGAGTAAAAGTATAAGTACTTTATACCTTGGTTTTATAGTAGTTTTTATGTAGCCTATTCCACATATAGTTTTCCAAATATATTGTGATCTTTTTTTGTAATGATTTAAGATAGGACAAGGTTGTAGTAGTAGTAGTAGTAGTAGTAGTAGTAGTAATACTAGCTTTGTTGTAATATTAGTTATTATTTCAGTCACAGAAATGACAGAAGTGATGATGTTTGTAGTAGTGGTAATATTCAGCAGCAGCAGTAGTAGTAATAGTAGTAGTATTCAGTAGTACTCAGCAGTAGTAGTAGTAGTAGTAGTAGTAGTAGTTGTTGGTATATTTTCATTCACAGTAGTATGAGTATTAGAAATATAGTAGTAGTAGTACTAGTAATCTATGTAGTAGTAGTAACAGTAGTAGTAGTAGTAGTAGTAGTAGTAGTAATCTTTTCATTCGCAGTAGCACAAGTATTAGAAGTGTGTAGTAGCAGTGAAAGTAGTACTCCTTTTCAAGTACAATTTACCTGACCAGTAGTAATAGTAGTAGTAAATATGTAGTAATAGTAGTAGTAATAGTAGTAGTAGTAGAAGTAGTAGTAATAGTAGTAGTAGTAGTAGAAGTAGTAATAGTAGTAGTAGTAGTAGTAGTAGTAGTCGTTGTTATCATCTTTTCATTTGCAGGAGCACAAGTATTAGAAGTGTGTAGCAGTAGTAATAGTAGTAGTAGTAGTAATAGTAGTAGTAGTAGAAGTAGTAGTAATAGTAGTAGTAGTAGAAGTAGTAATAGTAGTAGTAGTAGTTGTTGTTGTTGTTATCATCTTTTCATTTGCAGGACCACAACTATTAGAAGTGTGTAGCAGTAGTAATAGTAGTAGTAATAGTAGTAGTAGTAGTAGTAGAAGTAGTAGTAATAGTAGTAGTAGTAGTAGTTGTTGTTGTTATCATCTTTTCATTTGCAGGAGCACAAGTATTAGAAGTGTGTAGCAGTAGTAATAGTAGTAGTAGTAGTTGTTATGATCTTTTCATTTGCAGTAGCACAAGTATTAGAAGTGTGTAGCAGTAGTAATAGTAGTAGTAGTAGTAGTAGTAGTAATAGTAGTAGTAGTAGAAGTAGTAATAGTAGTAGTAGTAGAAGTAGTAATAGTAGTAGTAGTAGAAGTAGTAATAGTAGTAGTAGTCGTTGTTATCATCTTTTCATTTGCAGTAGCACAAGTATTAGAAGTGTGTAGTAGCAGTAAAAGTAGTACTCCTTCTCAAGTACAGCGAGTTGACCTGAAAACACATGTTGTTTTTGTGAATGTAAAGACCAGAACCTGCAGCTGTGTGAGGGCCGAGCCAAGAGCCCCGCAGCTCCAGCAAGTACTCCAGGAATCCACTGTCCTCGAAACATCACCGTCCATGTTTACTGTGACTGCGGCTGTGGATAAACTGTCTCCTGTCATAGGGGGATCATAAATATCCAAAATCAGATACTAATCAATACTAAAACTAATATCCAAACTAGATCCTCTTTTTCGCAGGTATCGATATTAAAACATCACAAATGAAGCTTTCCTGAAATTTTTAGAATGATCTGGAGCAGAACAAGTATAAGAGCACAGAGACTAGTATACAACCATAGGCCTGGTTTAGACCTGGTTTAGTTCCTGGTTTAGTCTTAGTTTAGTTCTGGTTTAGCCCTGGTTTAGCCCGGTTTAGTCCTGGTTTAGTTCCTGGTTTAGTTCTGGTTTAGCTTTGGTTTAGCCCTGGTTTAGTCCTAGTTTAGTCCTAGTTTAGCCCTGGTTTAGTCCTAGTTTAGTCCTGGTTTAATCCTGGCTTAGCCCTGGTTTAGTCCTAGTTTAGTCCTAGTTTAATCCTAGTTTACTCCTGGTTTACTCCTGGTTTAGTCCTGGTTTATTCTTGGTTTAGTCCTAGATTAGTCCTGGTTTAGTCCTGGTTTATTCTTGGTTTAGTCCTAGATTAGTCCTGGTTTAGTCCTAGTTTATTTCTGGTTTAGTCCTAGTTTAGTCCTGGTTTAGTCCTAGTTTAGTCCTAGTTTTACTCCTGGTTTAGTCCTGGTTTAGTCCTGGTTTATTTTTGGTTTAGTCCTAGTTTAGTCCTGGTTTAGTCCTAGTTTATTCCTGGTTTAATCCTAGTTTAGTCCTGGTTTAGCCCTGGTTTAGTCCTGGTTTAGCCCTGGTTTAGACCTGGTTTAGTTCCTGGTTTAGACCTGGTTTAGTCCTGGTTTAGCCCTGATTTAGACCTGGTTTAGCCTTGGTTTAGTCCTGTTTTAGTCCTAGCTTATTCCTGGTTTAGTCCTAGTTTAGTCCTGGTTTAGCCCTGGTTTAGACCTGGTTTAGCCTAGGTTTAGTCCTAGTTTAGTCCTAGTTAAGTCCTAGTTTAGTCCTGGTTTAGTTCCTGGTTTAGACCTGATTTAGTCCTGGTTTAGTCCTAGTTTGGACCTGGTTTGGACCTGGTTTGGACCTGGTTTGGACCTGGTTTAGACCTGGTTTAGACCTGGTTTAACCTTGGTTTAGTCCTAGTTTAGTCCTAGTTTAGTCCTGGTTTAGTTCCTGGTTTAGACCTGATTTAGTCCTGGTTTAGTCCTAGTTTGGACCTGGTTTGGACCTGGTTTGGACCTGGTTTAGACCTGGTTTAAACCTGGTTTATACCTGGACCACTGATGATTACACAGATATAAGACCATATGGGAATAGAAAAGAAAATACTACTACAGTCTTTAATGTGGAAAATCACAGTTTATTGTCTAAAGAAAGAGTGTATTTTATTTTCCTTTTGGTATCAGAATCAGTATCGAGTATGATCGACTATTGATACTTTGTAGCTGATGGGGGTGTGATGCTAACTGGAGGCTCTGCTCTGTCTGAGGCTTGATTAAACTTTAATCTGAGCTTTATTTTAACACAATCTGACCAGGAAAAACTACAACAGATGAGCTGATTTGTGCTGTTAAAAAAGTTTCTCTCACATAAAATTACAGTCACAGGCTTCAGTGCAAAAAGCTTGGCCAAAATTTAAGACATAAACACTTAAATCTATTAAAAAATGACCTGAAAGTAGTAAAATTATCTTTCCACGCAGCAAGAGAATTTTATCTAAAGTTAGAAATTATCTAAACTACCTCTAGACCAGGAGTCTCAAACTCAATTTACCTAGGGGCCGCATGGGGTAGAATCTGAATGAGGCTGGGCCGCATCAGGATTTCCACAAGAAAAGTGCAAATAAATCATTCCAATGTTCTCAAATATATTTATTTTTAATACAAATGAAATAAATGAAAAAATGATAAAATAATAAATCAATCAGTAATAAATAATTTAATAATAATAATGGTCATACAGTAGATACAGACGACTAAAGAAACCGCATATTGACTGGCTGGCTGGCTAGTTTTTATTTTTTATTCAGTTTTAAATGTATGTATTAACAGTTTTTTAAACGTTAATTGCCTGAAATGGAACATTGAACATAAACTGTTTTAAACATGGATTCTCTGGTTCAGTCCTGGTTTAGTCCTGGTTCAGTCCTGGTTTAGTACTGGTTTAGTCCTGGTTTTAGACCTGGTTCAGTCCTGGTTTTAGACCTGGTTCAGTCCTGGTTTAGTCCTGGTTCAGTCCTGGTTCAGTCCTGGTTTAGTCCTGGTTCAGTCCTGGTTTAGTCCTGGTTTAGTCCTGGTTTTAGACCTGGTTCAGTCCTGGTTTGGTCCTGGTTTAGTCCTGGTTCAGTCCTGGTTTAGTCCTGGTTCAGTCCTGGTTCAGTCCTGGTTTAGTCCTGGTTTTAGACCTGGTTCAGTCCTGGTTTAGTCCTGGTTCAGTCCTGGTTTAGTCCTGGTTTTAGACCTGGTTTAGTCCTGGTTCAGTCCTGGTTTAGTCCTGGTTCAGTCCTGGTTCAGTCCTGGTTTTAGACCTGGTTCAGTCCTGGTTTAGTCCTGGTTTAGTCCTGGTTTTAGACCTGGTTCAGTCCTGGTTTAGTCCTGGTTCAGTCCTGGTTTAGTCCTGGTTTAGTCCTGGTTTTAGACCTGGTTTAGTCCTGGTTCAGTCCTGGTTTAGTCCTGGTTTAGTCCTGGTTTAGTCCTGGTTCAGTCCTGGTTTAGTCCTGGTTTAGTCCTGGTTCAGTCCTGGTTTAGTCCTGGTTTTAGACCTGGTTCAGTCCTGGTTTAGTCCTGGTTCAGTCCTGGTTTAGTCCTGGTTTTAGACCTGGTTTAGTCCTGGTTCAGTCCTGGTTTAGTCCTGGTTCAGTCCTGGTTCAGTCCTGGTTTTAGACCTGGTTCAGTCCTGGTTTAGTCCTGGTTTAGTCCTGGTTTTAGACCTGGTTCAGTCCTGGTTTAGTCCTGGTTTAGTCCTGGTTTTAGACCTGGTTTAGTCCTGGTTCAGT
This sequence comes from Paratrypauchen microcephalus, assembly GCA_036785185.1. NCBI lineage: Eukaryota > Metazoa > Chordata > Actinopteri > Gobiiformes > Gobiidae > Paratrypauchen > Paratrypauchen microcephalus. The sequence goes on along the minus strand of JAVJIX010000124.1, from coordinate 2,221,706 downwards.
CCTGGTTTAGTCCTGGTTTAGTCCTGGTTTTAGACCTAGTTCAGTCCTGGTTCAGTCCTGGTTTAGTCCTGGTTCAGTCCTGGTTTAGTCCTGGTTTAGTCCTGGTTCAGTCCTGGTTCAGTCCTGGTTTAGTCCTGGTTTTAGACCTGGTTCAGTCCTGGTTTAGTCCTGGTTCAGTCCTGGTTTAGTCCTGGTTTTAGACCTGGTTTAGTCCTGGTTCAGTCCTGGTTTAGTCCTGGTTCAGTCCTGGTTCAGTCCTGGTTTTAGACCTGGTTCAGTCCTGGTTTAGTCCTGGTTTTAGACCTGGTTCAGTCCTGGTTTAGTCCTGGTTCAGTCCTGGTTTAGTCCTGGTTTAGTCCTGGTTTTAGACCTGGTTTAGTCCTGGTTCAGTCCTGGTTTAGTCCTGGTTTAGTCCTGGTTTAGTCCTGGTTCAGTCCTGGTTTAGTCCTGGTTTAGTCCTGGTTTAGTCCTGGTTCAGTCCTGGTTTAGTCCTGGTTTTAGACCTGGTTCAGTCCTGGTTTAGTCCTGGTTCAGTCCTGGTTTAGTCCTGGTTCAGTCCTGGTTCAGTCCTGGTTTAGTCCTGGTTTAGTCCTGGTTCAGTCCTGGTTTAGTCCTGGTTTAGTCCTGGTTTAGTCCTGGTTTAGTCCTGGTTTAGTCCTGGTTCAGTCCTGGTTTAGTCCTGGTTTTAGACCTGGTTCAGTCCTGGTTTAGTCCTGGTTCAGTCCTGGTTTAGTCCTGGTTCAGTCCTGGTTCAGTCCTGGTTTAGTCCTGGTTTAGTCCTGGTTCAGTCCTGGTTTAGTCCTGGTTTAGTCCTGGTTCAGTCCTGGTTTTAGACCAGGTTTAGACCTGGTTCAGTCCTGGTCTAGTCAATATATGGATTATCGCAGTATCGCCCGGGTCTCACGCGCGCGCACATCAAACAACACGTAGCGCGAGTGAGGCCGTGACACTATCTGCACGTGTGGGAACAGGGCCGCCCGCCGCCTCTCCACAGATCTGACAGGCTCTGAATGGAGTCAGAGACGGACGAAGACGCGTTCACGGAAGTAGCGCCCTCCCTCCCTCCCGCCGGAGCTGTGCGCGCAAAGCGGGAAGAGAGGAGCGAGCGAGCACTCTGAAGAAGGGACACACAAATGCACCTGCCTCCCTCGTGTCTAAGAAATGGATCAATCACTGTCCCTGTCTGATGTCTGCCTGCCGCAACCCCAAACACACAAGCACACACAAGCACACAAGCACTAAAAGCTCTAAGCACTGGGACCTCACCCTAGCCCCGCCACACATTTAGAGAAAATACGCACGACCAATGTCCCGCCCTCCAGAGCCATATACCACATCGTGATTGGTTCATTCTGCGTCGCACACAAGAAATGAAATTCATATTAATCTTGCGGGCCTCACTTATATTAATCTTTCATATTAAGACGAGGGCCGCAAATTATCGTCCCGGGGGCCGCAGTTGGCCCGCGGGCCTGAGACCATTGCTCTAGACTAAAATTAAGCAATCTTACAACTAGTAAGTACATAATAAATCTAAAGACAAGTTGAATAACTTGATATAAGTTTTAAAATCTTGGCCAGATCAGAGAAATTTGCAGTGTGACATTATCCAACAGTTTTTCATTTAGTTCCTCTAACCTTTTTGTCGAAAATCAGACTCTTAAACAGGACCGTGAACTGAAAATCTGCTGTTTCAACCCATTTTG